>JBBIGB010000002.1:16477466-16489226 GCA_037577075.1 Alestopetersius hilgendorfi
GCGTTGGTGTATTTTGAGACTATGACTATAAAACTCCTCTCACTCTGTGAGCTGGTATGGTGTCCTTTTTTGTTTTTATCTGTGAGATGATGTGTTGATATGGTTATCAGAGAGCATTGTCTGAAGACTGGGGCTTCTGAATATTTAAACCTCTCTGGAGATCAGCATTGTCAAATATTCCTCTCTGGGCTCACAGAAATCCCTCACAGCGGCATCCACTGATGTAGTGGTAGAAGTAAATTTTCACTTTGTTTGTAGGTGGGCAGTAGGCCAAGAAGAACTGCAGGTGATCATTTCTTTCTGTAAGATAAACAAAAAAAATTAGTGTTGCACTGATACCGATACCAGTATCGGGCCGAAACTTCGTTATAATACTTATATTTGTATGTGATTTGCAGATACCATATCACAACAATATCTGCTGTGTCCACATCTTTGGTTGTGTGGCCAATAAAACTGATTCTAATTTTGAACTGACCCATTGTATTATATACATCATATGCTGCCACACTGTACATGCTGCTTATTACTCACTTTACTCTGTTTACATTACTGTGGTCACTGTTTTGCATTACTGTTTACATTATACTGAACACTGTTTACAGTAGACTATCACTCTGGTCACTCTTAAATTACTCTGTTTAAATTACCGTCTCATGTGTACACTGCTGTAATGTAAAAAAAAATCGATTCTCAGACACTAATTGATTCTAAAATTTTGAATTAAGTTCAATATCAATTAGCATTGGTATCAACACTTAAGCGTTAGTTTGCATCTGCCGGTACACGAAAATCACAGCCAGACTACAACAATTTTCAACAGGCACTGCAGCAGGCAGCCCCTCCCCCGGCTACCTAGAGCACACAATGTTTTCATGACAGCCGGTTCGGGTGGGAGCTTAGGGACTTTGGCTCTCTACAGAGGAAAACTTTGTCATGCTGCTTTAAATGTAGCTTTAAATGTGAAATTTTACACCGACCCTCAGCTCCCCCAGATCTATCCAACGTGGCCGGTCGTGAAACTACTCCCCGCATAACCGGAGCATCAGTCCCAGGAGCACAGACTTTTACATGCATATATGAATATATTCATTAGATTGGTGTATCACACCTGTAACTACCCCTCCCCTTGACATGGCCATGTGACAATGGCGATCATTGTCTGCTTGCCCTGCCCCCAGAACTCTACAAACTACTGCAAAGAATAGAAACCCCAAAACAGAAAAGCATAAATTCTAATCTTTCTACACAAAGAGCAGGCTATCCATCATTCACACAAATCTGTTGCAATAATTTACACCTTTTCAGTTTCTGTCTGCATATCTTTCTAGCAGCGCCTGACATAAATTTGCAAACATAGCCCGACACAAACACCAGTGTATCCATCATTCACACCCAATCCGTCACTTGGAATCATCAGAAACCACAACACACTTTTCTAATACAGTTTTTCATGCTGATTTCAAATCTGCTTTCAGTTTTTTCAGTCACATCAACTTTTTGAATGATGAGTAATAGTAGATTTGCAGTAGACACCAATCAAGAACGGTTTTAATATTTTCAGTATGAAGTCAGACAGATGCACACTGTCACAGATATAATGATCAGTGCCTGTCAGCTACCACTGCCTGTCAGTTTCTTCAAAAACGCTCAGCATATGATTATTATATGATCATTATACCAACTATCATGCAATATATAACTAACTTAATCAAAAAAACTGTACATGCTAGGGAAAAAAATAAACACAGATTTGAAATCAGCAGAAAAAACACTACCTGTTGACCAGTGTTATCAAATACAACAGTATTTTAGAAATATGATCATCTAACCGGCAAATAACTAGATGTAGCTCAATTCTTCCTAAAAGCTAACCGAAAAGGCATGATGCATGATTTATACTAATGTTAGCTGATTAGCCTCAATGCATAATGTGACATCAATTTTAGCCATATGAGCATCTGACCTGCAAAAGATGTTGCTTCATTCTTCCTAAGCTAACAGAAAAGTACCAACAACAGCTTTTAAAACACACATTAGGCTACTTACACATCTGAATTATCTTCGACGGGATCAAGATGAAGCTCAACTGCATCTGTTCATCATCAGGGTCATCACAGGATAAAAAGTTTTCTGTGTGTGCACAAAGACCAGACTATGTGCCTTTGTTTATGGGGCATGTTGTCACCTCCCCCTGCTACACGATGAGCCAATCCCACCACAGCTATTCAGATTGGTGTTTTACATCTCAATAGCTGAGGGGCGTGTCAGTAACAGGCTGCTGCTGCCTGAGGTGCAGAAAATCTCAAGATATCTTTTAATTTTATTTTAAAACATACACATTTGAAAACTAGAAGCTTTTCTAATTTTTTGTGAGGCATTCTTCTTTATATGCCTCTTTTTTGTATTCATATTTTATCAGTGATTGTACAGCTTTCTTGGGTGACCTGAAAGGCACCATATAAATAAAATGTATTATTATTATTATTATTATTATTATTATTATTATTATTATTATTATTATTATTAGGACAAAAACTCACTGAGATGTTTAGGGTTAAAGTTTAGGTATGAGAAACTCCCGCACATGACCGACCGTGGCTGTGGGTTCAACAGAAGAATCTGCAGTACTGGTCACATGGTTAGTCAAATCCTAAAGGTAACTTAATTTCTTTAGAAACGTTAAATAGTGGCGCTGTGTTGTATGAAGTTGATCAGAGTGAAGAACTTCCTCCTTTTAATAACCTGACTGTGTTTATCAAAAGCTCACTAATAAAAATGTGACTAATCTGTATTCTTTCTTGTTTTTGGAAAACATAACCTGGGTCTGCTTCACTGCTTCAAACATAAACTTCAGGACTTCTGGAGAACCAAAGGAACAGAACTAGCGCCCCCACCTGGACTGAATCTGACAGTTCAGAACTGACGGTTCAGAAGTTGCTTCAGTTTGCATCTGCCAGTGCACGGAAATCACCGCCAGACTACTGCAATTTTCAACAGGCACTGTAGCAGGCAGCTCCTCCCTGGCTACCTGGAGGGGGAACACACAATGTTTACATGACAGCCAGTTCGGGACTCATTTAAAGGTACGTGCCACTTTTTTTCCTCCAGGGGGAGCTTAGGGACTTTGGCTCTCTACAGAGGAAATAAATTGTCACTCTCCTTTAAATATAGCTCTGCCGGGGAACAACCTAGCTTTGCATTTTCATGCATATTCATTAGATTGGTGTATCACACCTGTAACTACCCTCTCCCCTTGACATGGCCATGTGACAATGGCTGTCATTGTCTGCCTACCCTTTCCCCAAAACTCTACAAACTGCTGCAAAGAATAGAAACCCCAAAACAGAAAAGCTTAAATTAACATAGATTTGAAATCAGCAGAAAAAAACACTACCTGTTGACCAGTGTTACCAAATACAACAGTATTTTAGACATATGATCATCTGACCAGCAAAATAACTAGATGTAGCTTAATTCTTCTTTAAAGCTAACTGAAAAGGTATGATGCCGTATTTAGCCTAATGTTAGCTGATTAGCCTACTGTCAACACACAATGTGACATGAATTTTAGCCATATGATCATCTGAGCAGCAATAGATGTAACTTCATTCTCCCCAAGCTAACAGAAAAGTACCAACAACAGCTAGTAAAACACATATTAGGCTACTTACACATCTGAATTATCTTCGATGGGATCAAGATGAAGCTGTTGTTAAGTGTGATGGCCACAAATGTCAGTAAAGACATAAAATGTCAGTAAACCTCTGCACCTACACTTTATAATTTTGTTTAGTATTTCAGTTATGTTAATTGTCAATTAGTTACACACAGTTTAAGCATACATGTTTTATCTGATGGTACACAAGTTGGCTATTAGAAGTGCACACATTTGGCTAACTTTTGTAACATCTTATATTGCTTAGTTTAACTTTGAATTGTTTGTTTGAGCTGCAGGGTAGCGATGTCTGGCTAGGCTGGCTGAAAGGGATCGGCCCCAGAAACACAGCAGCTTATGGAGAAGTTGCCAATTGGGGCGAACCAAGTAGCTTCAGCTTCATGGGTGGGGTATTTAGTTTGGGGTTTGTTGTTTTCTTTGGGTTATTGGTGGTTTTATCTTTTGATAGATTAGGTTTGATTATGTATGTATGGGTTAAGTTTAGTAGCTTCATTGTCTATGGTTATTGTTTAGTATGACTGTTTTGTGTCTAGTGTTTGTATGTTATCCCCTCTGTATTTTGAGTTGGTCTGATCAGCCACAGTATATATGTGTTCTTTAGTGTTTGAGGAGTGAGTTAGTTTGTTACATTTACGGCATTTATCCAAAGCGTCTTCCATTCCGTAACTACAGGGGACAGTCTCCCTGGACCCAGTGGTGGTATGCTGGAGGCAGGATTCGAACCTGGGACCTCTTGGTCCGGAGGCAAGTATCCTACCACTGAGCTACCGCCACCCGGTAGGAACTGAAGGAACTGCTATGCTTCATATGAGTGCTATGCTTTTAATGAAACACTCATGAACATCAGTAGCCGATTTTGTTTGCTGGTTAATGTAATGTAAACTTTAAGGTGAACAACCGTCCACCCATTCATTTATCATCCAAGCTACTTATCGCAACCAAGCTTGCAGGTGTGCTGGAGCCTATAGTTTGAAATGTGGAGAAACACTGGACAGATGACCAGTGCATCAGATCAAGGTAAAACTGCAGTTTCAAAGTGTGCAAATTTTGAACCACAAGAGCAACCATTTTGATTATAACTCACATTATTCTACTTTGTCTTAAAAGACCCATATTCTACCATTGTTGGGTATTATATTTTCTTCACTGATTATAACAAAACAAAATATTTGTACAACCATTGCAACTATTTCCCTTTCTCTATTCCTTTGAATTAAGCATACTCTCCTTAACTCCTGACTTAATTTTGAATGAATGGTGCTAAACTACTGTAGATGCATAAATAAAGTGGTGAAAGGCTGGTTTTGCAGCTTAATTTGCATGTCTTGACCAGTGATTACATGGTATGGTACTTTGTCTGTTTTATCTACTACATGAACTTCGGCCGTTTTATCTGCTACATAAATGATCAGCATTGGTTCATTAGTTGAGTACCACATATACTGACCTGTACAGTTGCCATGTTTACCTGTAACTGTGAGTCTGGCAGACGACTTTGCATTCTCAGCGGCGAACATGTAAGTGCCACTGTCCTCCTGCGACAGGTTGGAGATGGTAAGGCTGTGCACACGGCCTTTGGAAGCCACGCGCCAGTGGTTGTTATTTTTGAGGCGGCTCCCGTCCTTATGCCACGCCCCCTCCACATTGCTGTGTGACAGCTCCACCTCGAAGGACGCAGTCTCACGCTCAAAGGTTTGGATCTCATTCAGCCCTTTCCGTATTTTAATTTTTCGTGCTGTGTGGACATGGAAACAGTGGTTATGAGAACCTAGACAAAAGCTGACCTGGTGAAAGGTACAAGCAGGTATCTTACGGTAAGCAGGGGAAGGATTTATGAATGGGCAAACAGAGACATAGGTTGCAGAGTGATGAACACAGGAGAGACCAAGTTTTAGGAATAGAATATATTTATAACGGAGGATCACAGAAGATAAATACGGCAACTTTTCCTCCGCCCAGTGTTGACATTACGCTAAGTTCTGCCCCTGTTCCAGGGTATGCCAAAATTGTTTTTTTTTTTGTTTTTGTTTTTAAGTATTCCTAAACACATAGGCATTCCCCATGGAAAAGATGGGTTTATTTTTGAGAGTTGGTGACACCACCCTAGATTTTGAAGGCCAGTGCATAAATTTAGCTGCAATGAAAAGAGATCCAAATTCATATGAGGTGCCAACAACAGCCAAAGCCCAGCCTTTCCCCTACCACACACGCATTTACACAAGCTTACAAAAGGCCATTTCTTTTGCAGATACATTCATCTGTAGAGTTTTCTTATTCTTTTCTACAGCATAAATAAATTAGGGTTGCATTCTAATGTTAAGGTCATGATGATGTGATCAAAAATATAAAACTAATACCAGTACAGAGACTTTGTAACAAGAGAATATAGAATATTGACGGGCAGCAGTTCTATTATACTGCCTCTTCTACATGACTCATGGAGCTTCGGCTAGAAGAAGCAATTCCTTCAAGCGTTATCCTTTCAAGTGCTCCTAATGTTTTGGAATGTTGTGAGTAGAACCAAACAGGATTCTGTGTTTCTGCTGATAATATCTTCATTTTCACGGCCCAGCAAAAGGGATTAAAAGGTTATTGCATGAAGACCTCCCAACAGCTCTCAATCCGGTTCTCATTTGACATGCTTAATTGAATTATCATGACCCCTCTGATCTTGTGTCAATACAGAAATCTGCTCCCTGGGAATCAGTAGGTCATCTGTCGGTCACCTGTTCCCAGCCATCAAGCCTTGGAACAAGTGTCACTGAAGTAGCTGCCCGTCTCTCGTATTACTCTTACTCAGTTAATTGAATTGGTATAAAGAAAACAACAGCCACAAGGGCCAGCATCACCAGCAACCACAGTAAACAAATAACAGCCTTGCATAGTGAGAAAGGCAGCAGCACGTGCACACTCACGTTCCACGCTGAGCTTGGCTTGCGTGCGGTCGTGGAGCGTTTCGCAGCTGTACATCCCCCGGTCTGAAAGGGCAAGCTTGCGAATTGTGAGGGAGCATTTTTGGCCGCTCTGCTTCAGGGTGAACTTGGGCCCTGGGTGTATGACCACACCTTGCCTCATCCACTGCACTTCCCCACATTCCATGCTCACCTCCACCTCAAGAGTGGCCTCCCCGAACTCCTCCGCCACCACGGGTTCCATAGTCTTCGTGAACAGCACCTGCGCCTCTGAACACAGCCCACTGGTAATTGCACACACCGCTAGAAGCTGCCCCGAACGTCGTCAGATTGCGAATTTTACAGTGGAAAAGCTGTACTCGACTTTGATGTGCATGACTCTGTCTCCGTACAACTGCGGTACCACTTGTCTCTGTCAGTTACCAGTGGAATTCTAACTGGAGAAGTTGCTAAGCACTAACCATCACAGGCACCTTTTCAACAATTCAGACATGTCTGAGGGGGTCATTATTTATTCCAAATATGTCAGCAGGGCATTAAAGACCTGTCCAGGCTCTCCAAGAATTTACTGTAATGGAAAATTTGGCTTGAGATATACATCACAGACAGTTGAAGAACTGTTATTCAACCCATGCTGTCTTACATACCCACAATTATTCTGCCTTATCCATGAAATTAGTTTTTAATAGGCCATTAGAGCATGTGGAAGCAAGGGGAACATAATTGATTTATTCAATGTGAAGTGATGGAGTACGATAGTTGATATCCCACCTTGAACCTGAAGGGTAGCTTTGGATATCATGCCTTCAGCTTCGGCTGTCAGCTTGCAGCTGTCTGATACTTGGCAGTCGCTGATGTGCAGCATATGGCACAGTCCATTACTTGAGATGTTTAACCTCTCATTTGATGTAACGGGCCGGCCATTCATGCACCAGACCACCTCCGCATCTTCTGGAGCCACTACACACTTAAATGTGGCATCTTCTCCTTCCATAACAGTTATACTGTGTAACTCGGCAATAAACTCCACAATGCGGGGAGCTAAAGATTAAAACACATCGAAACGAGATCAGTTTTAGATTCATTTGACGATGTTAGCTTAATTACCTAGACTTTGTTTAATTCAACTTAAATAGCTGTAACATGGTTTTGGAAAAAATGGGGCCAAAATTCTCTCTTATGGTCTGTTGACATATTATGATGACGATTATTAATAACAACAATATTATAATTAATAATAGCAGTAGTAGTAATAGTGGAATTAACAGTATTAGTAGTAGTATTATAGAGGTAGTATTAAATTATAGAAGTAGCAGCAGCAGTAGTATTAGTTCAGCCTTGTAGTAGATGTAGTAATAGAAGTAGTTATAACAGTAGTAGTAATAGCAGTATTAGCAGTTAGCAGTAGTGGTAGTACTAGTTGCTATAGTGTTATAGCAGTATATCAAGTGTTTTAGCTGTGTAATTAGAAATATCAATACCAAATATGAAAGTAATAGTAGTATTAGCAGTATTAGAAGTAGTAACAAACATGTCTAGTAACTTTGCTGAAAAGCTTCAGCAGTGAAATATACATACTTTCTATCACTAATGTGGCAGATGTTCTCTCATCTTTGGATTCACAGGCATATTCTCCTGCATCATCATCACTTATGTTGTGTATTGTAAGACTTCGTTCTCGCCCATCTGCCCTGATCATGAAATGTCTGTTTGGTTTTATCTCTTGGTTATTCTTCAGCCATTGGACATCCCCTTTGGACTTGTAGAGTTCACACCTCAATACAACATCACTGTCCTTGAGGCCCACTGTGTTTTCCAGGGGCTTGGAGAATTTCACCTTCATAGCTAATTCAAAAGAAGCGGTTACTGACCTAAAGTGTTTCACCATTCAGGGTAGGGTTCTGTTATGTAGACAAAATATCTCATTGCAATTGCATTGATGCATATTATGACTTATAATAATAATAACCCAAAATTTCAGTATTTATGAGACTTACCTTTCACATGGACATGGAAATGGCTCTCATCTGAGCCCACATCACATATGTAATCTCCTGCATCGGACCTTTTAAGAGGATTGATGGTCAAGTAGTGAGTATATCCATCACTTGTGGTACAAAAACGATCACCTCTAATTCGATCGCCATCTTTGCGCCATTGCACGGGGGCCCTGTCTCTGTTAACTACAGCACATAGTGTCACGCTGTCTTCTTCGTAGGCCGAAATATTTGTCTTCTCTTCCTTTTTAATGAACTTGAATGGTGGCTCTGTCAAAGAGAATGATATTTGGAAGTTAGCTTTTTTTATATAGTGTTCTAGCTAAAGGATTATGAAAGAATAGTAATCTCATGTTCTATATCATGTCGTCGCTGTCGGGCGGAGACCTCATATCTCCAAAACGGCTAATTTTCAGGAAACTGAAAAAACTATTTATATTCTAAATAAATGAATACTGTGTCATCAAACACCCCAAGCTATTTTCAACACTTTTCATTGGTTAATAATTTCTAAATTTCAGCCCCACCTGGAGACTGACCAATAGTATCGATTTATGAAAAAAAAACAACAAAGACCAAAAGTGGAGTTACGAGGTTTCTGCCTGACAGCGACGATGTCCTATAGGCTATCCTAATAGAATTAAGGAAAAACTTGCCTTGAACCGTTACTACGGTTGTCATTTTGTCATCAATGGCATCGCAGACATACTCCCCCGAGTCAGACATGTTTAGAGTTGAAAGGACGAGTTTTCTCATTGTGCCTCTACTTTCAATGTGTGTTCTTGAGTTTGCTTGCAACACTGTACCATTGCAGAGCCACTGAACAGTGGCATTCTCTCGAGACACCTCACACTCTAAAATCAGCTCATCTCCTGCTATGAGAGAGTAGTGTTCTGGATTCCCAGAGTTTCCCAGAATGGAAACGGGCATCTCTGAACAAACAACACAATGTTTGGTTTTAGTTCATAACACCTACAGTGCCCTACATGCATATTATATTTCCATCAAGTAGACCTATACCAACATGGCATGAGCATTTATTTCGTACCTTGCACTGTTACACTAAAGACAATCTTGTCATCTTTCGTTTCACAAATATATTTGCCAGAGTCTTTGAGCTCAGCATTGAGTACAATGAGAGATCGGAAGGCCCCTTCCTCTTCACTGATGAAATGCTCATTACTCAAAATTCTCTCATTGTCTTTATACCAGTGGACTACACCATTTACTCTGGAGAGTTCACACTTCAGCGCAATAGCATCTGATACTACAACCTGTTTGTGTGTTGTCATATTTGCTTTTCGCAGAAATGTAAGTGGGGGCTCTGCAAAGAAAACAATCAGGCTATTTTAACTGGGGTATGGTGGGACATCAAATGAAACAGCCTGTTTTTTGTTTTTTTGTTTTTTTTACCCTGTTAAAGAACCTTACCAAGTATTTTCAAATTGAAATCCATTACATCATCTTTAGCATCGCAAACGTATTGGCCTGTGTCCTCAAGCACTGCCGAATGAATTATTAACTGTCGACTGCTGCCCTCCTCTATTATCGTTACGTTGGTGTTTTCATCAATCTCCTCTCCGTTCTTCTTCCAGCCGACCTCAGCAGTCGATCTGGACACCTCACAGTCCAATAGTACTGTGTCCCCAACCATTTTCTCAACTTCATAGGGCGTTTTCCTTGGCCGAATAAATCGCACTGGAGGTTCTGTGAAAATAAATGAAAACAAAAACAAAATCTTCTCATTTCCATTATTATTCAATTATTGTGAATTATTATTAATATTATTGAATTTACTTTCTCAAAATAGTTCATTAGAGCACCTGCAATATTAACGAAGAACGTCACCGAATCATCAGCTGTGTCACACACATATTCTGCCGAGTCATTGACTGTTGTCTCTGGTATTATGAGTCTTCGGTAAACTCCATCGACTTCCAGAATTAAGTTGCTGTTCTCTTCCACCTCAAGCCCGTCACGATACCAGCGCACAGTAGCGTTGGGTCTGGAAATTTCACAGCTCAGCACCATCCTCTCTGATGTTTGCTGACAAAGTTCCATTTGGGATTGGCTTGGAGAAACTATGCGCACTGGGGGTTCTAGAGGAACACATACCAATAACTCAATGCTTGATGCAAATAGACAAACGGGAATGACACTGAAATGAAACTATTGCTGTAACTGTGTAACTATATCTTTGAGACCTTTAATGCTGAGGTGGAAGAACTTCGAGTCATCAGCTGTGTCACAGACGTATTCTCCTGAATCCTCAACTCTGCCGTGGAGAATCTTCAGCCTCCTGTAGGGACCTTCAGCCTTAAGCTTTATGTTTTCACTTTCTTGAAGTTTTTGGCCGTCCTTGAGCCAAGTCACTTTTCCATTTGGACGGGAAAGTTCACAACTGAGGACTATTTCCTCAGGAACATGACGATCAAGGTGAACATCTTCCTTGGGATAGACTATCATTACTGGAGGCTCTGTGAAACAAAAAATAAATGAATAATAAAAAAATAATACAGCATTATTACTAATACTAATAATAGTAATAACAATATAGCAATAATAAAAATATCCATACAATTTTGTAGATCTATATAATTTTGTATAGACTTTTATATATATATATATATATATATATGAAAGTGACCATCCTGTCATACGTGAACACACAGTGTGAACAGCGCGGAATTCCTTCTCTGCATTAAACCCATTCACCAAGTGAGGCAGTGGGCTGTCAGGAACACAGCGCCCGGGGAGCAGTGTGTGGGGACGGTACCATGCTCAAGGGTACCTCAGTGGTGCTTAGAAATGTTGGGAATTGAACCCACAACTTTCTGACGGCAGGGTGAACGCCCTAACCACTGGCTCAGCTACTATATACTTTTATATACTACTACTACTCCTCCTCCCACTACTACTACTATTATGATTATCACTGTAATAACAGCTGTAACATTATTGTAACAATAACACATTTTATACTTATTTATACTACTACTAGTAGTATAAATACTATACTACTGGGGCAGCTGGTAGCCTAGTGGTTAAGGCATTCGCCCTGTGGTCAGAAAGTCCGGGTTTGATTCCCAAGACCACTAGGCACAGCTGAGGTACCCTGAGCAAGGTACCGTCCCACACACTGCTCCCCGGCGCCGTGTTCCTGCTGCCCCCT
>JBBIGB010000002.1:17192228-17206668 GCA_037577075.1 Alestopetersius hilgendorfi
CAAGTTTTAAACCTCTCGCAGTTCAGCTCTGTCCTTTGTACCATTTCATGCTATTCATTGGACCTGAACTGTTTGAACTTCAATTAAATAAAGCTTGAAACATTGGGGTGTTCTAAAACTTTTGACCGGTAGTGTACATGTGTTAAAGGAAAATACGCTGAAAGGATTGGATAATATGCTGAAAAGGTTCAGATCCAGAATTGTGGCTCAGAGAAGGCTCGGGAGTTCAAGAGAGGCTATTACAGAAAGAGGATCACTGATCCCATTAGAACAACTATATGATCAAGTCACTATTGTTCAAACGGTGTGTTTTCATTCCAGTGTTACTCCTGTCTATGTTCGGAACCAGAAGCTCACACATGGCTCAGGAGAAACCTCCTGAAACCTCAAGGTCTTCAAAATCAGTTCAAAATCAGATCTTTTTCTGACTTAATGCTACTGTTCATTCTGAAGAATAGTCTAAAATTTGGTTTGATACCTCAAGAGCTAACCAGACACCGAGGCATGGTCAGGACAGCCCTGCTCGGAGTGTCCTTCACCCACTTTCCACTGCGACTTAAGAATGTCTTTAAGATCATGAAACACCCACGGTTCTGGATGCACTCAGGTCTTATAATATTAAGGCAACTATGCTTTGATGCATTATGTGGAGTACTAAACCCACAAACATGGTCTTTTTTTCAACATGTACAAAGCATACACAGAAAGCTGCCAGTATCCTCCACAGCACGGCAAGGTTCAGCACCAGCTCTAATCGTTGCTAACAGCTCCTTCTACTGGACATCTGTCAAACTGCTCACAACTCCAGAAGGAGAGAACAAGCATCGTATCTAAGTATAGCCTGGCAAAGCCAGGGGGAGAATGTGAAGCAAAAAAAAAACCAGTCTGGGAGGCATTTAAGGAGCTTTATGGGACATAAGAAGATGCTGCATTTTTTCCAGTCTTGGCATAGTTCACAAAACAGGATTTCTGAAAGGTAGCAGTGATGGAGACAGCACACCCTGCCCCTCTGATGGACTACACATGTGGACCATGTGTAAAAGCCATTGTCGGACAGCCCGTAAGGTAAATGAGGGACGTGCAAACAGGGGAGACATTCACATCAGAGCAGCTGCACTAACTTTAGGGATTGGCCGTTAGATTTAAAACCATGCAGCCTTTAAATGTATTTTAATGGGTCAAGTGGACACTGAGTGCAGTCTTTCCCCAAGATGTCCCTGCTTTCCCCTGTATAAAAATGAAGCCCATGTGAGCAGCACTGATTAATGAAGAGCCTGGTGGCCTCTTCCACACTATTCAATTCATCTCACTCTTCTTCAGGTTGGGCAATGGGCTCTCGGACATTAAAACTGTGATCTGTTCCCCGGATGGAATGGCTGTCTTGTATCTAAGTAATCTCTTGTAATTCCTAAGACTATGAACAGTATTTCTGGTTGCTTGCTTACAGAGTCAGGAGGGGAACTCTGTTGATAAGCCCAGTATAGTGGATGATATTCTAGTGTGCTTTAGCAGTGATGTCCCCAGGTGGGTGGAAAACAGAACATGGGTGTGTTTTAAAAGTAGAAGAAAAAGAATCAAAAACTTTTGGCTGTTAAGGCTAAGGTACGGGCCGCGTAAGGTGTGGCACAACAGCAAACAGGAGGACCTGGAAATACCCAGCAATGGCTGGAATACAAACGTGTGTGCGTGTGTCTGAGTGAATGTGCTTGTGCGTACGAGCGCATATGTGTCTGAGTGAATGTGTGTGTGTGCGTGTGTGTGCGTGTGTGTGTTTGGGGTGGGTGGAGGGGTGGCGAGAACGTTGGCGCGCGGCCAAGCCTGTGGTGAGCGCGAGCGCGCCTCCCTTCCCCGCCGCTGGTTGGGTTTGGCCGTTTTTAAAAAGGCGAGTCCGTCTCCGCGCTCCGCCACTCTGCTCCAAAACTTAACTCCTGCACGCGCGCGGTAGCGCTGTGGTGTGTGCGTGCGTGCGCGTGTATGTGTATGTTAGGGGGAGGAGAGCGAGAGAAATAGAGAGCGAGAGAGAGAGAGAGAGAGCGAGAGCGAGAGAGAGAGAGAGAGAGAGAGAGAGAGAGAGAGAGAAGAGGAAGAAACGCTGCACCGACTCGCCTTGCGCACCGGACCATATCTGCTCAGAGGGACAGAAGAGAGGGGGGAAAAACGCGGAGACCCCCCCCCCCTTGATCAAACCCCACCGGTTGTGTCACCCTCCATGCGGATGCCCGTGCACAGCGCGCGTCCTTTCCTGCAGTCGGCTCTTCTGCTTCGGATGCGGGAACTTTTGCTCGCTGCTGTTTGTTTCTGAAAAAGAGAGGAAGAAAACATCTGATGCCCTGAAGCGCCGTCGGAGAACGTCTCTTGCTGAATCTCATTCATAGAACTGTAGAGAAGGAGAGAAGGAGAGAGAGAGAGAGAGAGAGAGGTACTGAGCAGAAAGAGGTAGAAATAAGAAGTAGTGCGATGCTGCTCGGTGTGTGCCCGCTGCTCCCGCTCGCGCTCATGCTCGCCGTGGCGCGCGGCTTGGCCTCGTACGTGCCGTGCGAGCCGTGCGACCAGAAGGCGCTCTCCATGTGCCCGCCGGTGCCCATCGGCTGCCAGCTGGTGAAGGAGCCCGGCTGCGGCTGCTGCCTGACGTGCGCGCTCGCCGAGGGCCACGCGTGCGGCGTGTACACGGGCACCTGCGCGCACGGGCTGCGCTGCCTGCCGCGCGACGGAGAGGAGAAGCCGCTGCACGCGCTGCTGCACGGTCGCGGGGTGTGCACGAATGAGAAGGGCTACAAGGCGCCGCTCGCGCCCACGGGTGAGTTACGTGCAAGCGTGTGTGTGTGTGTGTGTTTGTAAAGCGTCTCATATCAGTAACATTTACATTTATGGCATTTATCAGACGCTATTCCGTAACTACAGGGGGCAGTCTCTCCCTGGAGCAACTTGGGGTTAAGGGTCTTGCTCAGGGACCCAGTGGTGGTATGCTGGAGGTAGGATTCGAACCTGTGACCTCATGGTCCGGAGGCAAGTATCCTACCCACTGAGCTGCCTCCAAGTGCCTGTTGTGTTTCACGCGCTCAGCAAAGGCTGAGCATGGTGTCCTGGTGAACTGCGTGCAGAAGCCGGCGTCCGTGGTGAGGTTAGTGGGGGCAGTTCGGACACACAGAGTGCACAAGTGTTCATGCCATGTGAGGACCTGTACAGAAATGCACGTGAACGGGCTGTGGCTCTTGCTGGAGTTAGCACACTGATGATCTCAGTGCAGTCTCTATGTATGAACTGAGCAGATCCTCCAAACCAATCCCAACACTTCAGTGCACGTGCTCTGCACGGGGACCGCACGTCTCCTCGCGCTGCCTGCAGGCACAGTAAGCTCAGTTGGAAACGCCTGGCGAGTGTGGAAAGGTTTTGGCAGAAGTGCATGCAAAGCGTGCAGGAGTCACTGCGGATGTGTGCAGGTCTGCTCGGAGAAGTCTCGCTGTTCAAGGGCTGTTTCTGAAGGCAAATCTCTAAATCCTCCCACCAGGACCCGCTCAGCACAGGTCAGCTGCTGTGCGTCTCAGTCTCTCAGGGTGTCTCTCAGGGCCGGTGTTTGGTTTAGTCATACGGCATCATTTGATGGTCACTAAAGATCACTCTGCGGTGTTCGGTTCATTAGATCATGATCCTCCCCAGTGGAGACGAGAGGGGAGCTTTGTGGGCCAGTGGATTTCGGTTAGTCTGAATTTAGGTTTACATCTGGGGGTGGTGCAGAGAGTCAGATTACTGTTCAAAGATTAAATCCAAGGGGAGGAGGATGGCCATGGTTTGGGCATGTGTGCTGAATTCTATTGCAATCTTCATGAAACATGGCCCCCCTCCTTCCCTCAAATATTTACCTACCCCTCCCTTCATGTATTGTGTTCATGCTACATGTATGAATTTATGATGTTAGGGATTGGGACGTTGTTTTTTTTTTACTGTAGACTTATTTCCACTTGCCAGTTTTACTGTTAAATTGTCCCCACCCCGGTGCTCCCTGAGGCAACATCAATCCATGGTACAGCATGAGAATGGAATTTGCGCTTTTCTGCAGGCATTGTTTGGAAAAGGGAAGGACCGCTCCGCATTCTGTTCTCGCAACAGTAAAACGGGGGAAGTGAGAAAATACAGCGCGGCTCCCTGGTTATGGCTGTTGTAAGTTAAACACATGCGCTTCAAAGCCCGGCTGTGTTGGAGTCTCGATATTAGCCGTGCTGTAACAGGAGCAGCTCTTCCCCGGCGTGTGATTGCATTGGGCACATAGTCGTGCCACAGTGATTCAGCAGAATACATTTCGGAGCCACTGTCTGAAGAGCTATTTATCAAGCACAGGATGGATCTGGGAAGGAGGGGGAGGGGGTTTCTCATCTACTGTAGTGTGTGTCCCTGTCCTGGTTTTACCAGCAGGACAGGGACAAAAGCTGAGAGAGAGGTTAAGTGTCTATGTCCACACCAGGATTATGAGCCACCTGCCCTTGTCTCCTAATTACCCAGTTTCAGGCAACAACGGCAATATTAACACGTCAAGAGTGGCCATATATGCTGCACAGCGGAGAGTCCCATGTGATAAAACACAGCTATTCTCTCAGCTTCAGTCTTCTCTTGTATTAATGGATGCAAAGTACGACCAGAGCCACTAATTAGGTTGACAGCTAAGTCTTTTGCCCATCATAGACCTGTCAGGTTAAGTTTCACAGCTGTCACCGACTAGTTTCTTGGACAAAGGCTCTTTTGCTATCTTTTATGGCAGCCTTTTAAAAAGGTGCCACAAATTGAACTTTTGGTTCTCTAAAGAACCCTTTAGGACACAATGGTGAAGTTATTTCTCAATTAAAGGTCCTCCAAAGAAGTACCTTGACATGATGTGAAGGTACTTTACATTTTAATAAGGTTCTTTAGACTTTAGAACATCTCACTTTGCACAAAAGGTTCTTCGGGGAACCATAAGTGGTTTTTTAAGGGTTTTAGCTCAGTGGTCACCAGGCATGCTCCTGGAGACTGACTTTCACTGACAAACTTAACACATCTGATCCAAATCATCAATCTGCTTAATAAAAATGGATCAGGTTTGTTAGATTCAGGCTGGAGATGAACTGTGCAGGAAGGTTGGATCTCCAGAAGCCGGGTTTGGTGACCACTGGACCACTGGACCACTGGACCACTGGAAGAAAGTCTTCAAGAGCACCAGAACAATGAGCAGAGAGGCCCAGATCTAGAAAATGTGACTCGCACATGAACAAGTACACTGTGCACTGGCGACGACACGTCCTTTAACGAACGCTCATCTGTGCCAAAAGAACATAAGCGGCTTACATTTGGATATGATTTGGTTTTGTATGAGAGTTCCGCTGATTTATGAGCGACTTATCTAATTACTGGAGTTCCTCCATAGTTGAACTGCAGTCGCTGGGCCAGGGAGAGAGACGAAGCCTCTTGTTTAGCAGTGGTCTACATACAGTGGATCATTGGTGAAAACAATACAGATCTGACTGTTTTCCATCAATGTATTGATTTCCTCTGCCATGTTTCATTATACACTTCTGCCGCACTCCAAAAGCAGACTTTGGTGTCCAGCATATGTCTCAGACAGCCACTCACTTTCAGCTGAGGTATGCAAGCAGAGATCCTGTTTGGCACGCCTGAATGATTTCTTCCAATAAAGTTTAACAGCAATTTGTGCAGTGTGTGTTTGTCAGTGGCACCTGGAGGGCTAGTGTGTAACAGCTGTGGAGGAACTTGGCTCCCACAGTAGCCTCCTCTGTCAGGAGTATGTGATCGTTGGGCTGCGACATCCTCATGCCGGGCTTTAAGTGAGAACATGTGTGTGGCAAGCCAAAGCCGAGGAGAGTCTGAAGCCCTCCTGACTCCCCTCCATCGGCACTGCAACCTTATCGTCTGCAGCTTCTCGGATCACGTCGAGGAAACTAAAGCAGAAAACAGTAGAGACTGGTAACGCCGTGTGGTTAAGGTGCCAGTGTGTGGAGACATCCTGTTTCAGTCTGTGGGTGCTCGCTCCAGTGTCACGTTCCTCCAAGGAAGGTAAACAGAAGGTGCTTCATTTCATGCCTGCAGCGCAAGTTCAGTAACTGCTGACGCAACATGGACATTGCAAAATCTGGTCACCCTTGTTACTTTTGTGTCAGGGGCCGGAATCTTGTCATGCTCAGGCAGTTGTCCCAAGTTGGGACAAATGGAGACAAGTCATTCTCTGACTGTGGTTTTCAGAAAAGCTAAACGCACATGTTGGGTGAGACCTCAGACCAAAATTGAGCAGTGGCTTAGGGCTCCTCTTGGCTCTCCAGTGGTTTTGATGAGCTGTGCTTGCTTTCTGCGTAACTTGCAATAAAAGCATCAAGGTCGCCTCAGTCCATTCATCATAGTTCCTCATGACTAGGGTGACCAAACCTCATCTTTTTCCATGACATGTCCTGTTTTTAGGACATATCTAAATTGAGGAATATCGCCTAAAATGTTCGTTTTTTTGCTCGCCAGCCAGTCAGCATTGTTCTCGTTTTTCTGAAAACGAAAATGTCTAAGAAGAAAAGAATGCCCTCAATTCTCTACATGAACAGATCTCAAACATACACTGCTAGTCTACATAAAACACTGGAATGAATGCATTGATTATATGTGTATACAGCGAAGTGCTCACAAGTGTTTGGCTTCGATTTGTGCTTCATTGTTTGGACGTATGAGTGACCATCAGTATCTGTGGGTTTTATTGCTGTAGTAGCAGGGTAGTACTGTCTGATTCATCCCATAAACGCAGAAGGTCTGTTTCATTGCCCTTGATGCCAGCCTGCTCTTTATACAACGTATTACACCAAATAAAACGTTTTTTTTTTCATCCTTTGTATCAGTGCTTCATAATTCACAGCAGGTGCTGGGTATCATGATCCTTTTTGTGGTGGATTTGTCTATAGACAAGCAGCTTGAGCTCCAGTCTTCTTCGGCCCTTTGTCTGCTCGCTGCTCTGTTGCAGTTGCACGATCATGCTGTGGATTTGGGCCAGCTTTTAAATATTGAGCAGCGGAATCTGGCTTAGGATGTCGAGGCTGGCCAGTGACTTGAACAAAGAAATGAATGCAGAGCGAAAGACTAGGCCAGTAGCAGAGGCTGCTTAAAAATGCAACTCGTTCGCTCAAGAACGGCTTGTAGTAACTGACCACAGTAATGAAATGATGTGTGAAATAAACCACGTGGACATTTTAAAGCAAAAAAGGCAAACTCGGCGTTGTATGCATCAAGGCCTGTGTTACGTCGCAGTTTCAGGACCCTCCGCCCAAACTGCCATTGCCATACATCCACACTGATCAGTCAAATTCACCAAAAAAGGGTTTGATCTCATCATTAGCCCTCAGGCTACAAGAAACGTTGGATATTGATGAAGTATAATTGCCCCGTGCTCATGTTAATATTTTAACAGAGCCCTATCAGATGCACCTCCTTTGCCTGCTCAGGTCCTCTCGTCTTAATGAAAACTTTGCAAGGCTAAAGGGAGAGACACCAATACCTCTTCAGCTTTCATTCCAAAGCTCATTTGAATAGAGAGGCTGCGCGTGATATGTCTGGCTTGGCCTTGCTCCAGTGTCTTGGCAGGGGTTCAGATGTTAAACACAGACTTGCTAAGCCTCCTTTACAAGCCGGGGACTCTGCGTATGGAAAAAGTGAGGTTTGCCCACATGCTGAAGAGTCCAGGCCATGCCACTAAAAAACGCAAAATTGACAGTTAAAAAAAAAAGCACAATAGCGAAGAAAAAAAAAAGGACTGAAAACGTGCTGAGTGCGACTGTTATTGACGTTCCGATAGGTCGTACCTGGCCTGTGTTTTCTTCGCTGTCAAGCAAACTACAAAGCCTAATGAAGGTTTGTTGTGGCTTTTGTCAGATTTCTGAGAGCGCTTGCATTCCTCAGAATAAGCCAAATGCTTACTCTGTGCTCCCTATTTCAGAATCAGTTGATTTTCCAGCTCTAAAAGGACATCGAACGAGATAGATGAGACAGCGCAGGCCTGCTGGCCTCTCAGGGAGCCTGAGTGCAGGGAGCTTTTCTGTACAGAAATACCACTCTGCCAAGTCATGAGTTGCAAGATTAATTTCAAAGAGTCAACCATGGCTCTGATAGCAGCTTCAGAAGCCAGGAACCCAATTCCAGTAATCGCCCCTCCCCCATGTCCCCATGTCTGCAGTATCAGACAGACTCTTTCAACACCAGTCTGCTAGGAATACCCCTCTCTTTTACACTGCAGCGCAGTCAACCGGGGCTTCTATAACAGAAACTAGCTGAACCATTTTTAATCCCCCACCCCTAGGGCTGCCTTATGACACCTCGTGGCTGTGTCCTCAACAATACATGGCACATTCCATCTCAACATTTGACCCTGACTTCAACACCCACTGCCATTCTGTTACATTTCTTTACTGGATAAATATAGCCATGGCCCTGTAACAGTGCCTTGGCCTGCTTGGGTCGGGGAATTATTTATGTACTATACTGTAAAACCGTCTTGAGAAACGATGTCTGATCGCATTCTCTCAGCCCTCTGTCCTCATCACGTGCCCTAATAAACCCTGATTAAGGTAAACTTGAGGTCGCACTCGAGTCGGTCCATATCGAAGTTTGCTTTCTTGCAGAGCTGTGGGCTTTTACGCTGTTGAACAAAGCTGCCATCGTGTCGCAGGTTTGTCCACTTTACTAAAACACGTTGGTTGCTGTGGCGCTTGTGATTTCGCCGACTTCAAAGGATCTAGGATCGGTTCAAAGGAGGAGAAGAGCTTTTGAAAAGGCTTTCTGTTTTCCAGCACAAAAGGCCGCAGTCAAAACTTTCACAGTTCCGCTCAAAAGTCCGTGGCACTCCGGGGAAGTAAAATGCATGTTTTACTAAATGCTTGTCATGATTTATCATTGCAGAAGTCTATAATGAGGGTCCGGCCTTGGTTTGCTTGACCGTTACATGTTTGAGTCAATCAAACAAAGTCCCAGCGAGAGCGAAATCCCATTCCAGCCACTGGGTTTAGGTTTGGGTGGTGGATTGAGGATTTGTATAGGTGGGGGTAGGGCCTGTCATCACCTGCTGATCCTTTTCCACCTCTGTAAACAAATGCAAGGGAAACATTTGGTGGGAAAGCAGTTGGTTTCAGGTTTATTGTCAGACACCACTTGGTAGTAAAAAAAAAAACGTGAACTAATCCGTCTTGTTTATAGCAGTCTGTTGTAGATAAATGCAACTTTGTAAACACTTGGAATATTTGAAATCGGTGACTGATCTCTATGTCCTGTGCAGATCGGGAATCTAAAGAGCACGAAGAGACGACGAAGATCGACACAACAGAGGAGCAGGTGCCACAAGGCAAAGTTCCTATTTACCCTAAGCAAGACATGATCAACACCAAGAAGCAGGCTGCCATGCGCAAAGACAAGAAGAAGCTGCAGGAGAAGCTGAAGTCCGTCGGCCCAATGGACTACTCACCGCTCCCCGTCGACAAGCATGAACCAGAATTTGTAAGTTATTCCTTCACGCAGACGGAAAGAGCTTGATCGTTAGAAGAATACGGATAATAGAGCTCTCGTTAATATTCTGTTGATTGGGAATACACATAAGGTGTGTGTAGGTTGGAATAAAAATCTGTATGGAAATACTCCAGACAAAGTTAAGACAGATATTACAGAGTGATTTAACAAAATTCATGCATAGTACATCAAGACACATATTTTACTATACAACCCAAACAACTGGATACAGATCTCCTCCAATAAACGAATGGAAAAGTGTCCATGTTTTCTTTTTTTTTAAATTTAAATACTATTAATTAGAAGCATTAACGTTGTGCATGTTGTGTGTTGAATCATGCAGGGTCCCTGCAGGAGAAAGCTGGACGGGATCATAAAGGGAATGAAAAACACGTCCCGAGTGATGGCCATGTCCCTCTATTTGCCCAACTGTGACAGGAAGGGCTTCTTCAAGCGCAAGCAGGTGTGGATTCAGTCCTTTTTCAGTATAAAGCTTTCCTTTGACCTTTTTGGTCTATGTGGTGTCCGCAAAGTGGCGGATGCAATTTAACAAGGATGTCACCAAACCCCCTTTATAACTTGTCTTGCAACCCCCCCCCACCCCCCCTCCCCTTCTACCCCCACCCCCACCCTGCAGTGCAAGCCCTCCCGCGGCCGGAAACGAGGCATCTGCTGGTGCGTGGACAAATATGGTGTGCAGCTGCCGGGCACCGACTACAGTGGGGGTAACGTCCAGTGCAAGGACCTGGAGAACAGCAACAACAACGAGTGAGGAGGGACCCGCCCTGATCACCTGACCCGAGGCTCGCCTCCTTCTTTCCTTCCCACCTGTTCACCCGCCAGTCACTCAGATTTCGATGCGAAAGAAAATAAAAACAAACCGATAGAACACCACAAAAAAGCTAAACTGAGGAGGAGAAAAACACGTTCTCTTTCTGACTGAGCTCTCATCTCTAACTTGGGGGGACCCAGCCACTCAGAGGGCCTCAGAGGCGTACGGTTTAAGAGCTGGGTCCCAGCAAATGATTTTTAAAAATATATACATACAATTATATATTTTTATAGAAGCTGGGGTTTGAGCACCCCACTGTTAACACGCAGTGGGGGAAAAAAGAAAAAAAATGTATATGGCATGTTGATTATTAACAGAGGGCTATCTTGGTCTTTTACATCTTTTGAGATTGAGGTGTCAGAGGAGATAGCTTGAACTTGTACTATTGGAAGAACTATTCGATTTTTTGTTTGTTTTTGTTTTCCAAAAGAAAGAAAAAACAACTCGTTATAGAGATGCGCTGATACAGCCGTCTCTGCCGTCTGTCTGTCTGGCTAGTTCGGTCCTGTCAGAGCACTTACTCATTGGGGAGCCTGCTTGGAAATGTGTAACTTCACCAAGTTCAGTGTATGTGTGTGCATGTGTGAGTGTATGTGCACATGGGTGGAAGAGAAAATATCTTTTTTTTATATTAAAGAATGTCCCCATTTTCTTTCTTTTGCTCCCACAAGAGCTTGTGGCACCCCCCCCCCCCCTCCCTCTCGCCACCCCAGGGAGCAGCTATAGAGTAGCTCAAAGATAGCACTCTCTCACTGACCCACTCACAGCACGTCTTTGGGAGCAGGATGGGGTAGAATCGAAGCCCCGTTCCACAGAGCTTTCTGTGGATCCATGACTCTGTAGCTTGCTTAAAATGCCAACTGTGCCTATGTAACCTGACGCTGCCGTGCAGAGTGACCCAGGTGAACAGAGAGCTGATTGGCTGCCTGCTCGCGACTGCGGACCGAGGTCCAGTCACGTCCGCATCTTGTCAGATTCCCTGCACCCCAAATCAGTTGGCACCAAATGTGCAGAAAAATATCTAAAGGCTTCTGCGGCAGTGAATCTAAAGTGGGACTCTTGGTGTTAGTTGAGTTGAAGGCAGATGGCAGTGCCCTAACACTAGACTCTCCCTAGAATTCGGGTTTGAAGTAACTTTGACGGGACGTTCACCTTTTGAGAGCTGTAGCTTCTTTCTATTTCTGTGACATGTTTTTAAAATAGTCTTTTTTTTTTTTTGCTTTTGTTTGTTCTCTTTTCTTTGCCTTCAGTGAAGTATCGACTGCCCACTTATGAGCCATGTTCCTAGACCGAGTGCTTTCGCCCGACTGGGTGAGCCCTCGGCACAGTATGTTACCTTTAACTGTAGATCGATGAATGTTTTCTTTTTTTTTTCTTTCTTTTTTTTAATGATTACAAAGAACTGGTGCTTGGGGGAAAAAAAAGAGTGCATTTTAGCACCTTACCTGTTCGCATTGTTCCATCCACCCTGTCACCTTTGGGAGCCGCGTCATTTGACAGGTGTTCCCAAAAAGAAAATCGTCCACTACCCCCCCCCCCCCCATCCCCCCCACCCAACCGAGTCTGATTCCAGGCCACGAGAAGTGCTCACACTGTTTTCTGCTGATGGTCTGTCTTCAGCATGACACAACTCTGCACGTTCGATTTTTAAGGGATGTCATGTGAAACAAGGCACGTTTTACAATTTCGCATCATTCAGCGCATAGTTTTTCGAGTCTGTGTGTGTCTCAGTGCCTTTCTACATACAAATACATTTGAATAGTGACGTGAACGTTACACAGTAGCCAAGGGGTTAAAGTTTTTGTTTTTATTTTTGTTTTTTTGACGAGGGACCTCAGACGCATTCAGATATATACGTGTAAAAGGACACCGAATGTTCCACCATGCCACAACAATGTAACACACCTTCACTCCCTGTGATGAGGCAAGGACAGGAGTGCGAGCTCATTTTTGCTGACAGCTCAAGCTAGTGGGTACACCTCTGTCTCTTTTACTGTTGTTTTTTTCTTTTTTTCTTTTTTTTATATCTACAAATAAGCTGAACATTGATTTGACAGAGACTGCAAATGTATGTAATCGCTGATGAAAGTAACTTAAGTTGTTTTTTCAGTCAAGCTACGAATAAACAGGGATACACAGAGGCCTCGGCGGCCAGCTCCAGCTGGAGTTTCCCTGGGAGGGAACCAGCGAGAAAAGCCATTCCCTGCCACAGTGGTTCTGCTCAGATCTTATTACAGAGCTTTGTGTGATCATAGTTTCATGGCTGGGAGGGGGCCGGTAATGCTCCACACAATGAGATTGGGAAGCGGCTCTGCAGAGCTTGCCTTTCGCGCTGCTTCTCTGTTAACGATAGCTACTGCATTAGAAAACAAAATCCTATCACTCCTGTGTTCCCTCACAGGTAGACAAAGAACCACAGGTCCACCATGTACTGATGGCATGTCTGAATGGAATTCATGAGCGATGAGGGACTCTCTGGAGGTCTGGAGAAAGAGAGAGAGCGCGTGGGTTACTCAGATCTTTGCAGGTGTTTGAAGTAAGTCATTTTGGAGGTGTACTTTCCCTCTGTTACTGCACAAGTGGCCTCCGAGAAGGAGGCTCGCATGAGGCAAATCCACTCCGCCAGATATTTACCCGGGTCCTGCTCCATGCTCAGTGCCCCCTCCCACGTTTTTTTTTTTTTTTTTTTAAAGCAGCTTGCACTTACGTATTTACGATACTTCTTTTGCCACATGACAGCTTCCACCTTGTAGTGCCGACTCTAAAGCAAACCTCAGTTCAGGTGTTAGGAGGAGCAGGAAGCAGGCCTCAGACACAAAAGAGCCCTGCTTGGGAGAGTTTTTTTTTATTCGACAGGGGCTTTTAGTGGCCCACGCCTGACAACCACCTCTTCATCTGGAAGGGGTGAAAAAAAAAAAAAAAAAAACAGTAATACAAAAGCTATTAATCTCAGTCCAATCTCCGTCTACTCTTACAGTTTGCAGATTATGTGCCTCAGTGGCATACAGGGAGAGGGAGAGAAGGTGAGAGCCCCAGACGGGTGATCTCGTCCTGGGACCTCACTGCCCCATCAGGGGATACACACACACACACACACACTACAGAACACATCACAGTAGAGACCGATAGCAGGCTAGGTTTACGGAGTTCTCGGAATCTGTGAGGCAGGTACAAGCAGACAGAAAATCCACGACTACTGACGACGAAGGCTCATCGCGCACAGTTAATTAGCGTGTGCCGAGGTGTAAGGGGTTACTGCTGTTTCTGTTGTGCTACCAAATGCTAAACGATCAACTGAAACACTGATGTTCTCCACCAATCAAAGACAATGGTCTAAAACAGAAAACCCCATTTCATCCCGATCACCAGTTCATACAGAGTCACTGGACGAGAGAGAAAACGATTGACTGGGACTTCTGATCATATCTGTCCTGTTGATAAAGGAGAGCAGTCGCGTCAAGCCGCTACAAAGTAGCGTTGCTTAGTGCCTTCACCAGATTCCGATTCTCCAACATGGCTAGATGAATACAGTATTCACAGCTCATAATACAGTAGTGTTACAGCTTTCTTTCTGAATGCATAACAACCTTTTCTTGATTTCTTTATTTTTTTTTTTTTTTTGTGGATGAGAAAAGACTTGATGATTGATCGCCCAGACTTGTGGCCTAACATGGCGTGTGAAAAAAAAAAAAAAAAAAAAACCATTTGTGGCAGGAGGACCTTGAAAAAAGCATTTGGAACTCTTAATAAAACAAACAAAAAAAAAAATTATATAAAAAAAAAAAACTCAAATTATTAAGAAAAGTGAATATCACTGTGTAATATTTATTCAACTTGTAATTTATGTACTCTTTTAACCTTTGTCTTTTTTTGTTATGACAAAGCATTTATTTAAATAAAGTTATGTATTCATTTAAGCTCCCGTGTTTACATTCGTTCTTTAAATCAAACGGATCGCTGACTCCTGTTCGGGACACGTGTCGCGACAGGGGGGTTTAATCCACTGTCGTGATCTACATCTTGGAAAGGAACAGGCTGGCAGGCAGACTTCCATGCTGTGGTTTCTTTATTCACAAAAAAGAAAACAAGGAACTG
>JBBIGB010000002.1:17767839-17781141 GCA_037577075.1 Alestopetersius hilgendorfi
GGATACATTTCACTGTGTGTTGTACTTGTATGACTGCATGTGACAAATAAAGTATCTTGAATCTTGAATCTTGAATAGTGAATTAGTGTACTACTGAGACACCCCGAGGTCGCGCTTGGGGACTTTTATATTGAAAAATAATTTAAAGACCAGATGCCACTTTAGTATTTATTATGTTTATTAAAATTAAACACACAACTTATTAGTGTTTACAGTTGAATAACAGTTTAAAAACATTTTTATATATATATATATTTTTTTAATGATGTAATCACACCTTTTAACTAGAAAGAGCTGCTCAAAACCCAGGAAAGTCACATGATCGGGATGGACAGTGTCTGCTAGCATGGTGACAGAGACCTGGAAGAGGGGAAAACAATATTTTAATGGGTGTTCTTGTCTTGAACAGATGTTTATAACCGTAGTATGGGGATGAGGTCGATAAAAGTTAATAATACAGCCTGCTGTCGATATTATTAGCCTTGTTTGGGAGATCTAGACCTCTAAACAGCCCTCTAATCTGTGCTCCTGTCTGTAGAGGCCAGAGTGGCTAAAGCTAATCGACAATGCAGGTCGAAACTGCAGGAATACGGGCCTCTGAAAGTGAAAACAAACTGGATGTTCATACCCAGAGCTCAACACAGGGCTCCTTTAGGACAACATCCAAAATCTTTCAGTACAGGTACGTTTTAAACCTTTCAATTTTGTACTTATTATTGTTAGCCTGACTCGTTAGCCATTAGCCACCCACTCATTCTAATGTAATTCAGTGCGAACACAATCAGCCTTAGCTTGTACTTGTCACTGCATGTGTTTCAGAAATCTTTTTTTTTTTACTTTTTGAGATAGTCAAGTGGTTATCCTCTGTGTTAGAAAGACTCAAATTACGACCCAGAGCCTTTAACTGTGGCTTATTTTATTCTAAGTCACTAGGCCTCTGTTTTGATGTTATTAAGTCATGATTAACCTAGCTCATTGTGTTCCCTTGTAGAAGGGGTGTCATTACCACAAGAACAGCTTATTTTTTTAACATAATGATTACATAAAATGGACATAGAAATGTAAATGATGTATCCTTTAAGTGCTACTAAATTAATAGTGTATTTGTTTGCTCCTCTCCACCTGTTATCTGAAGTGATCACATGGAGAATGTTTATGGGTATTTGATGAAGTACACAAATCTGGTGACAGGATGGCAGTATCGGTAAGTACTGTCTCAGAACCATTATCAACATCTTTTCTTCAGAATTCAACCACTTTAAAGTGTCAGCTTGTATAACCTACCAGTAGAATCGGATGCTCACACAGTCACACGTGTCTGAGGTCATCCTACCAAATGTCAAGCATCTAGAAGGGAGTAGTTTCCAGCTGGACAGCAGTAGAAGTGATTTTTGATGGAGTGATCATCCAATAATTTAAGATTAGCTGAGTGGTGTTTTTTATGAAGATCAAATCTTCTAGCAGCACTTACAGCAATGTTCCAGCGTTTGGTTTAAAGAAAGAGCAGAGGCTGTTTATTTATTTTATTGTATATACTATATTGTTCTTGGGGGAAATTACATGAGTAATCTGCATGATCCCAATCACAGAGTGAAGCAGTGGGCAGGGAGCAGTGTACACCTTGCTCAAGGGTACCTCAGTGGTAACATTGGTAAACCCAGTACCTTCCAACAGCAGGTGCAACTCCCTAATCACTAGGCCACCAGCTACAAAAGCCCTGTAACTAGTAGCCCAGATTTCAAAACTAACACTGTATGAGCATACATCTGCAAAACTTTGGACACACAGTGCATGTTAAGCAGAAGAACCCTGACATATAGTGGATGTGGGTGAAAATCTAAGCTAATACATTATATTGGGTTACTTTGTCATCACCACTGACTGGGCTTTCTTGGCTGTTTCTAGATTCTTTGTGCTCAACAATGAGGCAGGGCTGCTGGAGTATTTTGTGAACGAGCAGTCTCGTCTCCAGAAGCCCAGAGGCACTTTGCCTTTAGCAGGCGCAGTCATTTCCCCAAGTGACGAGGACTCGCACACCTTTACCGTCAATGCAATCAGCGGGGAGCAGTACAAACTCAGAGGTGCCACTCTCTCTGTTTTTTTGTTTCTTGTGTTTTTGTTCCTTTCTAGCCCACCTCTCACCTGCTGGATGTATTATGTGGATGTGGGTTTTGTGTGATTTATGCTAGGTGTCTTTCGGTTTCTTGTAAATCAAGGCCATTGTTTATAGAAAATGTCAGCGCCAAGCATAGACTATGTGTAACAAGCTATTTTTTGCACAGCTGCTGATGCTAAAGAGAGACAGCACTGGGTGAGCAGGCTGCAGATATGTACACAGCATCACACAGAAGCTATGGGCAAGGTGAGAAAGCCTAGATATATGCTAATTCACACTACTACACATCAGCTTGTTTACTTTTGTAAGTAACTGGCTGGGCCTAAGGGGATTTTCACATGGTTTTTTTTATGTGAGCCTGAAAGAGAATGTACTGAAAATCTGCATTTTTTGTCCACAATGTAACAGTAATTCTGTTAAAATGTGCAGAAAGGTGTTTTCTTTAGGGGATGTGCACTGAAAGCAATTAGCCAGAATATTAAAACTTGTCAAGAGGTGGGATACATTAGGCAGTTGATGTGTTTGAAGGAAAAACAGGCAAGCGTACGAATCTGAGCAATTTTAATAACTGATTGTGATGGCTAGACATCAGGGTCAAGCATGTCCAAGAGAGCATGTCTTGGGGAGTATCTGTGGTATGCAGTGGTTAGTACCTACTAAAAGTGGTCCCAGTGAGGGCGACTGGTAAACCCATGACAGGGTCATAGGTAAACAAGGCTCTACTGTAGCACAAACTACTGAAGAAGTTATATTGAACTATGATCAAATGGTATCTAAACATAGAGTGCAGAGTGCTGATACCGACCCCTGTCCACTGCTAAATACACCTGCAGTTGGCATGTGGGCATCAGAACTGGACTGTGGAGCAATGGGAGAATGTGGCCTAGCCTGATGAATAATGTTCTCTTATACATCACATGGACAGCTGGATTCGTTTGCGTCACTTCATTGGGAAAAAGTTGACACTGTTGGAAGAGAATGTACTGTTTGAAGAAGGCAAACCAACAGAGGTAATGTGATTTTCTGGGCAATGTGTAGCTGGGAATCTTTGGGTGCTTTAATCTTTGACACATACCTCCTACCTAAGCATTTTACACCCCTTCCTTAATGACAGTTGTCACCTGAGTAGGATAATGAACCCTGTAACAATTCAAAATTGCCCAGGAGTAGTTTGAAGGCCATGACAAAGAGACAAGGTGGAGATTTGGCCTCCAAAGTATCTCTGGCATGTGCTAGACAGACTGAGCCATGGTGGCACAACCTAGCAGGACTTAAAATATCTTCTGCTAACATCTTGGTGTCAAATACCACAGCACATCTTCAGAGGTCTTGTGGAGTCCATGCCTTGGTGAATCAGAGCTGTTTTAGCGGTCCCAGGGGGACCTAAAGAGTTTTAGGTGGTTTTGTTGTCATGGCTGATTAGTGTATTTGACCAGGGTTATGCAAACATTTGCACTCAACTGTAGATGTTTTTTTGTACTGGTTTATAAAAGTGCTGCATGTGTTATTAGCATCATTCTTTAATCACAGCTTATTACAGTGATATGGTGGTGTTGAAGTCTCTTTGTGAGATCACACAAAAATACAGACCACCTGTAGACTGAGTAGCCTTACCTGAGGATGTGTGTACACGGTATGCCTCGAAGTTCTTAATCATAACCATATTCGGATCGCCTCAGGTTTGGAAAAGATTTGAATTTCGTTCATATGACCCAATGGTCTGAGACCACTTGAAACGCTGAAAGTGTGAAAATGCCCTTACCTTGTAGCTGTACTAGACTGTAGAAGATATCATTCTTCTTTGGCCTACGTATATCTACTTGATGGCCGGCTTTAAATGCTTTGCTCTTGTCCTGAAGACAAATCCACCGCTAAAGACTCGCAGTCTGTCCACAACGTCTCAGGGCAGTGCCAGTTCCCCTGGATCTCAGCGCAGGATCAGCCATAATGCCAACTCCCTGCTGGGCATGTCTCAGTTCCACCGTGGTTCCTCGCCCTATTCCAGCAAACGCTCCCTGCTGCCTGACCACCTGGTGGAGGCCCGAGAGGTAAGGTCATATTTTTTATGGAAAGCATATCATAGGACTGGGCATGATACGCAATATGCATTGGAGCATTTGGTTTTCAAAAAAATCATGAGAGTAATGAAAGTTGTTTGCATGTTTTTTCACACCTTAAGAGCCTGGTGATTAGCAGAAAGAGGAGAGAAGTCAGTGGAGAGGCTAGTTGTCATGTTGTATTTTGTTGTGCAGATGATGAGCCAGGCGCAGGGCCAGCACAGAGACTTGGTGCAGTGCATTGAGGGCCTGCCTGCCAGCCATGGTCCTTCCCCGCTTGACCAGGACCTTCTACTGCTCAAGGCAACATCACTGGCCACCATGAGCTGCCTCAGCGACTGCCTCCACATCCTGCAGCTTCAGCAAGTAGCACGGCAAAAAGTTCCTCTTGGAGGTGAGTAGCACCTGGGCACGTGTTTTATACCCCACAGTGATGGTCTTGATTCAGTTTTCCTATTTAAGTAGATAAGCACTCGAAGTCTCTTTTTAAGTGTTATATAATAAGGCTGGATTCATGTTTTAATTGGCTTTTGATTTTCAAAGGATGTTTAAGATAACTTAACTAAATGTAGTAAATGTAGTTAATAGTCATGTATGGTTTGTGCTGAGTGAATTTGGATTTTGTTTTTTAAAAGGATTTTAAATTATATGCCTAAAATAGAGTGAAAGCTAAATAGTACCCCCGCAGTGATCTCTTGCTGAGCTGAAAGAGCAAGGAGAGCCCTAAGGCATGCTGCGCAGAGGACCTCCTGGATCAGGGTTGGGTCTAGTATTTGCAATTATCAAGCACTATGGTTTTTACACGCACATGCAATAAGTACCTCCTTGTCATAAATACATAAATGATTAGCATTTATGCTTTGTGTAATGTTCTACATCGAGTGCAAAGATAGACACCAGAATGCATCCTTCTGTCATTTGCATTTCAACATTGAGAACACTGTCTGCCCTTATTTCTAAAGTGTACAGTGTTATGCTTATGAGGGTTAACACCATTAAATCATAAATTATGCAGTGTGGCTTTAGAACGGAATAAGCAGTTTTATCAGAATTCACGATCAGACACTTGCGGAATATCTTAAATCGCAAACTCCCTGTGACTCATTAAGTGCAACATTTAATCAGGTAATATAAGATAACATACAATACCTTACATAACATTAGAAAACCCTGCACAGCTTGGAGGTGTGGCATTATGAACTGACCTAAGATGCATCAGTGCTTTTCATTTTCACTTTACATATTACAGGTGTTTGTGGTAGCAAATCAGTTAATCCAAGGTCATGTTCTTGTCTGTAGAATTCATGACCTGGGGCCTCTGGGCAGGGAGTGGAATATAGTTTCATAATGGATGAGGAATTGTATCTCCTTCTGATAGGCCAGTCCAGGTAACCAGAGCTTTGAGGGCGTCACCCATGCGAGCCGTCTGTCTGCTTCCTCAAATTGTGCTCCTGCGCTGCTGTCAAGAAACCCTGTTACTAATGCATAGACAGATCTTCTGTCTGACTGGACAGTTTTCTTCAACTAGTTTATTTGTTTTTAATTTCTCAGTGCCCAGTGCATTCTGTGGCAAACTATAGGCCTTATTGTAGACTGGTAACAAACATTGGTGGTCTTCCAATTGTGCACAGCTTCATACTTTGAATTTGATCCAGTTACAAAGCATACATATTTTATAGCTCTCTGCCAGGAACGGAACATAGGAACCAACCGCTAGTCAGTGGGGCGTATCAGTATTTTAGTTGCTGTGCAGACCCAGTTAGATCAACAGGTCAGGATTCCCTCATAAGCTTTAACTGATTACTATGAAGCTGACAGGGTGGGGATAACTTTCCCACCAAACCAGCAGTTCAGCACCGGACAAAGTTGTGTGCAGATGCTGGTCTCTGGGTTCGGGTTGCGAATGTGAACTTGAAGACAATTGTGAGGCGACCGGACACCTGAAGTTCTAATTGTGAGAGAGCCTGTTGTTGACCTGTGGCCGCTGTGTGTAGAGTCCGGTGACATGAGCAGTTCCGAACAAGGCTCCGTTTGCCCTGCAGGGCCGACCATCGAGTGGCTGGAGCCCAAACTGCCCGACATCCTGAAGAATGGTGGCAGTCTGGCCAGCATCACAAAAGACAGCAGCAAAACCCAGGGGACGATTCTAGAGCCCATAGACATGGATTCCTGTGACATCGCTGGGGTAAGATAGCTTTGACATCATACAGCAATACCACACAGTGTATTCTTTTGTTCTTCCAAGTTGTGATGGTCTTTTTTTGCTGTAAGACATATTGCTATTGATGTTTATACAATGTGATTGAATGTTATAAATGTACACTTTGGATAATAATCAAGGGTTTAATCCACTCCATAACTATCCAAGTCTCCTTACGTACAGTTACTATATGAATGTGTTTGTCTTGGAAACAAGATCCCATTAGAACTCAGGAAGATGAAATTTATGTGAGGGCGGTTGCAGTTAAGCAGTCTGTGGATTAGTCTGTTACTGGAAGTGAAATACAGTAGAAGCAGGCACAGCTCTAGCCTCTTCCTTGAATTAATTTATATCTATTGGACTGAAAGGTGATAGCAGTCTGAAATGCCTTCCAATGATTATTTTTTCACTGTCTCATGTTTAGTGTACACCACAGTTACAACAGTGCAAATGTTCCTGCGTGCGCACAATGAGTTTACAGTTGTTCTCAGTTGTAAACTCCTGAATGTAAAGACAGAGCTATTTGATTCCCACGTTTTTCTGTTTTTATTCATTACAGTGAAGAAAACACATTTTTAAGTAAACAGTATACACTAACTTTGGGCACTGAAATGGTACATTACTACCATTATTGCTGGGTGTATTATGGAAGCAGTACATTCTTTTAGAACACTGAACAGCTGCACCTATAGTGAAAATTTAGATTCATATTTCCTTTTTTGGGCTAAAGCAGTTTTTGATGGTTAGAGATTAAAACAATCAGACTTTTGTTGGATTATATGAAGACCTGTTCATCAGAACACCCAGTAACTCCCCTATCGCCGTGATTAATCCTGTTAGAGTGATTAACATTGTTGTGATCACTGGGACCGCGATAACGATTAGCTGACGATGCATCGTGCAGCCTATCACACTTATTTACCGACAATCTTTCAAGCCAAAGTATACCAGTAAAATTGAGTCTTGTCCTGAAGAGGCAGGAGTGTTTGGAGTTGAGACTAGGGTGTGGGCTAGAGCTGCATTTGGAACATGTTCCACAGCAATTTCTATTCCAGCCAGTAAGTGAGTCATGAGCTGTGTCCCTCAGTGCTGCAGCCCTATCTCTGTTTATTACATTTGTTGATGGGAAGAGTTAAGTTAGAATTTATAGACAATCTCAATCCTTGACAAAGAGCCGGAAGCATATTCAAAAGTTTGGTGCACAATGTTGGCCTGATACAGACACATAATGCAAAGACCTCTGCACCACCCTGGCATGGCAACAAATGCACTACCCACAGCCCTTACGATTTCTCTAGGAATATTTGAAAATTTCTAGTGTGTGCATCATGTAGGAGGAACAGAAGTGAGGTGTATGCAAACATTATGGCACAATGATTACAGGAGAACAGATGAATGGGTGATAACTGAGGCAGCTGTAAAAGGATGCTGTGTTATGGTTTGGAGCAGCCTCTAAGTTGGTATTGTGGTATCTTTGTCCCCTGTGTTGGCATATTCCCTTGGGTTTCACAGACTGAGGATTAAATATCAGCATTAGACAATCACTGTGCTATCAGTATGAAATGCTGAAATGTATTTTAAAAATGTTTTATTGACATATAAGCTATATTTTGTGTCAGTTGGACCTTTCTAGTATATTTGCTGTCTCTATCTTGAAAAATCAAAGAATATCAAACCCTTTTGCTTCCTCCTTATGTAAGGTTAGGCTTCATTATGACTATCATAAGAGCAAGAATGCACTGAAATATGAAAGGAAAGAAAACCAGTGGATACTGAATAACGAAAATTGTGAAAATAATTGCATTTTGAAATACATATATTAATGAAAAATATGAGAACATCTGGCTTAAAGTTCTGAATGATCAGTTAATCCAATTCAATTTGAAATGAACAGATCTTCACCTTCCGAAGATCTTACACATTCACAATTCCTTATGGCTTCTTTGTCATTTTGTATAAACCAAACTGATTCTAGGAACAGGAGGATATTGATGCAGAAGAGGAGCAGGAAGATTCCTCGTATCCTGAGGAAGAGGACTTGGGAGCAGTGGAAGAAGAACGCAGTGTCATTCTGCACCTCCTCTCTCAACTCAAACTGGGCATGGACCTCACCAGGGTGAGTAAACTGACCCACCCATCTCTTGCATACACCACTTGAAATTCACCTCCAGGCCTGGAAGGCTGGGGTCCAGCACACTTGGGATTTCTCTACTTGGGCAAACCTATTAAACTTGGCAGCTAACAGAGCTGAGTTAAGTGTGTTTGAGCATGGAAAGGACCAAACTGTGCCGATCGCCTCATAGATCTGAGTTGAACACCCTGACGTTCTATCTGTGTGTAGTCAACTGTGTAATATTTTATAAAGATTGCAAAGAACATATATTGTTCACACATCATTCGCTCTGTCATGCAGGTGGTCCTTCCTACCTTTATTTTGGAGAAACGCTCTCTGTTGGAGATGTATGCAGACTTCATGTCCCACCCGGACCTTTTTATAGCCATCACGGATGGTATCAGTCCTATGGAGCGAATGGTCCGATTTGTGGAATATTACCTCACTTCCTTTCATGAGGGCCGGAAGGGTGCCATTGCCAAGAAGCCCTATAACCCAATTATTGGCGAGACTTTCCACTGCTCCTGGAGAGTGCCAAAGCTGGCAGCATCTCCAGGGGGCATTCAGAAAGAGAGTTCGAATCCATCGGACTACTACCAGCTACGCTTTGTGGCTGAGCAGGTGTCACACCATCCACCTGTATCTGGGTTCTATGCCGAATGCCAGGAGAGGCAGATATGTGTAAATACACATGTATGGACCAAGAGCAAGTTCATGGGCATGTCCATTGGTGTTTCTATGATTGGAGAGGGTAAGGCCCTTTTGCATATTAATACTCAGGTAGTTTTATTGCTGGACTTTTTCATACCCGTATTTAATGCAGGAATGTTTACCAGCACTTTTTGCTGCTTTGCATGAAATGTAATTAATTTGTGAAGTATTTGTTGATAACAGTTCTACAAATGAATTTGCCCGTGTTTAAAAGTTGCTGTGCAGTTAATACGTTGTTTTCTTTAACTGGGTTTCTCCTCAGGTAATCTGCAGCTGTTGGAGCATGGGGAGGAGTACACGTTCACTCTGCCATCGGCTTATGCCCGTTCTATCTTGACCGTACCTTGGGTAGAGTTGGGTGGAAAGGTTAATGTCAACTGCGCCAAGACGGGCTACAGTGCAGCCATCACCTTCCAGACCAAGCCTTTCTATGGGGGCAAGCTGCACAGGTCAGTGTCACAAGATCAGCTTACACCTTAATGTCGCTCGCTGTCTACATTGCAGCGTACTGTCCGAAAAAAAGATAGATGATACAACAATAGATGAAAAAAAAATCTGTATTATGAGTCTGGTTTGTTTGAACCGATAAAAGGATATACTAGTATGATATGAGTCATGGTGACTGCATGATTTCCAAGAAGTCAGTTGTAATTATTTGCGCATAAATATTATACACATAAATTTGGTGAGGATTAAAACATTTATTCATGCACTACATGAGAAAAAGTCTGAATAAAGGGCAGCATAAAGCATTTACATCATCAGTGTTGGATGATTAGTACTGAATCCCAAAAGCTCTCTGACGGATAGTTAAAAGTACCTGGTGGACCTGGTTGCCCAGAACAGGTGGCCATTTTTTTTGAGTGGCACGTTTCCGGTGTGAAAGCTGAGTGTCTAGGTTGTAACTGAAGCCATGTTTCTGTTATGCAGAGTGAATGCGGAAGTGAAGCACAACTCCACCAACTCGGTAGTGTGTCGTGTGCAAGGAGAGTGGAACGGTGCGCTTGAGTTTACCTACAGCAATGGTGAGATGCGCATTGTGGATGTCACCAAGCTGCCTGTCACCAGGAAACGAGTGCGGCCCAATGACCAGCAAGGCCCTTATGAGTCAAGGCGAGGATTTCCCACTACATCACTTTTTTGTGTATTTTAGTTCTGTTGTCTTTGTGTTACCTTTTATAAACATGATAAGCTTTGTCTGTTACTGCTGTCCGTTTACATTGTGTTGCCGTCACATTTATTGATGACCTTTTTATCATAAAGATCAATCACTTCTAAAGCGTAATGGAAAACTAGTGCAGTGCCAGTTATGGTTATGATGCTTTATGTTCATACGAGTTAAATAATGGTATGTAAATCATTGCATTATTTTCATCAGCCACTACAACTGAACTCTTCTTAATGCAGGAGACTGTGGCAGCATGTGACTGAGTCCCTGCAGCAAAGAGACATGGAGAAGGCCACGGAGCACAAGCGCTTCCTGGAGGAGAGACAAAGGAAAGAAGAGAGACACCGCACTGAGACAGAGACGCCCTGGAGGACCAAATACTTTGAAAGCAAAGTAAACAGCTTTATCAACAAGCAGTGACCTCTATTAATTATTTATTTTTTTTTTTACCCCAAATGAATTCTCGTGCTATTTGGTCTGTTTGGTGTGTTTGGTGTACTTTGATCATGTGAATCATGAAGTCTTTATTTAAAACTCAAACTCCTAAAAATAGCAAAATTACATGCAATTTGATCTGTTGTTTTGCTCGGATTGTAAGTAGGTCTACTGTGGTGACTGCGTGTGCTTCTTTTGGATGTTTTTGCAGTCTCCAATAGGAAAACATGAAAGATTTGACCTAAGATTAGCTTCTTGTATCTTCTAATTTGATTGTTTTTTTGTTCCTCAGGGTGAAGGCTGGGTCTATCATAAACCACTGTGGAAAACTGTCTCAGGCCGGAGCTCTTCTCCTGCAACCTCTCAACCCAACCCTTGAATTCACACCTGCTGTAGCCTACCCCAGGTGGCTGTACTGTCGCTGTACTGTCCCAGCACTGTCCCTGGGTCGGTGCTCCCTCTCTAACAAATGAAGACACTCGCATAGACTTCCTATATGATATCTGAAAAATTATGCTGTTGTGGTTATAATGCTCTGTGGAGAGTAGTGAACTGCTGGTTTTACAATAAGAAGAATCTGGCGTTCGTAAATTGCATCCCTTGATTGATACTTTTTGTAAAACTTCACTTTGAATTATTCCTATCCACAAGAGGTCCCAGCGTGCACAGAGGTCTTTTGTTGATGTTGCCTTATTGGGAGTTATGCATAGCAGGAGAAGATGAATATTGACGACGCTGATGATGTGTCAGGGGGGCATTTAGAAGAAGATTGTGATTAAGGATGCTTTATCATCTTCTCTTGATCTTATTATGGAATGCTGTTGTCTGATCATTTTATGGTCGGACGTTTTACCATATATGTAAAATCTTATTTCCTGTACTATGATTTTGATATCAGCACAAACTGGGGAGGGAGATTTCTGATGAAACTAGGATTTTTGAAGACCAGCATTTAGCTGTGTGGCTAGTTAAGCAGTATCTTTTTTTATTCTTTATAATAGCTGAAATGTCTGGAGACATGATGAAAGAACGTGTTATGGGTGTTGTTGAGGGTTGAGGCTTATTTCTGTCTTTCAGTGCGTCTTCTTGTCTCTCAGTTTACATTTCTCTCTGTCTCTGTCTGTCTGTCTCTCTCTCGCTCGCTCAGGTAAAGGCTTTCTCTTGTTTTTGTTTACCTGATGTTCTGCAGGCTCATAACATTTTGGCTCTAATTATAGTCTTTGAACCAACACCTCAGCACCAAACCTCTGGATTGTATCTCCATTATTGATCTCTATTGGTATCTGTTTTCGTTCTCTGCAAATATATGGATCGTCACCAAGACAGTATTATTGCAAATTGACGAACTCAAACATTCCACAGAACTACGATCTGAAATGTGAAATCACAATGCTATGCTCGTGTCCTGGCGAAACTTCTCAGCCTGAACGGCAATAAAATACAATATAAAACCATATGTAAGGACTGAGCTTAGGCTTTATTCTAATTTACACTAAATATGACAAACGGTTTTTGAGCCATAAAGTCTGGCAGGTTAAAAAAAAAAGGCTTGAAGGTTCCTGGTTGATTGCGATGTTAATTATTTATACTTCAAGCGCTTTTTTTTTGTTTTTGTCATTAAAGGACAGCGGTTGGAGTGAGCATGTGCTGGAAAGAGCACATTTTAAACGCCGTGGTTGTTCTTGCTAAGAAACTTGTGGTGCCTTATTTGTGTTTGTCTTCCTCTGGTCTGTACCCGAACACATTCTTCACCTTCTTTGTGAAATGCATGCGAGTGAAACCACAACCTGTGTACATATCTGCCCCCAGACAAGGACACCCAGAATGTTTCAGAACACAGACATGCTGGATGCTATGCTAGATGGCTTTTCCAGTGGATTTTGGTGGTGCAGATTTAAACAAGGCTTGATCTGTGTTCAGAAAACTGACCCAAAGTGTATATCGCTGAGCTGTGAACTGCACTGATGTTTTAATGACACTTCCAGTAGCCTGAGAGAAATCCTAATGAATGAACTAATAAAATTGCTAATATATTAGCAGAGAGTTTTTGATTTCTTGTTTAGGTGTTTGTTCTGAAATGAAGGTTTAATATAATGTGATTGTGCATTAACTAACAGTGTGGTGGGTAAAAAAAAATACACAGTGATACATAAACAATTTATGAGTATATGATCTGTACATTTGTGACCCCAGTTCACAGTAAATGAAGGACAAAATGGCTCAATAGATCAGTCCATTCATCTGGAAAGCAAAAACAGCTTCATTTTTGCACATGAAACATTCCAAAAAACTATTCTCCTTACATCGATTCTCAGTGCATTATTTGGTAAGACCATAAGGCCACAGATTACCCTGCCCTTTCAGACTCATTTAAAGGGTCCATATCATGATTTTTTTTTTTTTATCAGTTGAATGTAGTATGTCAAAATGTCAAAACACAGTGTTCACTCCTCAGTCCACACGTGGAAAGAAATCCCCATAAACAGCCTGTTTTGAATTTAA
>JBBIGB010000002.1:17807000-17822488 GCA_037577075.1 Alestopetersius hilgendorfi
TAATTCTATGAACAGTCTGGAAAGGTTGGAACCTTGTGTTTACCTGCTTACATCCTTTTCATATCAAATGTACATGTTGTAAAACTAAATCACTCATCGGGTACAGTCATTTTAAGATGAAATTCGTATATTCAAATGTTTTATAAATGAGGCCCCATGTGTTAAAGCTTTGGATGTCGTTAGTTTACAAGCAGTTTAAGCTGAAGAGGAACCCTCCTTAAACAGAAAGGGCATTCTGTTGTTATGATGCCATTACACTGATTTGGTAATTTACCTTTTAGATGAAAACATGTTACACTTGCTGAGGCTTAGTGGAGGCTGGGTACTGATATTCTTCTGAGATTATAGGAAAAAAATATATTGGTATATTGTAAATAATGGTGGTTTTTTTTCTACAATAGTGATTTATTTTCTGTTTAAACAGATGCAATTTAGCTTTGGAAACAGATCTTTGTTATAGTTCATCTGTTGACTCTTTTGTCTCTACAGGGCAGTATGCAGGAAACATGAGCTTTGTCAGTTTGAACTGGAGATGGCTGGCCAAGACCTGACCTCAAAGAAACAACAGCGGGAGGAACTGGCTACTGGGGCAAGTCTTATCCACTTCCAAAAAAACTGCAATGGCTCCAGCACTGTCATCGCACTGCTTTGAGAGGCAGAATAGGGCTTTCCCCTGAAGGCCTAGCTGTTTGTTTTTCTAGCTGAGGGAAACAGAAATCACCCACAGCAGTGTGTTTAGAGGGACTTGGAGCGAGTGGTTTATTCGTGTACATTTTTTGAAACCAAGAGATGCACAAATCATAGTTTTAAAACAGAAGAGTTTCTGTAAAGGAAGCTGTTCCAGCCATGATTCAACTTAACAGTATTGACCAAAATAAATGAACCACAACACACTTCCTCAAAAGCAAAATACCCAGATGGATTTGTTTGTGTTTCCTACAAAGTTTAGGTAGCTGTCAAAATCCTTATTACATAACTTGTCGCTTGTATGTAGAGCAGCAACGATTTGAAAACAGACATACAACACGTATTGGGGTAAAAGAGAAAAGAAATATACAAATAAAAACATTTAATGGCATGTACATGTACAAAATATATATAGCGTGTATAGTGTAATGTGCCCCTGAGTCGACCCGTAAGTCTGTGCAATAGAATTGTCAAATAATTTATGGCTTAAAATTGAATCTTTTTCCTGAATCTGACAGTACTTTTTCTTCATCTCTGTGCAGACGGTACGAACCTTCTCCCTGAAGGGTATGACCAGCAAACTGTTTGGCCAGGAGACACCCGAGCAGAGAGAGACTAAACTGAAAACTCTGGAGACTCAGATTGAGGAGGGAGAAGAGATGGTGAAGGAGAAAACCACAGAGTGCGAGTGAGCATTCTAATTTTTCCCCATGTCCCTTTATTAACCCAAGTATTATTGGTATTACAGCATTATGCCCTGGGGACTTATTTTATTAAACCTCCAGGAATGTTTTATTTAATGTTTAATTTTATTAATTACTGTCAACTTGTATTTTACTGAGTATGTTCTGGGCCTATATCTCCTCTCAACATGGTTGCTAGGATATAAAAAGTAAAAACTGACCCTAAATCAAATTCCCATCTGACTTCATACTGTGTTTATGTATAGAGAGTTCATAAAGAGTGCTTGGGTGGATGTCGAGAGATTCAGAGAGCAAAAAGACAGAGACCTAAAAGAGGCTCTCATCAGTTATGCCATCATGCAAATCAGCATGTGTAAAAAGGTGAGTGGTTTATTTTATATTCAAATCTTTTAAAATGAATTCAAGAGGCAGTGACAGTCAGATATTAAGAAATACTGAAAGATTTTTGCTTTGCCTCTAAAAATAACTGAGGCAATGTAAACAGTTTAGCTCACAGTTGGTAGATTTCCTATATTTGGAAAGTAATGTAGTTTAAATGTTTAATCCTCAAGCATTGGTGGGAAGAAATGCCAGTAAAACATTGCAAATTATTGTGGTTTTACCTTCAACCATGTTGTCTTGTTGCTGCCAAACCACTGTTTTTGTGGATTTTTTTGTCTGCAGGGAATTCAAGTTTGGAGTAATGCTAAAGAATGCTTCAGCAAGATGTGAGTTGTGCCTATATCCAGAACCCACTGCACAGCCATGCAGCTGTACAAATTTCTCAGGGTAAGAGTGCTGGTCTAGGATCAGTTTTGACCTTTCATTTCCTGACGTATACCAGTATGGACCAAACTGATCCAAGATGAGCACTCTTGCAGAGATGCTCGATACCAGTCATTCCCAAACCGGTCCTGTAGTACCCCCTGCCCTGCACATTTTACGGTTTTCAATAAACACAGCTGATCCAAGTAATTAGTTAATTACCCATTCGGTTTTAAGTTTTTAAGAAGTGGGTGTTTAAATGTACACGGCGGATTCTCTAGGACCAGTTTGGGAACCACTGCTCTGTATGTATGATTCATAAGCACAATCCTAGAGGCATTTTAGCCACCGTTGCCACAGAAGCACATCTTAGCAAGTAAACTGAACTGATTCTCAGATTTCTTCATCCACCCAAATGCATCAGCATCAAAAATAAATATTAAGTAAATAAATATGAAACAAGCAAAGATACAGTAATTGAAATAATTTTTTGTTGACTGGTCTGGATTGGATCACTTTTTAAGATTAAATAGCTGCCTGTATCTATCCTAAAGCTAGGTTTGTGCTGGGTGTTACATAAAGAATGGCCAAAATCACTTTTCCATGAATATGGATGTTATTGGTTTTTATCAGTCCTATAGCAAGGACTTGGAGTATTTTTGCTAAAATTATGACAACAGGCTTTTGTTTTCCTTTTTTGTAATTTTTTTTCATGCAAATGTATTCTAAAATAATTTCTCTTTGTTTTATACTGTGTTTGAAGACTGCAGATCTTTGTAAATGATGTACCAAAAAAGTAAAAGCAAAGATCCACTTGTAGTTGCAGTTAGTCAGCACCAGAAAGATACAAAGCATAAATATCAGGACGCCTTGTTAAACCTATTCCATACTCTCTGAACATCTGGAACACATCCATTTAAATGAAACATGAAAATGTCAAGTTACCTTTTATCACCTGTACTGGGGACCTCAAATGTCAAATGTTCTCTGGATGTAAAGGGACTGGACTTCTTTATGTCTGTAACAGCACAGCTCACATGACCTGCGGCTGAAATCTTACCGCTGATGTTCATCCTAACATACTGTAAACTCATCATTAGCACTGTCTGCATGCTCCATCATGAAACGCAAACTGTTTATAACCACTGACCCACTCCCTTTATGGTTCAATTAAGTGGAAAAATATAAGTCTGCCATTTATGTCTAATGCGAGACCTTGCGCTGCATATTTTCTTTGTGGCTGCAGCTTTCCCTATGAATGCCAGATTTGTCATTTTGCGATGATGTGTGGGTGGGTCAGTGTTTTGATATAAATCTGGCTGGAGGAACAGGTAGGTCACACAGGAAAAGCAGGCTATAATAATTTCCTCATTTAACAGTTGTGTGTGGAACTGAGCCTAGCCAGCCTCAACTGTTTGGTTCATTTTTTGATGCAAAAAGAATAAGACTTCTCTTCACTATACATATAGGAGACAGTTGTATTACAGTGGCTGTTTAAGAAAATATTGTGCAAACACTAATAAATTTAGAATTTTCAAATGTTTTATGGTTTACTTTTATCACAGTGTTAACGTGGTCTTGGTTGCTTCATTGTATTTAGAAAACTAAAGCAAAATTTAGAAACAGTCTGTCTAAACTAACAGTGTCTCCAGCATCAGACTATATCAATAACTGCCATGTAACCTTTGGAGTTATTAAACTCCAAAAACCATGGAAACCCCATGCAGTTTCCATTTAGACAAGAGTAAAAGAATCTGCCTGGTCATTATAAATTAATAGTGCCAACATATATAATCATATTAAATTTACAGTTTGTCACATTAAATAAAAAATCTAAAAGCATATGTGCTCGTTTGAGTCTGGTAGCCTAGTGGGGGCAGCTGGTAGCCTAGTGGTTAGGGAATTCGCCCTATGACCAGAAAGTCTGGGGTTCGATTCCCAAGACCGCTAGGCACCTCTGAGGCACCCTGAGCAAGGTACTGTCCCACACACTACTCCCCGGTCGCTGTGTTCCTGCTGCCCCCTGCTTCACTTGGTGAATGGGTTAAATGCAGAGGTTGAATTTCGTGCTGTTCACACTGTGTGCTGTGGTGTGTTCACGTATGTACAAATGCTCTCTTTCATTTTAAAAGAGTGAATGAATTAATACTGCCACCTTGTGTTGTAAATCATTCAATTGCTGGCTTCCTATGGACTTAGAACTCTGTAAACCTAATACTGGTGCCTGCTGTGATGAGACCATACACTGTTAGACAAGAGGACGGAATACAGGTTAATTTTAATTCACCAACTTATGCACAATGTAAATGTAACCTCAGAGGTACAATATAGTCCTTAAAGGTACAATGAGTTTTAAAAGGCATAGTATATTCACGCTGTTAGTGGAAAGGTGCCTATTTTTTGTTTTTAATAGTTTTTGAAGCCAATAAAGGACTCTAAAGCTGTACAAATAAAAATATATAACTGCAAGAGAATATGGGCCCTAATCATGTTCCCTGGTATAAGGTATGCATAATTTGAGGGTACTGTTGCAGTTTGTACTCTAAAGGGAACCTACTGTTTTTTGTGAGTTTGAAAATAAGTTATTATACAACATAAATGGTGTAAATGCATAGTTCACTATTGTCTAGTACAAAAAAAAACCTGAATAAGTGAACCCCAAAAGGATTCCAGGGGCATACATTCCAGGATTACCTTCATCAAAATGAAATTTAGCCTTTATATGTGTGTGTTGAGATTAAATTTGGAAGACATCTTTCACTCGACTTGGAGATTTGAAAGAGAGGTAAAAGGTGAAATGCTTTACTCATTTTTTGACCAAACAAGTTATAAATGCAACATAAAATGGGACACATGCCATTAGAATTGGAGGAAACTTGAGTTAGAGGGAAAATACCAAACATGCACTCAATGTGCAAAAAAGGGGGGAAGTGTACAGTCCATTTTGCAGTGGTCCTGTCAAAGCAATTTTCTTTTAACAAATACACATCACCCTTATTTGAAGAAAGGACCTGAAACATTCAAAGCGAAATGCTTTTACTCTTTTTCTTGACTTATTTATATAATCACCACTGTTCTAAGGCTCATAGCCCTGCAGTTTGCATATACTAATATTAGTAAATACTGATCAAGACTAGACACAAAAATGTCTCAGCTAAATCCTTTCAAATCGGAAACAATATTCTGAACAGCTCATCTCTCCACAAGAAGCCATGCACACACACAAGGGTGCATCTTTTTTTTCTAAGTGTGCAAATGAGTTCTTATACACCCAAATTTAAATGCATAGATCACTATTATCTAGTTCTAAAAACTGATCAGCTGAATCACAAAAGGTTTGGCCCTATCATTTGTGGTATCTATGTGTATCATTATGTGTCTCTTCCAATATAGTGAACTATGCATTGATGGAAATGCATAGATCACTATTATTTAGTACAAAAAAAACCCCTGAACCTCAAAAAGGTTTGGCTCTATCACTAGTGATCTATTTAGGGGTTTCCCTCCCTGTTGTACCTTGAGTGTACCTCTCTCTCTCACGCACACTCCCTACTCTTCCTATAGATCTACAGTAGGGTGCAGCTGGAATGTGTGTGCTAGCTCTGCTGCTAGCCAGCTGCTCTCAGACAGAAAACTTTTTCTACAGGAAGATCATGACTGCGGCTGTTGCACCGCCACGGGTCGTGTGAAAAGATAGCCAGGTAGGTAAAAAAATGAAGTGATCAACAGATCTGCAACTCTGCTTTGCCCCGCGAGTGCGTGTGGTCTGTGTCTTTCCCCCTAAAACAGTAATAAACTGTAAGTTGCCTGCGTTAGCCGCGTTAGCTGATGTTTGTTTTGATTTCCCAGGCCTGAAAACTGAACCCTCTTTAGCTTAGCTTAGCGAGGCAGCTGATGTCGGATGGTAATTTCTAGCTCACAGAAGGCATCTGATCATACTGCATTCTCTCAGGTGGTTTATTTAAGTCTACTGTTGTCAGTATCGACAGGTTTTCTGACACAGCAACGCTAAGTTATGCATATGTGTCCTGTGCTAGCTGCCGGATTAGCCAGCTTTGGCTCTCCAGCCTGCAGAGCCTGATGCAGCGTTGGTCATCCAGCTGTATTTTATAAATTTCACAACCCGAAAAGCCTTTTCTGTCTTTTCACCAAACATAAAAAATCGTATCTCTAACTAATTTACCTGTGTGTCTTACTGCAAAACTTGTTACCCTGCTCTGCATGGGCTCTGTCAGTCTTGAAACTGTTGTGCACTTTGGTTTTGTGTTAAGTTGCTCGAAATGTTTACAGGGCCCTAGGACAAAATACACAAGCTGTCAGTAATTTATTGGCCATCTTGAAGACTTCAGCTCTCTAACAGCTTTCAGGGATTGTTTTTTTATATTTCAGGGCAAACCTTTTGCACTTTTTGTCCCCAAATCAGTTACCTGTGATGTCAAAACATTGGCCACTAAGATATTATTTGCAGGGTTTCTCATAATTAGAAATACAACAATCAGAATTAGAATCTGAATTAAAAATACAACCAATTATGGCTATTGTAATGTCTTTAGGGCCATGTATGTATTTTAGAGCTATAATTTTATATAACCAATTCATTATTGTTGACTGCTACACTAATCTAGTTACATGTGATATCATTTCAGCATGAGGGTTTCTTTTCTTATTTTGTCGATTTGAAATAGGGTTTTTTCCGAACCGATCACCGTAGATATCAGTTTCTTACTTGAGCCTTGTCTTTCACTGCACTTTAACCTTCAGTCAAGCTGAAAGGGGAGTACTTTCCTCAGAAAAACTGGAGGGCCTCCTGTCAAAAATCCTTAACAGGTCAATGACTGTCAACCCTTTTCCTGGAAAACAGCCACAGCCGAGTAAATTGCAAAGATGAATATCGATGACAAGCTGGAGGGAATCTTGATTAGATGTGGCACCACAGGCCTGCATCACTCAGTGAGAGCCCTGGCACCCTCTATGTTGGACAGAAGAGGAGGAGGCATGGATATGTCTCTTGGGGAAAAAAGCTTGGCCAATCAACCACTCCTTGCAGAAGATGATGAGGAGGAGGAGGACGAGGATGAAGAGGATGAGGAGCTGGTCTCACACAACCTCATTTCACATGATGAACTGATGGTTCATAAGGAGACTGTGAAGAACGATTCAGAGGAAGACCCAGACTTCTCCCAGCAGCTCCCTAATAAGCTATCATACACTCTTCACATGCCTGTGAGTTAATCTCCTTATATTACGTGTGTGAAAGGACGCTAGGTTTGCATTAAATGCTGGATTATTTTAATTTAGCGTGTACTGGATTTTTTTATGGTCCCTCTGACCTGCAGAAAACGGTGTTACGAGTCTGTGGTTTGTCTCCTTAACAATATTTCTTTTGAGAAATAATTGTCCTTTTGGACTAAAAATTAGTATAACTAAAGCTTGGCTTAAAGTATGTGTCTGTAAACAGAAATCATAGAAACATTGAGTCTGATTAAACTGATTCATGTCTTCTAAGGTGAATATTAAACAAGAAGTGAAGCTGTCAGACTCACTGATACTCAACAAGAGGGACAAGAGACTGGGGAGGGACCTTGTAGAAAGCCACAAAAAGAAAAAGAGAAAGCAGCGTTCGCCAGCGAAGGTGGTTTTAAGATCATATCATAAGACATGGAAGTTGATAAATGGAGCTTAGAAGCTTTATGTTAAATGCATATAATTAGATACGATATTGTTGGGTGGCCTTGGCTTCTGTCCTCAGTTATTATTGCAGATCATAGTGAAACGAAAGAATACGTTTCTGATTTCTGCTTCTTTCTCCATACAGGATTTTTTTGTCAATGAATTAATTTATAAAATTGTACCAATTAACATTATCCCTCTGTTAGATTCTCACTATTAATGAGGATGGGTCACTGGGTCACCAGAGTCCAAAGTCTCACGTTTGTGAGCACTGCAATGCTGCTTTCCGAACAAATTACCATTTACAGAGACATGTCTTCATTCATACAGGTAACAAACTCCTGTAAACATATGTTCACCAGTGATTTTCACCATTTCTTTTTGAAATATTCTCTTTTTGAAATGCAATTTATTTATACAGGAGAAAAACCTTTCCAGTGTGGTCAGTGTGACATGCGTTTCATTCAGAAGTACCTGTTGCAGAGGCATGAGAAAATTCACACAGGTAAAAAAGCATTCAAGGACGTGTCTTGTGTTCAGATTAGAGACAGTATTTTGGCCAGTCAGGTCTTGCATATCTGTGCGTGTGAACTGCCAAATTCTTTAAGCTTGAAAAACATTTCTGAGAATGATTTTTGTCCTGTATTTTCTGCCTCTTTAACTTTACCAATCTCTTTTCTTACAGGAGAAAAGCCTTTTCGTTGTGATGAATGCGGAATGAGATTCATTCAGAAATATCATATGGAGAGACACAAGAGGACCCACAGTGGAGAGAAGCCTTATCAGTGTGATTACTGCCACCAGGTAACAAAAATGCAGTTTTCACTTTTCTTTACCAGTCTCATGAAGTTTCTCAGTCCTGTCATGCCGTGCAGATCACTGGACTTTTTCAGTTCCTTCAAAATTAAATTATTTTTCTAAATAATGCATATGATCTTAATGATAAAAACGAGTTTCTCATTCTACCCTAGTAGGGAAAAATAATGTTTGAAAATGTATTACTAAATTAATTTTGTAATTACATATTCATCTTCAGTACTTCTCCAGAACTGATAGAGTCCTGAAGCATAGACGGATGTGCCATGAAAACAAGGAAAGGAAAGCTCATAAAGCAGCTGCCAAAGATGGTCTGCACAGCACAGAAACACTGGCGTTCCCTTTCACATCCAAAGAGTGCACCCTACCCAAGAAAAAACGACAGAAATCCACTGATAAAACCCGCACCTTGACAGCAAATCCTGCTGTGGTCAACAAAGCAACGGAGGATGATGCTGAGGAGAAGGCAGTGGATAGTGTTGGCAAAAATGAATGCCTTCCTCTCTATGCCGTGGCAACCAAGGTGAAGGATGAGTATGTAGTGGCAGAATACTCAGTTGAACTCCCAGATTCCTCTCCAGGAAATAGGCACATTACAGGGGAGGTGTCTTCTGATGAGATCATCCCACCTCCTAAGTTAGTGCTGAAGAAGATTGCCAACAAGAAGAGTGTGAAGCAGCAGCCTTTGGAACAACCTCAGTCTCTTTCTCCCTTGTCATCATTTGAGGAAGGAAAAGTAACAAGATACACCTTTGAGATTGTGGATAACAAGGGTCTACTGGACGGAGAGCCAAGTTCAGACTTGGAGAGTGTGGATCCCATGCAAGGTGGGCCAACAAAGCCAGCTGGTAGTAGCACAAACTATGACGATGCCATGCAGTTTCTGAAAAAGAAACGTTACCTCCAGGCAACAACAGCTAATAACAATCGAGACTATACCCTCAACGTGAGCAACATTTCTTCACAGCCTTCCATCGCTCAGGCAGCGGTGGCCACTGTCATAGATGAGACGGTTCCTGCCACAATCCTCTCGGAGACTCAGACTTTGAACGTGGAGATTAAGACAAATAGTGAGAAAAACGTGTTCCCAGACGAAGTCCTGCAGTCACTCTTGGACCACTACTCCAACAAGACTAATGGACAACCAGAAATCAGTTTCACTGTGGCGGACACTGAGGTGACCTCCAGCATTTCTATCAATTCGTCTGATGTTTCTGAGAGCAGCCCTACAGAGGCTTTGGGGACCAGCTCCCATGCGCCTCCTGGAGAGAAAGCCACCCTTCTTCAGGAGTATTCAAAATTTCTGCAGCAAGCATTAGAAAGGACCAGTCAGAACGACAGCTACCTGAACAACCAGAGTCTTACGTTTGTGACTGATGGAGCCAGTCTTGCTGGGCAGCCCTTGTTTTCTACGGACAAACTGTTCACTTCCCCGAGTCGGTTTAGATCAGGCATGAACTCCCCTCTGAGATCAACCCTTGAGAAACCACACTTTGGGCTTTTAGTAGACTCCCAGCACTCTTTCTCATTTTCAGGGGATGAGACTAACCCCTCTTCAGTGTCACCAACCGAGGACTTTCTGGAGCAGGTCTCGTCTCCCAAAAAGACCGACGCTCAAGGCATCAGTCAAACGTTTCAAATAGCCACTTTTGACCAGAACTTCCGGTCTCAGTTTCAGACGTCTCGGTCTGGACTGTCATCGCAGTTTAATGTTGCCAATGGACAGGTCAGCCTAAGAAGTCACGGTGGGACAGATTTCCCAGAATTCTCACTTGTTAATGTTACTGAGAACAGAACTCAAATGACCTCATCCCCAGATGCTACAAGCAGCCAAACGTTTGGCTAAAGAAAGCTATTTTAAGTTTTTAGGATTTCTGTCCTTTTTAAAGCACTTTATACAGCTGGTCTCTGGTTTCTACGATGCAAATGCTGATCTCTGTGCAAGCATTTGAAACTTTTATTAATCAGTCACTGGGGGAATCGGCAAGTAGACTTTGTTTCTGCAGCACATTATGTTCTTACCAGTCATTTAATGTCTTTTTACTTGTATTCAAAGGCACTTTTCCCTAAAGGTTTCTTCATTCCTTTTGTTTGAGCATACAGTACATCTGCAGCACTGACTGTACAAGCAATCTCTTCACAAGAGAGTTTACCTTGCTTAAAGGTACACGCAGATAAACCCATGCATTTAAAAATAGCCTAAATTCATAATTTTATATAATGAAATTATAAAATCAAGATATTTTTGCACTTGACTGAAGGTAATATTAAATCAAAAGAACGCTCTTGCAGTACAATGAAAATGGCTATATCTGTGAAAAGCAGTGTATTTGTACATAGTCAGTTAATACCAGTTGTATCTTTGTACAACAAAAAAAATCATGCCAATAATACAATGTCCATGTAGGGAACTTGAAGTTGAAGTTTATTGTCATGTGTACAGAGTACAATGAAATTCTTACTTGAACACCCTCTTCACAGATAGAACATAAAGACATGAAAGAACACAGTGCAGCAACAGTAGTCTTCAGTTGTTGTTTGTGTTTTCACAGCGTGTGGATACTGTAGAAGACATGCAGAAATTTTAGTTACATAGACAGTTCAATAGACGCACTCAGATCAATTAAGAATTCACTGAATGGAATTCAAAGACATCGTACTGGGATGGTGTACCTCAGATATGTAACTAAAAATGACGACAAGGTTTGATGGGTTTTATGCACATTTCAGGCGTAGGATTTTCAGTAAAAGATTTTGGTTTTGCGATATAGATGATGTAGGCCTTCTTAGCTAGTTTGCATGTGTATTTACAGATGCAAATCTGAATATTTAAAAACATTCCTTCTTTAACTGCCTTTCTTTCTTTATTGCTTTTTGCTTCTGAAGTGGCTTTTGAAAAGAAAAAGGCTAAAGAAGATTTCTAGATTTATTTGCCTATCCATTAAATTTGCACTTAGGCCTTGTAGGCACAAACCCAATGCTCTGTTTCATAGATTTTACCTTTTAGTTAAGAAGCCTAGCCTGAATGGCTTGATGTTAATAGTCATTATTTGAAGCACCTTTTCCCGGACATTACAATCATTTAGCTGTTGGACAAAGTCAAAGGTTGGAAATATCTTTAACTGATGTAATTTGTCTTTTTGGTAGTTTTGAAGTCAATTTTTGAATTTGAAAGTATACATTTCAGGCTTTTAGTTTTAATCATAGTGAACTAAAAGATCTGTTCTTGTTGTCTAGTTGGAATAAGGGTTAAAGTGCATGATTTTGATCGGTGGTACAGTTGCATCTATATGGTATTGGTAAACCATAGATATGTTTATTCTACATCTTCGATTTTGATCTAACAATTAACAATCATGTAAATGAAATGCTTCTGTTGTTTAAAATTTGTTTCAGAATTTGTTTGTGTGTTTGTGGAAATGTCTTAACCAGGTTCATAAACAACTATATTTCACCTGGATTCTTTTTTTTTTTTATTCTGTAGGCCTGTTTTACTATCATGCCAAACAACAGAATACATGGAAACTGCATTGTAAGCTTACTTTAAATCAATAAGATTCATTTACAATCAGGGACAGATGTAATCTTTTTTCTAAATTACTGTTACTCCTCTTAAAACATTCCTACATTTTACTGTCCGTAGATATCTAAAGTGTATTGTTGTAAATAAGGTGTATATTTTCAACTGTACATTTTGTTTTGTGTATGCTAAGAGTGAGATGGGAAAGCTTGGGTTTATTTGGGAATTTTTTACATGAATGTACTCTTGTCGATTCAGTCAGCATAATCCTGTTGGTTCTGGCTCCACTGAGCACAGCTCATGTTACTGTTGACTCATAGTGATTGGGTTTCTTTCTGAAGGTGAAATACCGCTTTTAAAAGCATTTAGGTCCTTACCACCTTTTTATGAACTGATTGGCTTTTTCCACTGGAAGCATTATTATTATTATTATTAATATTATTATTAATATTATTATTATTATTATTATTATTAATAATTTATTATTATTATAAAACAACATATGTTTAACATTGTTCACCTCTGGAGCATAAATCAAGTCATTTTTAGCATATTAGTTGCTACTTCACATCAAATCGACAGCCAGGATGCCTATAAGTGCCCCTTAAGTGTTGTTCTTGAGTGTTGAAAGGGACAAGTGAAAGACTGTACAATTTTTCCGTTTCCCTTTATAGGATGAGTGTGACCTTTCCACAAATGGTCATATACAGGCAGACATAACCGTTTTGTCATTTTCCCCCTCTGAACATTTCTGAACATTGGAGTTGAATGGGAGTTTGGTTTTGATGGATTCATTAATTATGGTTAATCAGTGATGGTTTGCTAACTTCTTAATAGTTTTAGACCTATTCCATTTGTTGGGGGAATGCATGTCCACTGTTTTGTACACTGGTCATATTTTTATATATATGCGTTTTATTGTAGCCAAATGATTTCCATAGAACACCATTACTTTTATGCAATACCGTGTGTAAAATGTGTACAAGATTTGATTGGATTTCTTTTCTTGTGTGATATGTCCTTTCAAATATAACAACAAAAGTATTCGCCTTCAGTTTATTCTTCTTCAGTTTATCTTACAGTGTTCATAATTTGCGTGATTCGCCGTCATGTTTAATTTGAGATGGCTGTAAAGCTTCACTTATGGCTGTTCATATGTAAACAGACAGTGTCAATAGGGGCTTTCCTTCTGTAAACCTGCCTGGCTGAATAGCAATGTGCAGACATAATACATATAATACAGCGTCCACACAGCTCGACATGTTTTCTTATTATTACATGGAAGCTGATAACTGTCAGACTTTAAACGCTTTTAATGGCATTTGGATAGATAAAATGGAGAAATGATACTGGTAATCCATAATCAATGGATTGGCAAGAGGTACACACTTAGATGTTCTACATTTGCATGTTGCTCACTTGATTTTTACTAAAATGCTCTCAGTATTATTTGCAAGATATTAAATTACAGTATATACACCATTTGACTACTTTTATTAACCAGAAAATGTCATTTTTTTATTCATTATTATTCACATAATACAATCATAATGTGGTTCGCCAGACATTTAACCAGCAATGAAGTGACGGCCGTTGGGATGAAAAAGTTAGAAGAGCAATTAAAATTAAAGGACACTTTGTCTCTACATCACCAGTTAATATTCTTCCATCTTATAAAGGAAACTTTTATTTTACATATTTTCATTTGTTTTCAGTTGTTCAATCAACAATTGTCCTTTGTTTAACAAGAATTAAAAATGCAGTTTGTGGAATAAATACGTAAAGCCTGTGTGTAGAAACTTCTGACTAGTAATGTAGGTGCTCTCTGGAGCTCTGTAAAACGGCCAAAGCGGATGGAGGGAGCTCAGCCAGGCTGTGCTGGAGAACACACCTTTACAAAACATTTGCCATCTCCACAGAAATGACATTTGGATGGATAAAGAGAAGATATAATACTGCTAATTCATTGTCAATGCTCTGGTCACAATATTCACCAGATATACAGTACCAGTCAAAAGTTTTGGCACACACTGAGATGTTCTACATTTACTAAAAATACACTCAATATTCTTTGCTAACTACTAATTGACTTTGAGTATTTTTATTCACCAGAAAATGCCCTTTTTTGTTTGTCACTACAGACCTCGTAGTAGTGGATCATTAGACAAATGTTAACTATTTAATGTGCTATTAAGTGATAGCCAATGGGAAAAAACAGTTAACTGTTTTAACTGCTGCATTTAAAGAATAAAATAAAATGAATAAAATAGAATAAAATGTCACCACACAACCAGTTAGCCATTAATATGATTTTTTTTTTATGTGGATCACCGGACAAAACAACCAATGGGATGAAACAATTAACGAGTGCATTCAGTTCATGGACAGTCTAGAACACAAGCAGAATGTCAGACGTGATTTGTTACATAAAACAAGAAAACATGTTTTGAAATTTTCATAAAAGGTTGTTCACTCAATACTTGTTCCAATACTTCATGAGAATATAAAGTTTGTGGAATAAGCGGATAAAACCTGCTGTGTGTAAACATTTCTGACTGGTAGTGTAGGTGCTGTGGTCACAGCACAGCTGGGGGGTATTCCAGAAAGCAGGTTATGCTACATAACCGGGTAAATTCTGCACTAACTTGCCCTTGAACTTACCCGGTTATGTAGCATAACCTGCTTTTTGGAATACCCAACTGGTCTCAGTTGTTCATTCCCTCTGTAGCTAACAATTCACTTACCATTTGAGTACCTTTATTAGACAGAAGATGTCATTTTATATTCATCACCACTGACCTACAAAAGCCACCTTATATAATCGTGGATAATCATACATTTAACAAACTAAGTGGCAGCCAGTGGAATGAAAGAGGTAAAACATTTAAGTTGTACATTTAAAATCACTGCACTAAAAGTTAATACGATGTCAGAGATACGTTTACATACAATTACCATGGTATATAGGAAACTTATTTGACACAGTCATTCAGTAAACTTACCAATGCTTAACAAGAATACAGTTCTGCAGTTCCTGAAATAAATGGAGAATTTATTTGTTTTGACTGGTAGTGTTGGGTGCTGTCAACACAGTCCAGCCAGTCACAGTCCTGTACTCTCTGTAGCTTGGTACTTAATACTTTACTTAATATTTACTAAAACTACATTCAATATTCTTTGCAATTAATTTACAGGCTATTAAGTTGCAGACAGTGGGATCAAAAAGTTCAATAATGAATTTAAAGCTAAAAAACAGTCTAGAATTTTTTAGCATATGTGGGTGGAGGTAGCTCAGTGGGTAGGATACTTGCCTATAGACCAAGAGGTCACAGGTTCGAATCCTACCT
>JBBIGB010000002.1:17878293-17892853 GCA_037577075.1 Alestopetersius hilgendorfi
GAGTAGTTTGATTGCAGTTGACAATAAAAATCGACATGATTAAGTATGTTCCCTATAGAGGAAATCAATAAACAATGTCATTTACCTGTGGGTATTCGAATGTTTGCATTTGACTGTATAAAGATACACATGAATCTATGGTTGTGTATATATATAGTGTTTCTTCAAAATACTGATTTAGTTTTCAGCTTAGAACATAATGTTATTGCACCTAATGACAGCATATCGACTCATTAATGACTTATTTCTCTTCACAAAATGGCAGCATAGCGCTCCCTCATGTAATACTGTTACTGTGTTCATTATGAAAGTGGCCTGAGTCACTCACCTTCGCAGGAGTTCCTGTTCTCCTCCCTGGGTTTATAGCCCGGCCTGCAGGAGCAGATAAAGCCTCCATCAGTCAGCTCAGTGCAGTTGTGTTCACACACATTCTCACTGCAAGAACGTCCACTGCCATTATCTAGCAGAGAGAAACAGAGGTATGCACGCAGACATCAGAATTTATGTCATGACATTTACACACAAAACACTGAGATGCTTGTTGGCATACGCAGGAGATGCCGAGTGAATTTAATGGTGTTGTGTGTGTGTGTGTGTTTACTTACTGCAGCCCAGTTCATCAGTCTGGTCTCCACAGTCGTCGTAATCATCGCAGGCGTACTGTAGTGGAACGCAATGACCATTCCCACATTTATACTCATCAGGAGAGCAGGGACCATGAGTAGGGGTCACACCTGAAAGGCGAAGAGAGAATCATGGAGATTCATCAAAGAGATTTCTACTGTAGAGGCTTTTAGGGAGCATTGGGGGGAGGAGCAAATTTATGGAGTGCTAACAGCCCACAAATAAGATGAGGACATATATTATACTGCTTCATCATGTTCTATTAATGGACCCAGTTTAATATTTTTTCAGTGGGTTATTTGCTCATATCTCACACACCACACCACTGTATATCATCACCACCATGATGGAAACTCATCATTTGTCTTATCTTTTGAAAATCTCAGCTCCTGTTTACACTGTGTGAACAAATATTGAATATGAGGGTGTTTCTGTTACAATAACCAATATTTTTCACTGTAATGTTTAGAACTGTTTTCTCCAAAAATCAGTGGTGTTTATGTAGGCGGTATTGTAATCTTATCAAAAACAGTTATACCATTAGATCATTACCGAACCTAATCTTGACCACTGAGAAATGAGTATGGTTTAAAGTTATTCTGCACACTAGTTTGACTTACAGTGCTCCTCCTTTTCGTCCGTTCCATCCCCGCAGTCGTCTACGGAGTTACAGAGCTCATGGCTGTAGATGCAGCGGTTATTGTCACAACGAAACCGGTACGGAGCTTCACACGAGATATCCACTGAAATGACAAGGCAAGTGTGTCACTTTCTTTTTATTGTTAAACCTCTTAACAGTCTAGAGGGCTCTGTTAGGCCTTTCACTCCAAAACACACTGAAGACCACTTTCAGACCTTTTAATTAAATTTGTTGTGTAAAGGAGTGGCCTTTAAATAAACAAGACATATGAGAGCTACATTATTATTATTACCACCCCATTAGAGAAATAAAAATAGTTTACATTACACGGCAATGTTATTCTTTTCAAAAACGTATATCCAGAATTGCTACAAATCCTGGAACAAAAATCATTCATTTATTTAGACACACTGATCAGAAAGGTTCTATTACAGCAAAGATGTAGCTCCTCGTCTGATCCATCTCCACAGTCATTATCTCCATCACATCTCCAGTGCTGCTGAACACACACGTGGTTCTTACACTCGAAGAGGAAGGGTGGACAGTATGTGCCGTTCGGGTACCGGGTGGCTGCAAAGGACATGGATGATACACACACACACACACACAGACTTGAAAAACTGGATCGGGAAGTTAATAATACAGAGTGTATACCACTTGATTCACATCAGAATGAACTGTTTTCAATGTGATATGCAGCCAAATGGGCCGTGTGGCTAAATTAGAAGGATAGAAGGGAAAACTCACGACATGACATCTCATCAGTGAAGTCCAAGCAGTCTGCATTGCCATCACACTTGAAGCGTTCAGCGACACAGTGGCCACTATCGCACTGGAAATACCCAGGGTGGCAGGTCCGCAACTCTGCAACACAGTTACGGAAAGGAGCATTACACTCTAAACACTCTGCTGCTGCTACATCAAACACCGTGATAAAAGCACAGTGTGCACCGCACTCTCCTAGAGTTTGCCTTGTGTCCAAGAGGATATAACTACACAAAGTTCTCATTGGGATGGAAGGTTGGCAGCAGCGTTATCTGCCAGGAAGTCTGCAAGACTGTGGCCAAGCTGAGCACTTAGCATTCTCCTGGCAATGCTGTGGATAGACTTATTACTAAAGGAAAAGGATATGATTAGGAAACTATGGTACAGATCTATGCACAAGATTGAGTGCCCTGTTTTGGTCATTTTTGGTTATAACTCATAACTTGTAACTCATAACTTATACCTTTATCCTGCACTTGCTGCTTATTGCACTTCTGGTTCAACCTAAACTGCATTTCGTTGCCTTGTACTTGTACATGTGTAATGACAATAAAGTTGAATCTAATCTAATCTAATCTAATTTTCTGAGAAAGTACAGAGAAGATACCTGAGTACATTTTAGTACACATGTACTGTGTATTTGTTGAATTAACATAGAGTACTGGGGAGAAAAACAAAACACAGGGATTAAACTAGTCCTGCAGTACGTACGGTCGGGAATAGATATTTTCTTCTGAAAGGAGAGGGTAGTCCAAGACTAGGATTAATCCCTGTCTGGGAAACTGACCACAACATGTGGCCTGTGCAAACATTTATATTTCCATTATATTCTTTTATGCTGAACTGAGCAAATAAATAGAAACTCTGCATTAAAATGAGCAGAAATGCCATGTTCCCCGTAGAGGATGTGTTCAATTAAAATAAAATGTAATTGAATTGTTCAAATGTCTGAATACTGCAAATACGAACACTCTTTGCGGTATTTCAATATACATTTCTAAGAATATGACTGGAATGTACAATATTATTATTTGTATAATATACTGCCCAAAATGAGTCTGCCTCATGTCACCCCCTCCCCCGGGGTTAATGCATTAGCAACACTTTTTACACAGCACAACACAATCAGCTGTAAGATGACCATTCAGAAGAGTCCATGCACAGCTCAATACAATCCACACATCAGTAATAATTTAGTAATTAATGATATGGCATGTAGAACCATTCAAAAACAGACAAAAGATGGTTCTAAACATTGGAACAGCTGAACAATTTGAGAAGAGGCTGCGGTGCCCCCCACTGGAAATGCTCGAGGCTCAGACAAAGAGATTCGGCTCACCACAGTCCCTTTCATCCGAGTTATCCTCACAGTCGTTGTCATGGTCACACACCCAGCGGTCAGGAATGCAGTGCAGGTTGTCACAGCGATACTCGCTCTCTGTGCATGCTCGAGGGCCTGCCGACACACAGGAGAGTGTCAATCACACACACACACACATGCGCGCGCACACACACACACACACACGCAAACACTGCGACACACATCCTTTTCATTCTCTTTGCAGGCTTGAAGTAAACTGAACTCCTCATTAGTGGCAGATAGAGTGTAACGGTTTCAGTGCATGGTTTTAGTGCATGGTCAGCCGACATTCAGTGCTTTATTTCTCTCTCACTCTCTCTCTTTTCATAATCAGGCCCTGTTTGTTAATCACTCTGAATGTCTTATTTCTCTCTGCGTCTTAAAAGTGAGTCCATATTTCACAATACCTTATTTTTATAATGATTATTAAATTGAATCAGGATTTATTCTTGCTCCAAGCTTAAATCATGAGAGCTTAGAGTCTGATTTCATACTGATATGTCCAAGACAGTCGTTCTGTGTTTTATAGTTACAAGGAATTTAACTTTTACATACAGAGTGATGGCAAATCACCATCAAGACCTGTTGCATTCGATCTATATACACACTAATCCCTGACACTGATAAGAGATGCAAACAACTTGTGCTTTCCTTGGTTACAGGATTACAGGGTTATCTGATGAGACAAAGGTTGTTTCACAGCTCACTAAAGTTGTAGAGAGCCCCTCTGTTCTGAGGGCCATTTTTCGGAGGTGAGTTCATAGCCGAATTCATTAGAGGGAGTGAATTTGTGCAACACAGCAGCTCTAATGTGGGGAGGAAAGACAAGTGCTGAAAAAATCAGCCTCTTTCAGTGTACCATTCAGTGATTTACTACAGGCACCCATCAGTGTTATCCCAACCTCAGCCCTCATCACTGCGCCAGCTCAGAAACAGAGGCATTAGAACTCGTGTTCCTATCCCTCCCTGTCTTCCTCTACTGAGCATTTCTACTTTTTTTCCTAATTGTTACAGTGTCTGTGTCAAACCTCCCCTCACTCCTCATTCCTCTTATTCTCACTCCTCTTATTGCTGACACATTCACACTCACAGCCGAAGACACAGGTTTTAAATCTTTTCACAAATTCTCTTTCTGTAAAGGAATGGGCCACACAAAAGAATGAGGCTGGACAATATGCCAATAGTTATCGTTATTGTGATGAATTATGTCACAATATGCTTTTTGGAGCATTAGCACTAAGAGTAACAAACAGCATGTTTCATTATAAACTGAGCATCGATATTCCAGTTTAGTTAGATGTAGTGCAACACAGCGAACGAAACACTGAATCAAAATAATCTGTACTCACAGCATTTGATCATTTTTTAAAATGTGTGGCCAAAATGCATACATGTGAAGCATGTTAAACTGGTAAGCTACGCAGAAAGTTCATAGGCTTCAGCTGTTTCAACACTGCTAATTAAATTAAGCATCACACCAAAGATATTAAGTACAATTTATCACATAGCATTTACATGACACTGCCCTCTATATTCTCTTGTTTTTGGAGCATGGGCCATCAGTGAAAGTGATGTTAACCAACAACAGCATGTTGTATCACCAATCATCAACTGAATTGTTCAAGCAGCTTGGAGAAACTCCTTAATACGGTGTTTCACACAACAGTATAGCGGTTCTGGAACCTTTTATAACTGTTGTAACAGATCTGACAGCTCTCTCACAAAAAAGTCACACAAGTCTCTCATTCAAGAGGTCTAAATTCCACATGTTCACGGGTAAACACACATGAATAATGTTCCATATGTGACATGAAATAGCATGTGAACACTTTTTTCACATGATAATGATGTCAGGTATAAAAACTCAGGTGTGAAACTCATGCTTTTGCTGTGAGGATTCTAAGAAACTTCACACAAGCATAAACAAAACGTAATGTAATAACACAACCTACTCTGGGTATTATATCAAAACTGTGTTCTACAGTTTCTCATTAGGATGAGTGTCATCAACACTCTATAAAACATGAGAAACCTCATAAATGCTGCTATGAAGGGATCTGATGGAACTGAGTATCCAGAACCATCTGTTCCAGTAAAGGCCAGACACCTGCAGCCTGTGCAGGACACTCACTGCAGCTGTGTTCGTCTGATCCATCCCCACAGTCATTGTCTCCATCACATTTCCACCGCAGAGGGATGCACTGGTGGTTATCACAGCGGAAATCTCCTGAGGGGTCGCAGGTCAGTTCCTCTACAAACAAAACACAAAGGTCATGTTTTAACACACTCACTCACACAGACATATGCACACACACCCAGTCATCGCTTTATTTAGGTTCCTATAGTGCTCCAAGGCGTACACACAAGCATGCATTGTGCACATAACAAATCTGAAGCATTCACATATAAATTAAAAATATGTAAAAAAATAAATAAAGAATCTAAACTGTAAACATATCGTCGATGTTGGAACAAAACATTGTTTTCTACAATTTCAAAACATTGGATGTCCTTTCAACTCCGTCAAAATGTCATGAAAGGGTGGACCAATAAAAACGATGAAACATTATATATTTATAACAATGTTTTTTCTTCTTCTTCTTCTTTCCCAACAATACAGAGAAAGGTTGTGTGGCACCATAATAATCAATGTTATACAATTAGTTGCATTAAATGAATAACTGCAGTGGAAACAGCCAAGTCTCTCGTTTGTAAAGTTTTGTTAAGAGCTAATTTTACTGTTTCAGTCTGCACACAGACCTGATAAACAAGACATTCTTTAGCATCTAGTGGGATGATGTTTAATAAAGACATAATGATAACGGCAGCACTGGCTTTAGAAGGGAGAGACAGGTCTGGATTTAATTTCAGTCAGGATGAAAGTGGTAAAGGGAGCGCATCCCCTGGCAAAACTGACAATGACCAGTGAGTCAAAGCAGACAGAGAAAATGAAGAGCATATGAAGGGAAGGGAAAAGGAGAGAAGAGGAGAGAAGAGAAGAGAAGAGAAGAGAAGAGAAGAGAAGAGAAGACATACACAAACTCACAAACACAAAAACATACACACACTAGAGACCACAGTGATGCCCCACCTAGCCCAAGTGGTGCATTCTTACACTCAGATTAGGGAGATCTCTCCTCTCTGTGCAGGATGGCACTAATGGAGAGGGGGGAGCTGATAAGACATGGGAGGACTGGGTCTGTGTGTGTGTGCGCGTCTGTAAGTGTGAGTGTGTGAGGGTCAGACCACAGGATGCAGAGCTCAGCCTGTACTGACAGCTTGCTTAAACGGACACATTCAGTGCACATACCTATACTCATGCATACTATTGTGCACATAAACTCATATTAACGTATGAAGCACATGACCAAAACAATACCCACATGCAAATCATGCTGTTGTATAGAAAAAATATGAGCTACAGTGGTGCCAGACACAGGCATAAGCGTATACTATCCTAGAGAAACACACACACACACACACACACACACACACACACACACACACACACACACACACACACCGCTCGTAAATCTGTGCTGTAGTCTGAGGCTAGCACAAAGGTTAAGGGGAGAGGTCAGAGTGGGCTCGTTCATCAGAGCCGGCCTCGGCTCCTCTCCTGCTAATGTACTCCAAGAGTGTGACGGGATGAATATCTCCTCATCACTTCATCACCACTTACACAAATAACAGCACTTTCATATAATCCGGGTCAACAGTTGCTTTCAATGAAATTACTTTTCCGCCTTTCTCAGCCATATATTGGTGTTAAATCAGTGTAATCTAAACAGAAGAAAGCCACTTAAGGTAAGTATATAATATCTACACACTTCTTCTCTGCTAGCTGCATTCGGAAAGCTGACCTATCTCCAGGTAGTCGCAGAAAAGACACTCGAATTCTCTAAGAATGAATTCACTGCTGAAGCTTAAATGTACTGCAGACAGCTTCATTTTCTTTCCTCCATAAACAATAATTCTCCCACACCCATCTTTCATAGAGTGGGCTCAGATGCTCCATTCTTTTATGTTTGACTGTAGCTTATGTTGTTACATCTAGACAACAGCATCTGCACATCTCTCATCTTTACCCACAATTCTATGCGACTTCAGCCACAAAGAAGAATTTTTAATGCTCGACTGAAATACAGGAAGCTTCAGGTGAACCAGTATCAGGTTAAGCATCTTCATAATAAGCCTTAATGCCACAGATGTGAAATACTTGTGAAGTGTGTGTGTAATAGGTACGGATTTCGTCAAGTGCTTATGTAAAAAATGTGTGTGTGTGTGTGTGTGTGTGTGTGTGTGTGTGTGTGTGTGTGGTTGCTGGGTGCGGTGTGTTCTACATACCACAGTTGTGTTCATCACTGTTATCCCTGCAGTCATTGTGTCCATTGCACACAGCCCACAGAGGAACACAGCGGTAGTTGGTCACACAGTCAAACTCCGTGTGGTTGTCACATCGGTATGCTGGACCCACTAAAAAACACACAGAAATTCACACACACAGAGCAACCTCTGGGACATCTTCGTAAACACAATTTCATTTTCATAATACTGCCTTTGTGGCTTTGAGTTAAAAAACCTTTTTTTTGGAGAAACATTAAATAAAACAAGCTTTAAACTCCAGAATACTTTGACTGTTAAGTATAAGGTTAATTACTACTTACTACCATAAAGTAGATCACTATGTAACCACCACGGAAGTATGTTATAAAAAAAGGAGGGTGAGTTTGAACCCACTGTGGGTCCTTCCGCAGAGGCATTATGGCCTACAACCAAACACAGTAAATAAAACCCCTTTCACTCACTGCACTCATCCATGGGCTCGTCAGAGTTGTCTCCACAGTCATCATCCACATCACACTTCCAGCTCTGCGGGATGCAGCGGCCGTTATTGCACTTGAACTGCCCAGGACGGCAGGTCCTGCTGGAGCAGTGTGAGGGTTCTTCATCTGAGCCATCCCCACAGTCATTCTCTCCATCACACTGCCAAGCCTCTGGGACACACCGCTTATTACTGCACTGCCACTGGTGTGCCTCACACTGGTGGGTGGCTGAGAGCGGATGAAGAACATTTGAAATCAGCAAGAATCTATGAGAACCACTGACAAGTGAAGTGAACAGCACTGATTCTCTCATTACAATGCCTGTTAAAAGGTGGAATACATTACGCAGCAAGTATTCCACAATTAAGCAATTTTCTCTGGGATCAGTACAGTTTTCTGATTCTGATTGAAGTGAAGTCAGTTATTAAAGTTGATGAGCAAGAAAAATAGGCAAGTATAAGGATCTGAGGCCCAAACTGTGCTGGCTTGATGACTGGGTCGGGGCGTCTAGAAAACAGCAGGACTTACGGAGTTACTATCTACCAAAAGTGGTTCAGGACACAGAGTGAACCAGTGACAGGATCATGTTCTGCTGGAAAATCTCGGCCCTGGTCTTCATATGGATGCTACTTTGACATATAGCACCTACTTCAAAATTGTTGCATAGCAACACTATTCCCTAACAGCAATGGCCTGTTCCATCGGGATAATGAGCACTGCCACACTGCAAAAACGCTTCAGGAATGGTGTGAGGAACAAGACAAAGCGTGTTGACTAGGCCTCCCTATACCCCAGACTTAAATCCGTGTGGAGTATTTATGGGATTTGCTGGACAACTAGTCTAATCTGTGGAGGCCCCACCTCACAGCTTACACGACTTAAAATATCTGCTGTTCATGTCTTGGTGCCAGATATCACAGCACCCTTCAGAGGACAGGTCAGAGCGGCCAGAGCGAGGCCTGGACAGTATTACCCAGGGGGGTTCAAAAGTTATGGCTGATTGGTGTGCATGTGTGTAATCTTTGGACTGGAAGTAATTAACAGGAAAAGTTTAGAAAAGCTGTCGAGGTAAAGTTCGCCACAAGAAATCCCCATAATTCATTCTCAATATACAGATGCATTAGTATTTTACACTGTAATGTCATTTTTCCATTTACTGTTATCTAATTTTCTCCTATATTCTAAAATTTCAGCTGCAGTACAGATTTTATACAGTTTTTAGAAAACAGTAAAACAGTATAAAACAGGCGCTAAAGAATCCATTACTCTTAACCAAGACGGAAAAATCAAGTTCTCTCGTACCACAAAGCACAGTGTCCTCATCTGACCCATCAGGACAGTCCTGGTTTGAGTTACACAGGAAATGTGGGCTAGTGCAATTCCCATCATTACACTGGAACTGGCCAAGCCTGCAGTTGCGAAGGGGGCATGTGGAGGGCTCATCAGAGCCATCCCTGCAGTCATGCTGACCATCGCATTTCCACCAGATAGGGATGCAGCTACATAGATAATGGACAAAAGAAGGAACAGTTATGAAATAACTCTCAAGCATATTACCTCATTAATATTCAATATTTAAATTTCACAGAGGAAATCAAGACCAGACAAAAGCAGGGTGCTCACCGTTCATTATCAGCACATCTGTACTGCGTGCTAGAACACATTGGCAAACAGCGGGCCACTCCCCCGATCTGCACAGTTAGGAAGTGATCAGGACATTCACAGGTGTAGCCCCGCCCACCAGCTTTCAGCAGACACAGGTGAGAGCAGCCTCCATTGTTTAGTCCACATGGATTGGTTACTGTGTGTAGAGAAATACAACTGTTACAACTTACTGCTGAGCTAAAGGTAATAAAATATTTTTCTAAGGGAAGCACAGCTTTAACTTGAAGAACATTTTGACGAAAGAACAGTTGGTTTTCTGTAAATGAGATGTGAGTTTGAAGAAGCTATTTAACATTTACACATAATGTAAATTTTTTAGGAAAACTTTACATTAGGTTCCTTAAGTTTAAGACGTTTGCACCTCAGATCTATCAAGATGTTCTTTAACGAAGCAAAAGTGGTTCTTCAGTGGCATCGCTCCAAAAAAACTATTTGGCAACTGAGTGCAGAGAAACAGGGGTTTGTCTGTCTGCTACAACAGAGATACACCGCCTCTCAAAAAGAAGAGCATATCTAAAGACTTCAGCGATCTGTCTTGGCAAAATAGAGTATTGATAAAAGGGATTGTCTTTCCTGTCTGGCTGAATGAGGGAGAAGAGAAAACACTCACTGCATTGTCTCCTTCTGTGTAAATATTGGCACACACTCTAAAATGCTTTAAGTAGAAGTTTAACAGGAGAGATAATGATCAGAGATAATAGGTATAATAGCTCCAAGAGGATGCAAGCAAGTAGGGGGTCTTGTGATTACACCCCGCTTGAGTTACTCTGTCCTGGGTTTACCTATGGGCTGGCGGTAGGGGTGACACACGTGGATGTCAAAGGGTCTGTGGGTGGTGTTGACAAGCGCTTGGCGCCCGGAGCCGTTGTACTTATTGCCTTTCTCCACTGTGCGGGTGTTCCAGTCGGTCCAGTACACAGCGTCCTCAAACACAGTTATGGCAAACGGATGAGGGAGCACACCATCATACACAGTGTGGCGGTGATGGCCATCTAGGTCTGAGTACCTGAGGAAAACACATTGGATTTGAATGCCAGGCTTTATGAAGTACTTTCTAAGAACCAGGGCTCATTAACCCTTATCAGCTGATAATACAGGTGATGATAAAACTGTGGCATAGTTTGACATTATTTCTGCATTTATATATAGTTCACAGAAACTAGCAGGTCATTCTATGATACACACAGAGTCAATCAATACTACACTGATGTTCATAAGTAAAAGAGATTATTACTGTGGTTTGATTTTGACTGTTATATGAACAATCTCGCAGAAATAAATCTTTTTCACTATTCGTTCGTAAATTGCTCACATTAAAATACCAGAACACTTGATTCCAAATGATCATGTATTATATTTTGAAGTGAAATGTTGGTACCACAATTCACTCAAGAGTAGAGAAAAAAAAAATGCTTGATAAAATTAGATAAAGCCCGCCCAATCAGCCAGTTCTCTTACTCAATGTAGTTGAGATGAGCATCAGACCAGTAGAGCATGTCATTAGTGTAGTCAATGGTTAACCCATTTGGCCACTCAATCTTAGTGGTGATGATGGCAGACTTGTTGTTGCCATCCATCCCAACACGGCCTATGAAAGCTTTGTCTCCCCAGTCCGTCCAGTATACATATCTTAAAAGAAGACACAGCATTGTTATAAAATCTAATACACTCGTTCTGAAATTTAAAAAAAGCACTTCAATGTCCCATTTAGAAAATGAACGACTATCGGTAGCGTACCCAAACTTTGGATGCAACACAATGGCTCTTGGATTCTCAAAGCAGTAGGTGTTGTTTGCATCGACACAGTGCTCGGCCAATTTCCTAACAAAGCGCCCATCCAGCTCAGACACTTTTATGCAGTCCAGAAAGCTGTCGACCCAGTAGAGCTTCCGGCCTACCCAGTCAACGGCCAGGCCTTCACCATGCAGGACTCCATTCACCACTGCCTCTCTGCCTGTCCCATTAAAGAACATCCTCTCCATGACCCGGCGGCTCACATCAATCCAGTACAGCCGCTTGTCCACACGGTCGAAGTCTAGCGCCACTACGCTGGTCAGGCCCTGCAGGATGAGTGAGTAGGCCTCTCCGTCAGTGGACAGGTTGCGCAGGTAGTAGCGATTGCTGAAGATCAGGTAGGGGCTGATGTTGCTGTTCTGCCGACAGCTACGACCGTCTGGCTCTCGCAGGAAACCTGGGGCGCACTTACACACATACGAGCCCACTGTGTTCTCACAGACCTGACTGCACACGCTAGGGGTGTCCCAACACTCATTCACATCATCGCACGTCCTGTTGTCTGACATGAGGCGGTAACCAGGACGACAGGTGCAGATGAAGCTAGTTGGAGTGTCTGTGCACTCATGATCACAGTGGTGCATCGAGGGGTCAGTGCATTCATTTATGCCTGAGGATAGAGGCAAGCGATAACATTCATTTAACAGCAATTCCATCCAATAAGAACAGACCAGACACTATGCAGCTTCAGCAACATGAGATTCAAAATGCATTGAAGCTGTAATGTGTGATCCATGGTTGGCAAAATCTGCATTGGTTCTGAAAGGCTATAATCAATAATTACAATCATACCATTTTTGGGCCACAATATACTTTTTTGATGATTTTCAAAGTTTCTTCAGTCATGCCCTGTGTATTCAGTATCTTAAAAAACAATCAGGAACAAATAATCACATTGATTCCTGGTGGAATGTGAGGTTTCATGATGCACGATTTCCTAAGGAGCTACTGATATGAGGTCAGAGAATTACAATTCTAATCCTTAATGTACTTGCCAAAGAGGACATCCATTACAGAAAAAGAATCAGTCTACAGTGTGCAGGCCAGTTAGCCAAAAGAAAAGGATTATCCTTTTAATTCCCTGACTTAAGATTAGGCCAGTGGCTTCTAACACTGGTCCTGGAGCCACTACTCTGTACATTTGAGCGTTTTGCTGCTCTAACGGGGCCCAATTCAGGAATTAGCTGATTTGATGAATCTGAGTGTGATAGAACAATTTCAAAATCAAACTTAATCTAAACTTAATCTAATCTAATCTAAACAGTGTGACACTGTAATGCTCACCACAGCCTTTCTCATCGCTGTTGTCATTGCAGTCATCACTGTGGTCACAGACCCGGCTGGCTGGCACACAGTTTCCATTCTCACACCTATAGTTGTCAGGAGGGCAGGTAGGAGCTGGAGTCCGGCACAGGTGGTCCAGCTCGTCCGACTCATCGCCACAGTCATTATCACCATCGCACATGAAGTCTTGAGAGATACAGCGACCATTCTGACACGTGAACTGGTGCTGCTGACAGGCCTGGTATGTGCAGCCCTGCTCATCACTGCTGTCCCCACAGTCATTTCGTCTGTCACACCTAACAGAACAGATGCAGTACAGTTTCTCTGTGCTTCTAAATCTCACTGAAGAGACCAAAGTAGTAAAGTAATATTAAAATAATATTAAATTGATATATATTCTAGGCATATACTGTTGGCATTCTCTTAGGCAGGTCCAACAAGGAGCCACCTGAAATGGTCTTCCATGCTTGATCTACATCCTGAACAAGTGGAAGCTGTAGAAGCCTTTTTGTAATAAAAATGTTCTTAAGCTACTGAAAGAATAATCCATTCAGATGTAGTATACTTTTGGTATTTACAAAAGTGCAATGTTCATACGTGTTCATGACACATACAAAAGCCTTTCATTATATAAACAGTAAGTAATTATTTATTTTTATTTCATCATCCTGTATCCTGTATGAAGTTAGGGTTAGGGTTAGGGTTAGGGTACACTGACCTGTAGGAGCTGCGGATACAGAGACCGTTGCTGCAGGTAAACTCGTTGGCGGAGCAAGATCTGCGTGTGCAGTTCTGGTGCTCATCATATGCATCTGAGCAGTCAGCATCTCCATCACAAACCCAGTCCTGGGGGATACACTTTCGCTGAGGAGGGCGGTTATTCACACAGGTGAACTCCAGGCCAGAGCAAGTCCGGTTAGCTGGGCATAAGAAACAAATAGACACCGGTCCATATAAAACAGGTCTCTCTGTACAGACAAAACACATTTTGAATCATACTTGTGAAATAAACACAGATTCTCTGTATTATAAGATTCTCACGTATATAAACCCAAGACTGCGTGTCAAATAGTGGACGAGGGCAGGCAGGTATCTCTGGAGTACACAAAAGTGTATCACAATGCAGCCAACCGTTAAGAGCTTGATATTACATAACATTACTTTTCTCCACTATTTACCATTTTAAACTATGACACAATGAAGCTTCACTTTGGTCTTATGTGAATAAAATTGGCCGTGTCCCAAATGAGTGAACTTTGGTTCCAAATTCTTTTGGTTCCTCTGCTCTGGGGTTCGTATTGAGCAGACACACTGGACAGAGACCACATGGCAGTAGTGTTCCAGAGAGTGCCAGCCAGCAAACACAGCCACAAAGCAGCGAGTGAGGCAGGAGAAATCAGGAATGCAACTTCCTTACACTGAGGGTCCAGACTACAGCCACGAGCCAGAGAGGCCCTACTATGCATTTACTTATTTGAGAAGAAGAGAAGAGAAGAGATGAGGAGAGGAGAGGAGAGGAGAGAAGAGGAGAGGAGAGGAGGGGAGAGGAGAGGAGAGAAGAGGAGAAAAGAGGAAAGGAGAGGAGGGGAGAGGAAAAGTGAG
>JBBIGB010000002.1:17900099-17923611 GCA_037577075.1 Alestopetersius hilgendorfi
AGTTTTTAGTTTGCCGTGATTTGGCCCGGAGACACGGCACTCACGCACCGTACTGCTGCCACACACACACACACACACATTCTCACAGCATTGGTGGTACAAACAAATCTACTTTGGTCACATATTATATAATAACATGTTCAGTTTAATATGAAGTAAACTTGGTGAAAACAAACTGCAGTGAAAACAGTCACTGAAAACAGTCGCTTTTGTATTCCTCCTTTACACGATCAATTTAGATTCATCAAACCGCATTCTGCCTATCCAACTGTAACCTAAAGACAAAAACGTTTATGTTACTATTGTCATTTCTACTGAACAAACTCCAAGTATCAACGAAAAGTAAATACATTTAGAAACTGTTTGTGTGTCCTTCGTAGAAACGGATGGTGTGTGGGAGAAAGTGATTCATTAGATACCAGTTGAGATGTGATTTAAAAGAAATAACAAAGGTCACATGACCCTTCTCCCTCTTCTAGCGCAGGTGGTAGCACCTCTGCCCTCTAGCCAGCAGACTGCTGTATTAATAAAGACCCCTTCGAAAGCCTCCTGATGCTACTTTCTGTAACACGATTAGTCTGGAAGCTGTGTTGGATGAGTCACATTTTATTCACAGCCTTAAAGCTTCATGCTGCCTTAACATTTCTCTCAGCGATTTCTTTAAAGTGCATCTCCTATTTACAAACACACATGTAGAATAAAGAAGAAAGTAGGAGAAAATAAAAGTGTAAGACTACACTGTAATCTAAAAGCACTTGTGTATTTTAAATAGTGTCATATGAGACACTGCACTTAATCATTTTTCACTTCTTATGCTCCCTCAAAACAACGTTCACACGTTAATCCTTTGTACAGTTGGATTAGACCAACATCTTTAATTGCATTACCGTAGTAATGACTAACGCCCCTTCGTTCTGGTAAGTCTTCTCGTAAAGCCTTTCTTCTACACAATAGACCAGAATAATGACTGGGGCTGTAATGAGATGCTCGCTAAAGATTTGGCCATTTCTCGTGCTTTATGATCAGCGGTGTTTTCTCCTCTGTTGAAATATTTAGGCAGATATAACAGATGTTTGTGACCATTAAAACATAGGCATTAGACATGCTAGGTCTACTGTAGCTCTTGTATTAGGTCTGCTGGATGTGTGGAATGAATGTTTAACTCACTGCAGGTGGAAGGCTCATCTGAACCATCTGCACAGTCAGTGCCCTCATCACAGTACCAGTGTGCAGGAATACAACGGCCATTCGAGCAACGGAATTCATTCTGGGAACATGTAGAGGTAGCTGAGGAAAGAGAAAGAACAGGGGCTTTTACTTATGAGCATCTTTCACAACAGGTTTCAGGTTTCCACTGGCGCACTCAACCCAAAAGACTCATCGCTCTGGATAAGAGCATCACATCACATAAACGTAAGCGTAAACAGACATGGTGAAATTACTCACCCGGACTCTCTCTAGATAATGGTGCACCTATTAACCCAAAACTGATGAGTAATAAACACTATCGCATTTTACTACTGCAAAACAATATTCCACCCTTAAACTGCAGGGAGCGGGGGGGGGCGGTCTAGGCGGTCTTGCTCCACTCATGCAGGAGCACACCTGATTAACTGTACAAAGACCAAATGGAATCAGGTGTGCTCCTGATTTTTCGAAATAAAACATGCAGCCTCACCCGCCGTTTGATGAGACACATTGTTTAAGTGGTCCTGGTTTCTTTCCAATTTATTTTTCTAATTGAAACATTTGCCTGAACTCATAAAACAAGGCTATTTTCATGTACAGGCTATTGTCATGTACACTGAAAAAAACTGGACATAATTAAATGTGTAAGGGGGTTATTAATAAATTATATATTAATAAAATATATGAAATCAATACAATTTCTGTCCTTAGGTTTACATATTTCATTTAAATTGTGTAAAATATTTTCTTCGTATGAAAGCCTGTGACACATTTAAAAGCATGTTTTTTTTTTTCTCTAGGGTTTCGTTCACAAAGCAAGCCTTAAAAAACAGTTCCCCCCTAATTTACTATGAACTCACTCAGTCATGAATTCCTTCAACTAATCGGGGAGGTTTTCTGGACACTGATTAAATCTAATCCTGGGCTAAAAAGGAAATTTAATAAAGGATTACACTGAACGTGTAATTCAGTCCAAGGTAAGACTTAATCTATGTCCAGGAAATTGGCCAATTTTATCACAAAAGCGCTAGCCGAGAGGACAAAAGCACATTCCATTTTCCAGAAGCAAAGATTAAGAGGAAAGTCTGTCCAAACTATCGACTCCGTACCACATGAAGCTGTATGGAAACTCACCGCAGTGTGTGGGGCTTTCATCACTCATGTCTCCACAGTCGTTATCCCCATCACACAGGTAAGAGCGCGGGATGCAGATGTTGGTCGTCTGGCATTTAGTGTGCTCAGGCTGGCAGGTCCTTTCAGCTTTGGAGCGAAAACAAGTCAAATCACTAAAAGCAAGAAACTGTTCGGCATCAGGTCTTTACATCTATAAGACACTATAGTGTTATACTATATACTGCAAACTGTCAAGAGTTAACTCAGCAATTCTCAACATTTACCACCAGCTGCCATTTATAAAAGAGTTTGTTTCTTATATACTTTTCTTATCTTATTAGGGCCATCACAACAAATGAATGCCAATTTGCATGACAATAATACCTCATTTACAGAAGAAACACATACGAGTACACTGTGCTCTGTTTCATTTGATGGAAGAGTTTTAAAACGCTATGCGCTTTATCATTGTTCAGTTCGGCTTAAAAAGGTCTCAGTAATAATCTTCAGATCGCTCTGTCAGTTACTAACATAATCAATAGTGACCGCCCTAAAGGATGTTTAAGCATGGATTCACACATACCACAGCTCTGTTCATCTGAGGTTCCGTTGTCATAACAGTTATTGATGCCATTGCACACGTACTCTCGCGCGATGCAGCGACCGTTGTTGCAGGTGAACTCTGTGTCTGGGTCACATGGGCGAAACACACACCCCGCCTCATCACTGTTGTCTCCACAGTCGTTGTAGTGATCGCAGCGGTAGTGGTAGGGCACACACCTGCCGTTTCCACAGGTGAATACAGTGGGCTCACATGTGTGGAAGGCTGCCAGTGACAACCAGGAGAAGAAGGATGTTTTTTATAAGACAACAAGCAAAACAACAGAAAGCCTTCCAACAAAGTGCCCTGCAGTTTAGAGTCCCCTCGCAATAGGCAAAAGGACTCTACAGGGTACAGTCGAGACTTTTCAATAAAGCACTGGACCAACTTAGAACTGCGAATAAATGAAAAGAGAGAGAGAGTTCTCAAAGACCTGAAAATTACCTGATAAGGAAATAAATGCCGCCACTTGTGGGACTGCATGCAAAAGAGCAGTGCATTTCCATGATGATTAGTAATGAAGTGGAAGGTTATTCAGTACTGACTAGTCTACAGCTATTCTACAGCAGACGATTAGAAAAGGATAATCATACACACCAAAAGCGAAATCACTCTTGGATCCTGGAGAGAGAGATTAAATTGTAGAAATCAGAAAACAGCAGCAAGTGGCAGCAAGTTAGCAACCGGATAATGAAAAAAGGCTGAAGACAGAAAAGGCCAGCAGTCACACCTAAAGCATGTAAACCAAAAGGATTTTAGGCAAAATCTATGGCTTCACACGCTTTATTTTTAAATGATAACACTGCAAGAAGAGTTAAGAGTTCAATGGGATGAGTATAACTGAGAGAGTACACAGAAATACCTTCCAGGAGGTTTATGGTTTAATCCCATACGTGGACATTTATTCCTCCCTTGCTTCAGTGTAACTAACATATTACTTTCACACCAGTTACCATATAACAGAGAGTAATTACTGAAAAAAGTCTTAAGCTGAATAACTGAACTATAATGATGATGATGATGATGGTAGTAAGATTCCAGTTAGTTAAGGTGGTTTTGGGGATTGGCTTCTCTGAAACAGTGTGCTATCAGTAACACATCTTACCACACACTCTCTCCAGCTCATCACTCCCATCGCCACAGTCATCGTCATTGTCACATTTCCACTGTGTGCGGATGCAGCGGCCGTTCATGCAGGTGAACTGGCCCGGCTGGCAGCGTGTGCCATTATCAGGAATGCAGTATTTGTTGTCAGCCAGGTACCAGCGACCCTCAGATGGACACTGACACTCTGCTCCCTGAGGACCTGTGCCCAGAGATAATCCCACTCCATGTAACTAAACTTTAATAACCAGCTTTGATTATCAAAGTTATGAGCTCAGATACCAAACACTATATCAACAAAGATAGAAAGTTTCTAACACAAACTGATCTACAAATTATTTTTGTTATTTGGGTATGCTTTAAGGAATTATCTTAGTTTGAGGTGCAATAGACAAAAGAGAAAGCAGCTTTTGTACCTGGAGTACATATATGGCTGCAGCCCCCATTGAACTGTTGACATGGGCTGCCACACTGCTGCTGTTTGCTGTTGGACAGCACATGTATGTCCATGGGTCGGGAGGGAAGATTCTGGAGCATGACCCTCTGATCTGAGCCGTCGTGCTTGTTGGCTCTGTAGATGCTGCGTGTGTTCCAGTCCGTCCAGAAGATTTGCTGTCCATACACAGTCATGGCGAATGGGTAGATTGCTGTGCTCACAATGACCTCACGGTTAGTCCCCGTAAGAGAGCAACGCTCAATCTTCTGTCTGAGCACACAGAAATGAAAATTACAATGAAAACATTTCAAACCAGCTTGTTATCATTAATAAATATACAGAATTCTAGATCATAAGCAAAGGCAAATTTTAGATTTGCCAAAATATAGCCAGAAAAGTTAAAAGTCTTACAGGCTAGCATCAGCCCAGTAGAGTCTCTGGTCATCATAGTCCAGGGTTAGGCCATTTGGCCACACCAGACTGGTGTTAACGATCTCTGTCCGGAAATTTCCACCCAGAGTTGCGCGCTCAATCTTAGCATTGGTACCCCAGTCAGTCCAATACATGTACCTGTATCACATACAGAGGACACAATAAACCAGAGTTTATTCAGTGTAAAACACACATGATGGACAACATATATCATGTTCAACAGCTGGGAAGGACTGCTAATGGCTGAAGGTTGGACAAACATACCCACTGCAGGGGTCCAACATGATGGCTCGTGGTCTGGGCACATGAGCTATAAGAGTCCTCTGAGACCCATCCACCGCCATGGAGCTGATGGTCTGATTTATATAGTCGCTGTAATAGATCCTTTTGTTGATCCAATCATAAGCAATTCCATCAGGGGCTCCCAGATCTATATAAAAAGGAGAGATACTGTATCATGTGACCGAAAATAAAAAAAGGATCATAATTTAATGATAGTGCTTTTAAGAAGCAAATTAAATTACTAAAGCATTTTTCATTATTTTGAATTCCACTGACTAATCAAACATGTTTATTTATAATGTTTTTACTAACCCTACACCAAAAACCCACATCGAAAAAAGGCATGAAGAGATGAAGAACATGGTGGAATGCTTTTCTGTACCTGTAGCCACCACAGTAGGAGGTGAGGAGGGAGAGGACAGACTGATGTAGCTGATTTTGCTCTGTCCCACACCAGAACTTTGAGTGAAGTAGATCCTGTTGTCCAACCTATCATAATCCAGAGCAACAGAGGTGCGGGCCACATTGACCACGGGGAAAGGCAGGGAGTGGTCTTCAGGGTCCAGTCTTAGAGAGCGAACCGTGCTTTCTGTGGTGTATATGAGGTAATCGTCCCGGGACACTACACAGCTCAAGCCATCCACAGCAAGGTTCCCAAATGAGCAGGCACACTTCTTGGGCAGAGTCCCTGGTAGGGCAAAGCATAAATGTGCACAGCCTCCGTTGGACTCCAAGCAGGGGTTGTTATTGAGCTCCTGGGCTGAACTGGGCTGCATCCTCTGGTCAAAGATGGTGACATCTCGCAGCATGTTGATGTTGTCTCTGATAACCATTGGCTGATCAGTGTTTCCTGGCTCTTTACTGGCCTGAAAGACCTTTTTTAAGTTCCTGTCCACCCAGATGATGTTATTCTCAAACACAGAGATGCCATAAGGTGTTGGGTAACGGCTCCCATACCGCACAATCTCTGCCTCCCCTCCTTCTGGCCTGACCCGGGCAATCATGTCAAGTGAGTCGTCCACCCAGTAGATGTATCCGTTCCTGTGGTCCAGAGCAAGTCCCCTTGGAGTGATAATGCCAGAGGAGACCAGTACAGTACGGTTGGAACCATCAAGAAAGGCCCGCTCAATCTTGGGGTTCTGGCCATAGTCAGCCCAGAAGAGGTATCTGTTTTTGGGGTCTACGACAATATGACGAGGCATGTCCACCTGGGTCTTCAGTAGCACCCGTCTGAAAGTGGTGTTAAGTCGAACTACTTCAATATATGTTTCTGTCAAGAAGGCATTGGTGAAGTACAGGTTCCCTGGAATACAGAGTGAAAGAATGATCCTGATATCAAAACCATTAACTACCATCATAACAGTAATTAGACTGGTGGAATTATTTATATTTATATACTATTAATTAGCAATATGCAACAATAACACTTAATGGGCACTTGATATGTAGTCTTGATTGTGTGCAAATCTTCTTCTAAGTAAACCTGGTCAGTCTCCAACAGCAACAGTGTTTATTACTTATCTGAGTTACTTATTTGTGTATTATGATGTCTAAGTACAGAATATACAAATAAACAAACAAAAAACAGCCCCACACCTGCTGCCCAGTCCACAGCAATGCCTCGGATTCCATTGCGTCCAATTCCAGAAGTAACGATGTTGCGGAACCCAGATCCATCTGGCTGGATCCGACGGATTCCATTCTGAGAAGCGACAGTGCTGCTGAAGTCACACCAGTACAGGGACCCAGAGGCCATGTGCACGTCCACATGCAGAACATTTCGACCTATAACACATACACACACACACACACACACACACATTGACTCCTGCATAAGCACATTGCTGCCAGATTTACACACAGAGACTGTACTGTACAGATCTGCAGTAGCAATAAAAGGAGTTGCACATTTTTCTTTGAAGTAAGAAATATTTAATCATTCCAACTTAAAAATGTGTTTTAAAAATGTGACCCCATTATTGCACACTTACCTCTCCCTGCTACTGGCACCATGGCCTCAGAATGATCAGCTCCCTCTAGACTGAATCCCTTAATGGCAGTGAGCATAGAGATGACCACGTAGGACTGGTATGGAGCACAGGTCCTGTTATCATCTTTAAGCATGAAGCCTGTAGCGCAAGCACAGGAGAACTGGCCCCCGGGACGAGGAAGACATAGCTGCTCACACATGCCTATATTATTACTGCATCCATTAGAGGAGCCTGCAGAGCCTAAAGAGAGAGAGAGAGAGAGAGAGAGAGAGAGAGAGAGAGAGAGAGAGAGAGAGAGAGAGAGAGAGAGAGAGAGAGTAATATAGACTAGTATAATCTAGTGAACCAAACATCATTAAGAATGTGATGTAGGAAGTTATACAGTGTTCCTCCACAAAATTGTGGTTCAAAATTTGTTTTTCTTAGAATCAAACAAATAATTAGCAAAAAACACAACTATCCTCCTCATTTTTTTCCCGTGGCAATTTTTCATGCATTAACGCCAAATTATTAAGAAATACATCATTTATCAATTTTGTAATAAATGTTAACGTAAATGCAGCTAAATTTCCATATAAAATATGTGTATAAATGTTTTTGTCCTGTCGAGAGACACATACAGCATATTCTCAAAACATTCTTTAAAGTCTTCACATTTAAAACCCTGCAGAATGCTGCCATGACTGGGAGTCATGAGCACTCACTTCACTCTAATTGCAGCCTCTCCTGTTTTCAACTAGACAAGGTTGCACAAAAAGCACTGCTTAGTGCCAGAGGAATGAACCCACCCATTGATCACGGAACAAAGAAACACTGACTCTTCCTCGCATAAGTCAAGCACCCTTCTGTGGTAGTGGGGAACAAATTGGTAAAGTGATCCCTCATTTAAAGTCATTCTGCCCTGGTAATCGTCGCATGGCTATACAGGATAAGATGACATCCCGAAAAGGTCATTACACTGCCATGGAAATAATCAAGGGGCGGAAAGGGATCTAACAGACCGTCTAACAAAAAATGCCATGGATAACAACAGATGTTACATCGACAGATGCTAAGTAACTGATATATCTCATACTTACTCTCTCTATAGTGCACTTTGAGTACTCTGAGACCAGCTACATTGTCCCTCAGCACGACTTTATTGGCTCCTGTTGCTTTGTCCACACGTTCAATCACCTCAAAGTCCCTGTCGCTGAAGTACAGGTAATCTCCATGCACAGCCACACCCCATGGGTGAGACAAGCCAGTAACCATAGTGATGCGGTTTGACCCATTTGGATCTCCTCTCTCGATCTGTGTAGAACAGTGATATGAATATTTTAAACAGAAACACGGATGGTAAATCAAACAGTGGCGAAAGTAAATGCAACGAACCACTCCAGTCCCCGTGACGGCCCAGTAGAGTTTGTTCTCTTTAATGTCAATTGTGATAAACTCCACATGGTCCAGGGAGTTGGTGAAGAGGATAACTGAGTTGGACCCGTCCATGTCTGCACACGCCACCTTGGCTGGAACGCCGCTCTCTGTCCCTTGATCTGTCCAGTACATCTTCCTGTAACACAGAACAAGGTCCGCATATTAAAACACACGAGTCCCAGCCTAAAAATTCTCTTTATGTAGAAATCCTACATAAAACATACTGCTACATTCATCAGCCAGTTTATTAGGAACACCTACACCTCAGTGATCAGTTTTCGACATGAGCCTTGTGGCAGCCACTCTCAGCCTACATGTGTAAAAAGCCTCTGTCCCTGAAGCACCACATATAACTGCTACTACTCCAGCGTCATAAATCCGCTGGGAATGTTCTCCCACCCAAATAATCCAGTTCACAAAAGACAGAAACTGCCTGATGAAGAGTGATGTAGAGAGTGACCGCAGGTGACCTGCAGCCTGTAATTTTCCACTTGCATAGAGGATTTGAAGAAGCATCCAGTGAGTGTGAGTGCAGGGAAGGTGTTTCTAATATTTGTGTCAGGTCTTGTATGAAATAACGACTTCAACGTCTCACTCTTAGAAACAATAAAGCAGTGTCCAGGTAGTTCCTGAACATTAAGTCTGAAGATCAATAACAGTATAATGAGCCTACAGTTTAATAGTTTAAGGGGTTGGTAAAGTGGTGTGTACTGTATATGCTTTTAGAGTGACTGCTAAACTGTTATTAATGCTGCTCATTTAGTGTTTTTGATTTCAGAGCACACTTCGAATAGAAATTCTGAAGTGCAGGGATTTGCAGTAGTGGGGTGCAGTAGTAGGGTGCAGTAGTGGGGTGCTAGGCAGAGTGTGTGAATTCAGAATGATGAAGTTCAGTGAATTAAGGGATCAGCCTTTGTGCCAGATCACTGCTAAACTGGGGCTTACCCACGTGCCGGGTCCACTGCTATTCCAATAGGGGTGCCTGCCCCTGTCGGGATACCATTGTTAGTGAGAAGAGTCTTCCTGTACTGAACATCACCTTTCAGCTTCAGTACCTACATGAGCAGGTGCAAAAGGAACAGTCACACAACATTTACAGGGTGAAACAAAAATGACTTTTATAGCTATTCTTAATTTCTCTGTTATTGATGAAATTTAAGGCCCTCAGATCTACAATCATCAAGCTAAATATTGCCTGTGCCTGACGGTAAGGGGCAGGCGGTACCTCACCTCTATAGACTGTGTGGATGGGTTGGTGTAGTATAGATTTTGAGACATCCAGTCAAGTGCCAATCCCACTGGAGATCCCAAAATAGCCGCTGGAGCAAACTCAGTTCTGTTTGTGCCATCTGCCCTGACCCTGTGAATCTCCCCCTGTACAGAGGAATACTGGTTTGTCAGTTAATGGAAATAAAAAATTCAGTAAATGATTATTTGAGAACATACAAAACCCACAAAATAATTTCATCATTTTCCACAAAACTGTCAACAAACTTTTAGGTGACATATCAGAATTAGAATCAGAATCAGAATCAGAATCTGAATCCCGTTTATTGGCCAAGTGTGTGAGCGAACATATACAAGGAATTTGATTCCGGTAGATGGTGTCTCTCAAGTACAACAGTATAAAAACAACAGCAAAAATTAAAAGATACAATAAACAATATACTGAGCAAATATAATATACGATAATAAATCTACAATATGATTACGTAATATGGATTTATATTTATAAATATTAGATAAATGTTGGCAAATATATATAAGTACTTTTGTACAGATATGTTTATACTGTTTATAAATATAAATATATGTATGAACGTACATATGTATATATATATATATGTGTGTGTATAAATGAACAATACAATATAATAAACAATCTAAATCTTATATACAAGATGAACTGTCACATGCTTACAGGGTGTTCAACCCAGTAGATCATCTGTTCAGCATCATCGAAGTCCACATCGTATCCATTCTGCAGCCCAGCAACAGGCACCATGGCATCACTGCTCTTATCTTCTGGGTTGAGGGATATACCATAAATGATGCTGTCCCTGACAACCACCAGGAAGGGATCATCCACTGCAAGACAATATTATGCCCAGATCACGTCATACAGCAGGTCTGTCACACATTTATCACGTGCAGTGAAATGGGAATTCATACACAATGACATATTGATGGTTTTATGAGCTGACTATAAAATTTCATAAAGATGGTCGGCGTTCCAGAGGTTTTTTAAAGTTCTCTACAGCGAGAATGTTCTGCTGCGTTATCAGAGCCTGAGATCACTGGGCACTCGCTAATTCTCTTTTTGGATAATCATTCATCTCTTAGGGGAAACTGTGCCTAGCATTGCTGACAAAAGCTGAAACCGGAGACCGGTTGGACGGTTGCCCTAAAGAGGACCCTCTGGATTTAAGATTAAAGCTCTCCTGTCCGTGCTCAACCATAACCATAAGCTGAGCTAAGAGCTTTCATGATCGTAAATATTTGCCCTCAGAGAAGGAGAGATTATGGAGTAAACTGAAAATGGGATGCTGTTGACAAGATTGTCTTCTCCTGAAACCCAGTACATATCCTATGTCAAGGAGCAATACTTCATTCAGTCAGTGAGAAGGAGATTAACTGAAGTCAGGCCAAAGTGAAAGACACAGCACTATTCTTATAGAGAAAAAAATGTACACATAAAAAACATAATACAAAATGAGAACTAATATTCAGTAACACTTAGCATTTATAGAGCCTTAAAAACACTGCTGTACATTACAATGTTACTGTAAAAATTAATCCATGACATAAGTAATTTTGAAAAATATTATGAAAATAATATTTTTTTGAGGCATGTCATACCTCTGGCACAAGTAAACTGGTCAGCTGCCAGAGTCCAGCCAGCAGGACAGGCGCAGGAGTAAAACCTGGGGCCAACTGCAGACAGAAGGCAGATGTGGGTGCAGGGGCTCGCCGCACATGGGTTGTCACCTTCACAAGAAGAAAATGTAATCAAATCCAATGTAATCAAATCCAATTTAAAAAGTATAAAACATAAGTGATTATGACAAACCTCTCTTTAACAGTAACTGAATATGTTACACATCAAATATAAACTGTGATCAGACATCTACTAGAACAAAGCCCCGCCGATCTTAAAACCCAATAGCCCCATAACCAGGGTTTTCTGCTTGTGTAGTACATCAGCGATGCTCTGGGAAGAGGAAGAGCTGCTGAAAATGCTGAGCTGTACCTGATGGCTGTCTGGCTGGATGCATTGCCACCAGACCCATGGGCTGGGGCAGGTTATACAGCATCACCGTCTGGTTCTCTCCGTGCCACTTGTTGGCCCGGATCACACGGTTAACATATCTGTCGGTCCAATAGACAAAATCCTCAAAAATGGTAATTGCGTGGGGGTGTTGCAGTACCTTTTTATTGAAAGACAAGAGGCGAATTTTATTGACATGGGTTAAGGGCATAAATAACTGCACATGAGTCAGTAATGCAGAACTACGTCTCACCAGGTCACTGGCCAGAACCTGTCTCCTGTTGTTTCCGTTGTAATCACAGAAGTCAATGAAGTCCAGGTAAGCATCAGCAAAGTAGAGCAGACTGTTGGGATAGTCTATGGTCAGACCGTTGGGCCAGTAGAGCTTGTTGCTGATGATGGTGGTCCTTAGCTTGCCATCCATGCTGGCTCTCTCAATGCGAGGGTTTCTTCCCCAGTCCGTCCAAAACATGAGGTGAACACTGAAAGCCAGACAAAACCAGAAAATAGTTTTCACTCATTCTTCCTAAACGACACAGTCCCAGAATTTTGGCAAACTACATTGCACACACTTTTCACACACTGTTCACTAAAGTATTTTTTGCTCCATGGATAGTGTAATGTTACAGTTAATCTTAACAAAGTAAGCTGCTTCTATGCTTTCATTTAGCTCAAAAATGATACCTATTCTGTCCTAATGGAGTGACCACTCATGCAAAAATAAATATCACTAGAAACTTATAACATTTTCTACATTTCAGTATTTTAAGAAAAATAATAATAATTTTTGTCATAATTCTCTGAAGTCTGCCCAACCTCCCAACTGTAGTTATGAAAGGACATGTTTCTAAGAGGAGGATGGAACGGTCGATTCTGTATAATTCCATGTAATTCTATCCTTTGTGTTACTACCTCTGTAGGTTTGTAGGTTTGAGGAGTGTGTCTGTGAATCATTGAGCTCACCCGTTCCTGGGATCCAGCACCAGGCCCCGCGGGTTTGAGATATTCTGACTAACCAGCACTGTTCTATGGGAACCATCCAGTTTGGCCACCTCAACGGTCTCCAGAACATAGTCTGTCCAGTACAAGTTTCTACCCACCCAGTCAACCGTGAGGCTCTCAGTGACTGTCACACCACTGTCAAAAATCTGCAAGTGTAAAGAGAGGTAGTCAAGTCTTTAATATAAGGTAGGAAAATGTAAAAATGCTAAAAAAAAAAAAAAAAAGCTGATCATCAGTGGTTTTGTAGTAAAGTGCACACATTGTTGCACTGTTAAATGGCTTTTCACAATGATGTAATACTCGCTGTTGGTTATTTAAGAAAAAGGTTATCAGACTGATTCTCTGATGGTCCACTAATTTCAAACAAAACTATGGACCATGTGGGGCTTGCCTTGCTGGGTCACAGCTTTAAAATGATTTTTTTTTTTAATTACACCAAAAATGATTGCTATTATCACACAATACGTCATTTCTTTGATCCTCTGTAGAACCCTTTTTGAGTTCAGAATGTACAGGATTCTGAAAGCAAAAGCGTGTATTTATAACCGTGTCCATTTTGTTGTCAATAATAGTTTTTTAAGTCACTTTCACTGAAGCTCTGTGTCATTACCACGGTTCTGTCACTGCCATTCTTATGTGCACTCCATATTCTGTCCTGGGTGGTGTCAGACCAGTACACGCGGTCCATCACTGAGTCAAAATCCACCGCCACGATGTTACGGCCATCTCGGACAAGGGCGCGGACCACATTAGGCTGAGAGACTATGTCATCAGATATGATCTGATTACGACTGGCCACCAGAAGAACTACTTCTCGAGATCCTGTGAAAATAAACATCAGAATGTTCCAGATATCAGACTAATAGTTACAAACTACTAAAGACAATGAATGAAGTCTCTGGACATCCCCGCAGAAGCACAAAAAGGAGCACTGTGTTCGGAAGAAAAGAAGGCGTATCAAATGACAGCATTTTTCAGCAGGTTATCTCTGCAGTGGATGGGTCCATGTCAGGAGTGCGGCTCATAAACAAGCCTTTGTCTGGTTATTAAAACCTAATTACCCCATGCGAAAGTTTGTGACTGACATATATGTTATTTGTCTTATCTGTAGTAATCCGACCAGAGGGCAGAGAGAAGGAGGCACCAGCAGGAAGACAGCAGCTCCTCTCACATGGCTCCACTTGGCCTATTCTTATCCTATCATCATCACACAGCTATGAGCATGTCTATCTGATTTCAGCTGCAGACATTTCATCCCAAGGAAATAGGAAAACTCAGGATGGGTGCAGATGTTTCGTTCTATGGTTTTAGTATATAGTACAACATTCCTCTCTTTCCTTCTTTTATTTTCATATTGAATCAGGATGTGGGGTAATGCTTATGTCTTATACAAAACTTCCTAACCACAATCAAAACTAGTTCAACTTTACTCTGCAACAGTATGTTGATATAACTGTATACTGTATACTGTTGTATACTGAAAACTGAATACTGAAAACTATATACTGTTTTCAATACAAAAACAAATCCATTAATATAATGTTCCCATTACGGATAATTACACTATAATGCTTAATGCCATGCCCCTAAATTAGCATGCGGTAAATGATGCTGTTATAGTACTGAACAAACTGGTGACATCTTCCATGTGTTTATGACATCAATGTTATGTAGCAGAGTGCAAAAGGGCGTTACTCCAATACTTCAGCAACCAAAAACACTGTGTTTACTCTTTAACAATTAAACATGTAACTTTTGTAAAAAAAAAAAAAAAAGTTGCTGTCTCTCTGGCTTTGCTACAAAACATGACATTTTAGTTGCTAAATTTGCACAAAAACCACACACACACACACACACACACACACACACACACACACACACACACACACACCTGAGGCCTTGCAGGTCCGTCCATCTGTCTCGAGTGTATATCCTTCCTGGCAGTGGCAGCGGAAAGAGCCTCTCTCATTAAAACAGTGCTGGCTGCACAGTCCAGGTGGATCACACTCGTTTATATCTTCACAAGTCTTTGAGTCATTGCTTAGCTGATAGCCCATTGGACACGTGCACTGAGCCCCAAACGGACCCTGAATACATCCATGAGTGCAACCTGCATTGTTGTCTGAACAACTCTCTTGGTCTGAAGGAAAGGAAGAAAAGAAAATTAAAATGTGTTAAAAGTGCGGACTGCACTGTCAGCTTTACCTGCTGCAGATCTGGAACACGCACAACGCTGACATTTCTGTAACGTTCTAGCTTCTCCAACACAGCTATGTAAACTACCCAGCATTAAGATCCTACAGTATTCGATACTACATATTAGACACTGCACTACTCACTTTTTCACTCTACTCTACAAACGATTGCAGATTTAATGACATTCTGTCTAGAGTTGGACAGTTAGTGAGCATGGTAAGGCAGACATTGGGGTAAATCAATGCTACATGCAGAGGACTGTGGATGATTGAGGAAATGGCCTACCTGGCAAAGGCTCATCTGAGAACAGTGAGGGGAGCATGGAAAAGGGAAATCACAGATCACTTTAAAGTTAATTGCTAGATCAGAGCGGCACATGCATGATTTGAAACATGAGATTTCTCATATTGAAGTCTTAATTCAATAACACATAATACACAGCACAGGCAAGAACAGCAGAATGACAACACAAACATTCATTTCAGCTTCATTTTGAAGAAAACACTAGACATACAAATGCACATTCCATTGAAAAGAACTTACAGCGACTCACTTAATAATGCCCTCGCTTCAAATATTAAGATTTAATAAAACAGATAAAGTGTTTCTAAAATCCTGGTAAAGCAACTGCAGCCCAACATTGCAGATTGATGAAAACACCTGAAACTGTTTATAAAAACTGTAGGACATAAAGAAAGTAATAAATAATTATATAAATGAGTCTAGGGCTGCACATAAGATCTACTGTTGCCCCTAATCTGTAACTAAAGCACTGGGGAGCTGGTCTTGAGCCAATCACTCCTGAAAGTTCAGAGAACAGAGAAGTTATCACTTACTGCAAAGTGGCGACTCATCTGCTCCATTCGGGCAGTCGGGTGTATTATCACACACTCTGCTGAGATTGACACACACACTGTGGCCGGGGCACTGCCACTGCCAGCTGGGGCAGCGGAATGGGGGTGTAGGACAGTCGCGCTCATCGCTGCCGTCCCGACAGTCATTGTCACCATCACATAGCCAGCTGGTGAACACACAGTTGCCGTTATCACAGCGGAATAGCGAGGTGGGGCAGGTCCGTGGGGGGCAGGCGTGGTGCTCATCTGAACCATCTGTGCAGTCAGGGTGGCCATCACACTCCCATGCAGCCGGTATACAGCTGCCATCTGACTGGCATTGGAACTCGCTCTCATGGTGGCACATGCCTGGTGGTCTAGTGGCTGAATGGTCAAAGGTTACATTAGAGTAAGTTAAAGGCAGTTACTTTACTGTTCTTTAGGCTAAATTACAGTATTTTAGAGTTTTATCCAACTACTGTTGGACTGAAATGAAAAAAATGACACTCACGACATCCAGATTCATCGGAGCGATCATTGCAGTCAAAAACCCCATCACAGCGGTAGTAGGAGTTGACACACTGATGTCCATTAGCACATTTAAACTCATAGCCAGTGCAGTTGTAAACTGCAGAACATTCACAGACACCAGAAAGAAAGACAAAACAATTTATACTAAACTCCAGTAATCTGCGAGCTGCACTAAACTGATTCATGAAGGATTTGTGCATAATCTGGAGTGTAACACCTGCATATGCAGAGACATGCTTATGTTTTTGATTAGTGTTCAGTTACATTTAATTCATGAATGTAAGCTGTTTCGGAGTGACACTTAACGTCTGGCCAGAGACAACAGATGGACAGTAGACCACTGGCACATTTACAGTTCTAGCGGACAGATGACACAAATTTGGTACAAATTTGGCAGAAAACTGGAAAGAGTTCAGTAAAAGCATTCAGCAGCAGATTGACTCTTACCACAGCCCTGCTCATCTGCCCCGTCTACACAGTCTCTGTCTCCATCACACACATAGGCTGGGTCAATACAGCGGTGGTCAGGACACTGGAACTGACCTGGGTGGCATGTCCCTATAGAATCTACCAAACAAAAACGAAGCGATTAGGAAGACAGACGTCATTAAAGTCATTAGACATCGCAGAATTCTCAGGAGTCTATTACCGCAGTTAGTTTCATCGGAGCCATCGCCGCAGTCGTTATCTGTGTCGCAGAGCCACGTGCGTGGGATGCAGCGGTGGTTGGCACAGCTGAACTGGTCAGCCTGGCACGTGCCAGGGGTCTGTGTAGGACATTCTCTCTCATCACTGCCATCAAAACAGTCGTTGTGGCCATCGCAGCGCCAGTTCCTGGGCACACAGTGCTGATTGGCACAGGTGAAGGCTGTGGAGGAGCAGGTGTTGTCTGAATGAGAGGAGAAAGAGATATTGTTAACTCATAAGCAAAAAAAAGCAAAACAGAAAAGTACTGAAAATCTGAACTTTAATAAGGTATTAATAATGTGAAAAAAATGTAAAGGACATTTTGTGTCAAAATTCAATTCATATATTTTTTGTGCCACAATCTTCCATTTAGAGCCATCAAATCGAAGGATTCCACATACTTCAGTCAAATATTCAGTCCTGCTAAATAAGGCAGAAATCCAAATTCCTCTCTGAACATGTGCCAGCTTACTCAGAAACATGCAAAAATAAAGTATACTACTGTAGTGATAGAAACCTGCACATGCTAGCACCGTTTACTATAGCAAATATAAATGCTTTTCTCTGTGGGCAGGTTTTAAATTCCCAAAGGTTCTTAATATATCTCCGGGTGGGTGTTAGGTACATTAATGCTAGAGAGGCGTTCTCCTGAGCTCAGTTTTTACTGAAAAGTTGTAAAATAAAGAGTAAATATATCTTACTGTTAGCTCCACAGTGGGCCTCATCACTGTTGTCATGGCAGTCATCCACACCGTCACACTGATAGCTCTGAGGAACACATCTTCCGTTAGAGCAGGAGAAGGAGTTGGAGCCGCACTGCAGTGTAGGGGGCTCATTGGAAGGATCATCGAGGCATGTCTGCTGATTGGGGGCCAGCTTCATTCCATATGGGCAGCCACACACACGCTGGGAATAAGGTGCAGGGAAACAAAAGTGACTGCAGTCTCCATTAGGGTTCGATGGTCTATTACAGAAGTTAGAACCTAGCAGAGCAAAAAAATAGTGAAAACAGAAAAATAGGGATTTGGTTAATACCTCACAAAACTCAAAAAATGGTGGTTTAGCATGTCTATACATATACAGTAATCCCCCAGTATTACGCGGATCAGGAGTCACTGATTCATTTACACACAGATTTTTTTCCCCCCACAATAACGCTGAAACTGCAAATATCCTCCGCCTTTTTTGGGGCAATAAATATATTTTTTCTGGATGTTTTTACACAAGGGTACCCATTCAGCGCACCGTGATGTCCCAATACTTTTGTCCCGTAACCTGCATGTCTCAACAAGGAAAGCACTCAAGACACTTCAGTCTCCACAGTTCAGTAGATCTCAAGGAGACCTTTCCAACGAGCTGAGCGGACAGTATCTCGGTTTCAGATCTCGGCAGGGAATTTATATTCGAATACGGGTTTACCATTACATTTCCTTTAAGGCTAATGCATGAAAGTGAGTTTAACATTAAAGTGTTCTGGGAGCATATTTAGGCATTTTAGGCATTTGTTTAACCAAAACACAACAATGAGTTTTTCGCTACACACTCTTGGAACGCTCATCCATTTCGCCCAGTAAACTTCTGAAACAGAAATCCGGACTAAATTTAAGATATTTGGGGAAAGACTGGATGTACTGAGCTTTGGATGCACTAAAGGGAAGAGGGAAAGATTAAGAGAAAGAGACAGAATGGACGAAGACGAGTGGACAGATGAAAGCACCTCTCACCAGTTTGCAAGTCAGCGTTGAAAGATTTGACATGCATAATGTGGCTGATCCCTCGCCGGATAACCACCATCTCTCCGCCGTCCGTTTTGCGAACACGGACAATCCCCCCTAGACGCCAGTCAGTGAAGTATGCGTAACCTGCGACAGACACATATACTTATCACAGAGGTTGGGTCAGTGACTGTCTATGATCTCTGACCTCAGATTATTTACCAACTGAGGTCAAAGAAACCCGAATACTTCCATCAGCAGCATTAATCAGGGAACAATATTATAGAGACAGAAATCATGAGTAGGTTCTCTAAAAACTCATCTCAGGCAGCTGCTGTGATATTAAAAATGTAACTGTCCACAATAATAATAATAATAATAATAATAATAATAATAATAATAATAATAATAATAATAACTGTAAAAATCCTAAAGTGCTGCTATTACATAAAAGGGTGTAAATGATTAAGAAAATTTTGACCCACCTCCAAAAATAGTAAGTCCAAACGGATGGGATATCTGAGTGATCCGATCCAATGACAATCTGTTTTGGCCATCAAAGGTACTGTGCTCGATCTTATCAAAGAAGGCATCCACCCAATACAAACGCATGGAACTGGGAGAAACGGCAAGGGGAGAGGAAGCATTAACATGGCGTTCTGATCAACAGATTTATGATGGTGTCTAAATCACATCAGCTGGCCATGTGATGAAAATGTAAGGCTTAATAAAAGGCTGCTTTTATGAATGAACTACCTGCAGATTTTTTGCTATTCGGTATAATCAACATGCCTGGAGTTTGCAGATCATGAGAGGAGTTGGAATGTGCTCACCTCCAGTCGATGGCTAGGCCATTAGGCCATCCAAGAGTGGTGTTTACAATTGACTGAGCATGTGACCCGTCGCACCAGGATCGCATAATCTTTGCTGGACGGTACCAGTCGGTCCAGAAAAGGAAGCTGCCGAGCACACGTACACACAGGCAGATATAAACATATATATGAAAAAAAAAACACGATCACATTCTGTTCCATCCTTTTACAACCCCCACACCTAAGAACCGCCTCCTGCCAGCGATGCTTCAAGACTGTCTGCCAGGTTTTGATTAATAAACAAAAAAGTATCGACAGTTTATTCAAGAACTCTGTAGGGTTTTCTTTCTTAAGCCAAGTTCTTAGCAGGCACTACAATACCAGCCTTCATGCAGCACTAATCTAGCCTCTTGGGCCCAGAGGCCTTATGACTTTGAAGCTATTGGAAATGTCCCACTGGCAGTGCATAAAGAGTCCCTTTATCTGCTCTGGGTTCAAAGTAGGAACAATCTATGAATGGGTGGGCACCTCCTGCATTATGGTAGGTGTGACTGGATACAAGTGCCCAGATTGCTCAGGCTTTTTCATGGTCTTAGGGAAACAGAGAGCTGAGGTGAAAGCGAGGCCCCCTGAGCGTTGTTCCTGGCTCGGACCTGCTCCCTGATTTGTGTTTTCAGTTGACATTTGAACATGGCTGTGATTTCTCACCCAAGATCACAGCCTATCTTTTCTCTTGAGATACCTGAGGTTGTATGTTCTGCTTTGAAGTTTAGAATATCAAATTCCATAAATGCAATACGAGATTAAACCTGTTGAGTACTGCAGTGTCTTCAGTAATGAAGAAGTTTCTTATTTTGTTTATAAAATAATACTAGCAAGCAGAGTGTCCACTTACACCAGCCAGCTAAACTTTTTTACCACTTAAAATCCTTGGCTTATATCAGGCTTATTGCTCAGTAACTGTAAACCAGCTCATTCATTTGTGGGTTACAGAAGTGTACAATAAAAATATGGACCTGGCAGGGCCTGGCCGTTTAGGGTTTAACTCACCCAACCATTGGATGCACAACTATTGATCTGGGGTTGTTCAGGTTGCGTACAATAGCTCTTCTGGACTTATCCTCCACTTTCATGACTGATATGCTCCTGTAGCGTGGATCAGTCCAGTACAGATTCTTTGAAATCCAGTCATAAGCCAGATCCTCCACGCCTTCTACCCGATTGGCTGTGAGTATCTCTCTCTCTGGCAAGATCAAAAAGGACATGTAAAGTAAAGTTTACGCGACTGGAACATGGTCTGTCTCAGTCTGGCTTTACTCTCCTCTCCCTGACCACGCACCAGAGTCAGTAGACTGTAAAAAAACGTGTTCCAGCTTTGCAGCATCTAATGCTGTTTCTTTGGTAATGCAGGCAAAATAATACCAGAAATGAAAATGTGTTCCTGACTAAAATTAGCCAGCAATGATTGTCAACCTTGGGTAAAGGTGGCAAAGCTGGAAAAGGTTTCTGGGTTTTCCAAAAAGTTCATCAAAAATCTCTCTGGAAATAGAATGGAAGATCTATGAGCCAAAACCATTTCAATATGCATTTCCACTCTGTCATTACCAGCTATCTCACCTGTCCCATCCACTCTCTGTTTGTAGATAATGTCCTTAGCAGTGTCAGAGAAAAAGATAGAATTATCCTCTGCACTAAAGTCCACTCCAACAAAGTATGATGGCGTCCCAGTGACAGGTAGGATGACATCTTCCTGAGAGGAGAGGTTAAAGGGGATTCCTCTAACTGCCAGCGGACTGGAGAAGAGCAGGAACTGCCTCACAGCTGCAAGACAAGGCACAGGTCAGAATAATAATATGAAATGCCTTCAGTCACATCACATAAGAGAATCCCAAATAAAATTCCTGGGAAGTAACTGGAAATTACTTATTACTGCTGCACAATATGAGCAAAAGTTTGTTGTTTACTTTATTAAGCGAGAAAATATTACACGTATTGAGAAACGGAATGAAAGTTCCACTTTCAACACACAGAGAGCATAACAGAGTCGAAAGACAGCTCTCAGTCTTACCCACACATCTCTTTCCATCAGCGTGCAAGTCATAACCCATGCGGCACCTGCAGCGGTATCCTAGACCACCATTGTCTGTTCTGTGACTCAACACACAGATCTGCTCACAGCCTCCACGGTTTGTTCCACATGGGTTACTTACTGTCAACAAAACACACACAACAAAAACGACATCCTTTAACACTGACAGCTTCTGCAGCATACTCGCTCAATCCACAGCCGACCGAGTACACTGGCTTTCTAAAACCTGAAAACAGATCATTGTTAGATACACACACAAACGAATAAAACAGTTTGTCCTTTAGTTAGTTACAATGCTATAGTGCTGTATATTATTAAATTGTACTAACTGGCTTACCGTAGGGCTGCCTGAAGGCATGAACCACAGCCACGCCGTGAGGAGTCTGAGCGGTTGAGAAAAGTACTTGTGGGTTGCTGTCATTGAACTTGTTCGCTTTCATGACAGCCATCTTGGTCCAGTCAGTGTAATAGACGGAGTGTTCAAACAGACTGATGCCAAATGGGTGAGGTATCAAAGAGCCTCCATGCATTACTGTTCTCCTAAAAAACAATTAGACAACAGCTTCAATTACTCAACTCCAGGACAAACAGAAGTTGATCACTCAATCTTCCAATTACTCTAATTTATTATGAAAGGTGTGAAAATAATTATAGTGAAATAAAGGCTTATCTAAATGAGGTCTAATACAAACCCAGAGACTAGGGCATTAACTACGCCAGATATTTCACTACACTAGGTAGCTTGCCTGCATACCTGTGTAGACCATCATAAGTGGCCGTTTCTATGTAGTCATAGCGACTGTCCACCCAGTACACTCTCTTGGCATCAATGTCCAGGGTGATCCCGGCAGGCCAGCCCAGTTTGGATCTAATAATACCATAGCGGTTGGTGCCGTCCATGTAGGCCCTCTCCAGACCAGGTTCACCATTCAGACTGTCCCAGTCACTGAAGAAAAGATACCTACAGCAAAATATAAAGGACATAGTCTTCTTACCCTCTTTCAAGATATAAGAGATCTGAGATCTAATCTTGAAACTATGCAATCACATTACAGTACAAAAAGACCCTTTTGTCAAGCCTAGACACCGCATACAGATCTCTCCTGAAAAATCTAATTATGGGACAAGATCCAAGTCACTGGACACTACCTATACTTTAGCTTTCATTTTTAAAGGAGTCAGTAAATCCTGCAGGGAAAAAAGCATACTGCATTTGAAATGAACACCCAAGCACTTTCCTCAGAAGTGCTGCAGTTGTGTACATTAACTGTCACTTCCTAATTTTGCAGGATCTGTCTGGCCCAGATTCCATATTGGGTTTCAGTGCATCACCTCTTTTCTTATTACTTCCAGCTAATCCTTTACAGTAGTATAGTGTACAGCTCTCCAGCTAACTAATTACTTTGTTCTGCTTAGGGAAGAGAGAGGATGACAGAAGAGGTGCCAGTGGGAGATACCCTTTTAAGTTGATCTGAGACCTGCTTTTGGTTTCTTTTACAAGATTAGAACTTCGGAGCTGCTGATCCTGAATAAGAAAAACTAACATCGAGGATTAATGAAAGCCGAAGCACTTGCATATTACATTTGGGTATTAGGTAAAGTCTGCTCCCACCAACATATTCCTTTCCCCTGCTCCTGTTTGAGATGGTGAAGCACACCAGAAGCTCGCCACCTCTTCTGTCTAACAGGAGCGATTTTGACTGTGTGCTTTGGCATTTGATGAGAGTTCAATGCTTTAAATAACTCATAACTTATAACTCATACTTATACCTTTATCCTGCACTTGCTGCTTATTGCACTTCTGGTTCGACCTAAA
>JBBIGB010000002.1:17932793-17947254 GCA_037577075.1 Alestopetersius hilgendorfi
CCCTTGCTGCAAGATACTTTATTAAATCTCTCTTTTATACTTTTATCATGTCTCGTGGTGAGCTTCTTTTATTAAACCTTATCATAGTCCTTTTTGGGAATTTCACTAACACATGTTATTCCACAGTTACTGTGTTACTTATAATAAGTAATCCCCAGTAATTACTAATAAATAGCATTCCTTATGACAGAGGGATCACCCACCACAGCCTCTTTCATCAGCATTGTCTCCACAGTCGTCCTCTCCATCACATAACCAGACCTGGTGTATACAACGACCACTGGGGCAAGTGAAATAAGTGCCTCTACAAGTAGGGTAAGCTGTGGGGTAGAAAAGCATCAAATAAGAGCCAGAGCATATGAAATTCAGCTGGTTTTCGAGGGGTCAGGCATCCCATTACTTTTGATAAGATAAGATAAACCTTTGATAAAACTTGTTAATGACACTGCATTCAGATACATAGACTTTCATATGGAGTTGGTCCCCATTTATAACTGCTATAATGGTTCCGACCCTCCATGCTCTGGACTACAGACTTTTCTATAACAAACTAGATAAAACGTAAATGCCCTGCAGTGGTAAAAAATTCTTATATGAAAAAAAATGTAAATTAAACAGTTATTAAAGGATAGCATGGGCCCACTTACTAAACCTTGGGACTGAATACTGTTTACTCCAAACAGAACTGAAACTGACATTTGTTTAATATTAGCAAGGAAAACTGTGATGTACGTACTGCAGTTCTGTTCATCACTTCTGTCTCCACAGTCATCGTCATGGTCACAGACATACCCTCGTGGAATACACTCTCCGTTACTGCACTGGAACCGGCCACTGCTACAGCGCTGTGCTGTGCAGAACAAAGCAAAAAGCAGTTTGTTATAGATATATTTACAAATTGCATGGTCCTGGCATTCTGTAATCTTCGGTAATATGTGTGTAATGCACTTTACTAACACTACAGCACAGAATACATCCGACTAACATTTGGCTATAGCATCCTGAATAAACATGATACACCTGTTTTTCCACTTAGTTACATTTACTAGTGACTATACTGAAGTAGATTTGGGGGAAATGATGCTTTTTATGGTATTACTTTCTTTCAGTATATGTTTCAAGATATCAGGGACTAAGCAGGAGCTCTGCTCCACAGTCTGTTGTGCAGTGTAGGGGTACTGTGTACTCCTTGCCAGAGACAGACACTCACTGCAGTTGGCCTCATCAGAGCCGTCTCGGCAGTTGAGCACCTGGTCACAGTGCTGGCTCCTGTTATAGCACGCCCCGTTAGCACACCTCAGCTCTGAGCACTCTGGGTAGTCTGAGAGAGAAAGAGAGTCCAGCCATCACTCACTCTTTCAATTAGGTATAATGACTCTGTAATACGATACTGCAACATATGGAGCACAGCGAACAGACTATTTTTCAAAGGTATTGAGATGAGCTTTCAGTAATAAAAATAGAACTGCTATACCACTAAAGCATAATGTAAGTGGCTGCACAAATAAATAAGATGCAATGCCATGTGCTCAGATTTTGGCTCAGTAATGGAACAGCAGCTGAACGACGTTTCGCGCTAATCCACCAAGGAATCCGCAATCAAATTCTGACAACAAGAAGCATATTGTGGCCATTTCTGTCAGTCAACGAGCCTCTTAATCTTACAAATTGATTAAAATGCCACAGCAGCCTGGGGTGGAGGGGTGCATCCACCCCCAACAATGCACGCATACACACACACACACACACACACACACACACACTCTGATGGCTAACTTACGGCAGTTTCTCTCATCCGCCCCATCTGAACAGTCAGGCAGATGGTCACACCTGTACTCCCCCGGGATGCAGGCCCCATTAGTGCAGCTGAACTGTGTGCTGGAGCAAGTTCTGCCAGCTGCAGAGACATCAAGGGAGACATTTTTAATATATGTGCTGGGTGGTCCTCATCTTAAGACACTCAACCTGTAGCCCACACACTGGGCCTATCGTGTTTCACCTACATGAGGAAAATGACATGCTTTTACATTACTGATGATCAAGGCTACACCTGGACTGGGCAGGCGGCATAAAAGTACGGAAGAGTGAAACAGAGAAAATGGGCCAATCATGATGTAGGGGAGGTAAAGAGAGAGTGGAATAAGAAGAAGGAACATACGGCAGTTCTGTCTCTCATCAGAGCCATCTTCACAGTCCTCCTCATCATCACACAGCCAGGGATTTGGAATGCACTCTCCGTCACTCAGACACTGGAACTGACCCGGCTCACAGGTCGCTTGGGCTGAGAGAACAAAGTGCAGAAACTTAATTAACAAACTCATAAGAGCAGGAATAAACTTCACACAGTGATTCAACTTCAGGAGTCCAAAGCGCCAAGGTCTGGCCAAGAATCAAATTTCCTCTCAACCCCAATGTAGTAGAACAGCCAAGACATATATAGTGTCCAAAATTTGCTTCTAGGTTTTGCACTGGGGCCATGAAGTTATAGTAGCTAACAGGTAATGGAAGCCTACAGGCACTAGATTATCACTGCAGGCTGCATTACACACATGCCCCTAGCTGGAGTCATCTCAAATGTCTTACATGGTTTCTGACATTCTATGTCTGTCAAGAGCCTCAGTACTGTTGTTCTGCTGCCGCCTGTGGTCCGGCTTATCAAACCCTTCATAAGCTGTACAAGGGCAAAAGTTCTCAAGAGTCATACAGTGTCAGAAACCACCTAAGAAATAAAGTGAGGGCATCCACCGGAGTAATCCTGAGGAATCCTGATCTAAAAACTACATTTAATAGATCAAAAACAACACTAGCAACCAGCTTGAAGCTTGAACGGTACCCATACTTCTGTCTACTGTTGTGCATTTTCTCCTTCACTTGAATCACCAAAAAATGCCTGGCTCTGGTATAAATGAGTCAGCAATTTTTTAGCCAATGTAGCATTAAAATGATACATTTGGGAATTGTTTGATAGTATTTTTATAATAAGCTGCATGTTTTTTTTTTAAAGTAGGACAACTTTTCAGACAAGCAGCCTATGAAGTTCTTGAATTCACACACAAAGGCCTGTTTGGCGCGTCTTGTGAACAATTCTAGTGTAGATAATAAAACATTAACCACTTTATGTCATTTCATCTCTTATCAGTTTTAAACATGATCCAGACATATCCATTACATCAGCATTTACACAAATCACTGCTTTTGATATCAGGACGGAGTGAGTGAGTGTGTGTGAAAGAGTGTTACTCACGGCAGCCGCTCTCATCTGAGTCATCTGTGCAGTCTGCAGTGCCGTCACAGCGCCAGGCTGCCGGGACACACCTGCCGGTCCCACAGCGGAACTGGCCCGACTCACACCCGGAACCTGCACAGCCACAAACAAGGGCCTTTCCTAGAAACTGCCATACTTTTCCCACAATTATAATAATTAGTTAAACATTTAAGCGAATACACCAAGCAGAAACTCTCACTGCACTTTACAAAAGCTGAAACGCAATAAAGGCTCACTATCAAAAGACAAAAGAATGCAAAACGAAATGATTGGCATTACATTTGAAAGGCACCCCTGTGGCATGCATTTGCACAAAAGCAGAGCTTCATCAGCCATAAGGTATTACCTTGAAGTAAGCTACTCTAAGCAGAAAATTTCACTTCCTATGTACATAAGCTTAGAACTGGGTCACTGTGAGAAAACACGAAGCTAAATGCAAACGAGTTGATTAAGAATTTGTAAAGTACTCCTGAGGAATGCATTGCATTAAAGCAAAACTATGTCAGCAAACCCTAAACATCTTTCCCTCCCATTATCATACATTCAGAACATGGACCGCACTCTTCACTCCTCTTATGAAAACACAGAAATGCTCTTTAAGTGTATGTGGAGGTGAAGGCTGCTATTGATGAAGCACACAGTTAAGAGCATTGACAGGCGGCGGAGCAGAGCGTGCCAGTCGACCGGCAGACACTTACACAACCCTCGCTTCTCTCTTCACAATCCTTCCTTTTGATCTCTGCATGTGAGTGGCATCTTGGGAGATAAGGTACCACCCCTGTACCTTCCCCGCCGTGCTCGGCGAGATATCGACTGGGGCAGCATAGTTCAGCCGGGGAGCCCTCCGACAGGGCCGCCTCAGAAAAAACGGAATGCACGATTCTGATTGTCTCTCACTTACACCCTGATTAATGGTGCATGCTGTTCCTTGTCAGAAATGTAATTGGGATAAATAGTGGTACCGGGTGGTACCGCAGCCCTTACACCCAAATTCCAAAAGCCGATGGGAGATGCAAGGTGGAGGGAGGTGGCTAAAGGGCTGGGGTTGGTGGGTGAATGAATGTCTTATCACTGGCTACCTTTAAACACACTCTCTCTGTCTCTGGTCAAGCACACGGCAGATACTTAGAGTAACAGAAATTAACTTAAAAAACAGATTCCGTTATCAAAGGAGCCCTAAACATAAGAGTTCAGAATTCTTTAATAACTTAAAGGCTTATAAAAGCATCTTAATCTTGTGTCTGTGGGGAGACAGTAACCTTATTGTCTCTACACCCTTCCATGTCTAGAAATGCAACCACACATTTTAATACGAAAGCTTACCTTTATACCTGAATAACTGTGGACAGTCTCTCTTTCTGACTACGGACAGATTCATTTATGAGCTTAGCTTAGGCACTGCAATGGACAGCTCTCTCACAAACATTATTAGAAATCACGGCCATAAGAAGAAGAAAAAGACGTGGATCGTACGATTTCATTTTATATTAGAATTATTTATAATTAAATATTTAAAAAATTAACTGCAGCTGAAAAGCATCCTTTATCTTCTTCTGCGATCTTCATTCTGTCTTTAAAGATAGACCTTATCCTGCGCCAGCAGGCTGTGGGGTCAGTGCCTGGGCTACTGCACTAAAAGCATGGCGATGGCCTTCTCATATCGAGAGGTCCCGACTCACATTAACGAGGCCACACCAAACCCAGCACTTTTAAAGCCTGCCAGCCAAATGGACTTCCAATTTAACTCCTTCAGCAGCCAATTGGGAAGCCAGCCTTTTTCCTGCTCAGTTTACTAATGATAAAATTGTTCCTCCACCTGCTCAAAGGCAGTCTTTGTTAGGAGGACGTGATCCCGGAGGTTTCGGCAGCGTCTGTAATGCACAGGTAGGCGGTTGGCACATACAGTGGTGGGGGAGCAGGACACACACTCTGACACAAGTCACACAACTGGATTTAAACACTTCCACACCGTTCCACACAGTGGGAGACAGACTGAGGAGCTTTTCCTGTTTTGTTTATAGACGGTAGACTAATGTAACAGAGAAAACCTGTTTCTGTCTTGATTGAAGGAACTGAAGGATGTATTCCTGACTACAGACAATCATTTAAAACACTACACAGAGAAGCTGAACGGACAGGTTTTGCTGAGCTCCCTCAGAGACCGCAAGCTTATGTCTAACCTAAGCATGTTATACATTAAGGTAACAGCTTCAGCCAACCTTTGCCAAGAGAGAAACATATCTGTTGGGGCTTTCAAAATAAAGCCAGTGTTTCCTGACAGTATCAGTTCTGGGAAAGGTGACAAGCAAAGTGAAGTGGGCTCCCTGAACAGCACTATCCTGTGTCGAGCTGTTCCTTCCTTGGGAAAATTAACCCTTCACTAACAGCCATCCTCAAAATATCCTGAGGCTCCAGAGGGATTTTATTTGGACATCTTAATGTAGGAATGAAAAACAGAACTCAGGACTGCATGAATGACTACAATGACAGACACCAGTGGGATTGTCTCATTGGCCATTGTGTGGAGAGTGGCCTGTATTATGCAAATGAATTTTGTCCTGCTAAAGGGGCATGTGGGTTTTTTTCCCTTCATTAATGTCTTTGCTTGGGCTGTTTTGTTTGGTTTTAGTGTTTTCTTTTTTTTCAGCTCCCCCCCTCTTCCTTTTTCGGACCATGTCTTTTCTAATTAGCCAACTTAAACCCACAGCAGGCGAGAATCCCCAAAACTATCTGAGGGGAAAGATAAGGGGGACGCCCCACCACCAGCCCACAAAGGGCGGCAGTGGAGGAATTTTCATTAGAATGAAGCCTCCCAAAGGCTTAGACCCCACTGTGAAATCACAATGGCACAATGGGCCGGCTGGCGGGGCTGCAGCCCTATAACTGAAAGTGTCAGCACGCCAAAGGAGCCTATGGAGATGGATAACAGAATGGAGGAATACAGTAGAGCTTCCTGCGCAAAAAGAAGAGGCCCCCTTGGCCCATCCTCCTCCATCCTCCTCCATCCTTCTACCCTCCTGTCTTCCAAAAAAAAAAAAATTCAAAATGGCACTTGCCAGCCACTATCCCCCCACAACATCTCATTCTAGCCTTTTGGGGGCCATGGGAGAGGTGCTGCCTCTTTCATCAATGCCGCCTTGTTTTGGTGCGTCCCGGCAGTCTGGGTGAATGTGTTGGGGGAAGACTGGCAGTACAGAGCGTCAGGGCCAGCCTTGCTGTCAGAGCAGAGGGCTGCTGCCTGTTTCATATGGAAATGGACGTGGCAGAATGCAGTCAATTGCTTAACAACTGACTTTGGCTCTTGCAGCTACACTGAGAGCAGAGAAAAGACTGGTACACTGAAGGGGTTTGGCTCGGGTGGAAAGCAGCGAGGAGGCAAACCTGAAGTGAGGCGTCTATTAAGCCACACTCTGCTGACTTTCTCCAGAAACGTTAGTGAAAGTTTATCAGTCCCAGCAGCCACCTCTTCGTGAAGTTTTTAAGATACACTTCGGCATGTTTTAATAAATGTATAAATTGTTAATAAATAAGACAATTTAGTAAAATATGACAATAAATAAGAGAGGAACTCATCAAAGCAACTGAACTTTCACATTTCTTTGTAATTAAACTACATAAGATTTGAACCAAATTTGCAGTTCGGCAGGATGCATGACTGAGCTTGTGAATAAGCTGTGCCCGGAAACACACTGCACTACAGTGCACAGGAGAACAGTAAAGAAATGGGTCCGGATGGGAGTCGTTAAGTGTGCTGTTTACAGTCCGGAGGATTAGAAGTCTTTACCGGTGCCAACTGTGTTAACTTCTGTTCATATTTCTAACACAGCAGCGCTGGTGCTCGAGGATTTACACCGGAAAAGGTCTGCAGCATGTGTGAGGCTTTAGCAGCACGTGCAAGACGAGGAAACGGGATTTTAAGTTATTTTTCCTCAGTGTTTGAAAAACAGATGTCACTTACGGCTGTTTAGCTCGGTCTTTATGTAATGACTGACCACCCTGTGTTACATTGTAGAAATCAAGTAGCAGGTCAGGGTCAGTCAGGACAGCAGATCAGTGACCACCAATGTCTACCCACTACTTACAAACACTCCGAAAAAATTTGAGGTCAATGAGTTTTCAATGGAGCAGAAGAATCTGATTAGTCGCACCAATAGAAAATAACTAACGATATTAGCCGGGCTGTTAACAGCTTACACATTCAACGTTTCTTTCAAAGTGTAAAAGTCTAACTCAGTAGTAAAATGCCTCCATCATCAAATTTGCCACAAAGGTTCAACCATCCTTGACAGCGACCATTAAGCAACAACCAGCATTTCCATCAATAATCAACAGTCCCCCCTGATATTTGTGCCAACTCAGGCACCTTAAAAACATCAACCCAGTCTCAAAAGCATGCACAATCAGCTTCAAAATGTGACAGATAACTCATTAATATCAATGATCAAACCGGCGCTCCATTGCTTCTCCTGAGACCTTTGACCCCTGGCAGAAAGCGGGTCTGAGGCTGAAACCCTGAGGGACCTGGCGGAAGCAGGGCTCAGTGGATTAGAGAAAGTAACCTGTCCTCCTCCATCAAGGGCCTTTTGGTCATTTCCTCTCAAACACATGCTGAATAAAGCTGGATTAAAAGAACTGGCTCGCATTTCTGAGGAGATCAACCATGACCACTGCCACAAATGTAAAAGTTTCAGGCAAACACTGCAATATGGATTCACACTCACTCCAACGGCAACACCCTGCCAACTCTGCAGCATGAATGAGACAGCCGTAATCCAAAACAGTGTGGGGGCTACATATTGATTTACTTTCAAGGACATCATCGCCAGGCTGCTCTGTTGGTAAAAGGAGGGGAGACTAGATTTCTAAAAGACTCCTACAGATCTGTGAGCTTATGTGTCTTTTATATCTGCTACCAAACAAGTAAAGCATCTACTGAATGCAACAATCTTGCATAAACAGGCCATCTGAATTAACATGGGCCATTTTAGACAAAACACGTCTATGTTCAGCATCAAAATATAATATTAGTCTCAGCAATAATAATAATAATAATATTATATAATAATAATAATAATAATAATAATAATAATAATAATAATAATAATAATAATAATACAACCTGTTGACATCTTTTGGCACATGTTAAATTAGGGGACAAAAAAATACACCTAAAGTTCTGCAACAAAATATAATGTTGGTCTCAGTAATAATAAGACCTGTTCTTTTGACTGTAGGGCCAAGATAAAATATGTCTAATGTTTAGTATCAAAATATAACATTAGACTAGTTATAATAATAATAATAATAATAATAATAATAATAATAATAATAATAATAATAATAATATTAATAATAAGACCTGTTGATAACTATTGTTTCGCCTATTGGCTATTTGGACCAAAGTAAAATACGTCTAAAGTTCAGCATCAAAAATATGATATTAGGCTCAATAAAAAAGTAAAAGAAGAAGAAGAAGAAGAAGAAGAAGAAGAAGAAGAAGAAGAAGAAGAAGAAGAAGAAGGTATGGCATGTAAAGAACTTTTGATTGGCCCATGATAAATTAGGGGCCATTGCTCAGTAATAATAATAATGAGGCCTGTTGACAACTTCTGACTGGTTTCGTGTCAGTACATTAAAAAATACTTCTGGGTCTTTAAGAGAAACCTTGTTTTGGTCCAGCAGTGACTGCAGTGCACCCCCTTTCCCTGTTCCTCAGTTCCAAGGGGCAGTAATGGTCTTTCTGAACGGCAGCTGCAGTGTAATTAGTGGCTTGATTCACACTAAGGAGCTTACATACTAAGGGTTGAGCAAAAAAGAAAGCAGATTACACTCCGAGAGACTTGCCAGGCTCTGGCTGCATTTTGCAGCAGAAGACACGTTCAAGGTTGTCAAACTAAAAGCGACACACTCAAAACAACCAGTTATTCCCACAATCCGTGTTCTCTAGATATTAAAACTAAGTTTACAACTACCAAAAGCCTCCCAAACACTTTGAATGAGCTGTGTACCAGTGGCTCAGGGTCTAGAGATTGTCTCCCAGTCACATGCTCGCCTCGGTTGCCTAGCAACGGTAAAGCTCAGGCAAAAAAGAGTTATCGAGGGGCCACGTTCCAATAAATACACTTGCTCCCTAAGTTGGACGCCTAGGAAGTGCATGAGCCTGCTCGAAGAAAGTTGTTAATGTGAACAGGTCTGGTTGCTTTATTTTACAGCTGTGCTAGAGGTTCCACGCATAACACAAATACGTTCTATATACAAATAAGTTATAAGCGCCAGCGAAACGTGTTAGTTAAACCGCGAGCATGCACCCTCCACGCGCCCTACGTACAAAAAAGTGGGATTGGACAGCGGCCCGGGAGAACTTCAGGTTTGTCTAAAGCAGGGAGGCTTTTGTGCGCCAGATTAAGGAGTAATTCTGATCTGTAACGTTACAAAACAGGACGAAACACAAAATGCAAAGCTGCTTTTTAGTTTTTTTCAAGTGTACAACTCTTAAGCAAAAGTGAGAAATGTGGTCAACCTCTATTTCCCAAGGTAACGGTGCTGCTCGGTTGGTAACATAGAAGAAATCTAAAAAAAAAAAAAAAAGCCCATTTAATCTGTTTTTAGCATTTCTATTAAGATGACTGCGCAATCACACACATTTTGTAAAGCTCTGTTGTGCTTGGAAAAACGTCGACCAAGTTGCAGCAAGTTGTATGACAAGTGTATATACAGAGTTAAAATTCTACAATCTGTCTACAGGAACTGATCAACTCTGATTATTTTTAGATGTTCTAATTACAGGTTCGCCTTCCTTTTGTACCACACTTGCCTTTAATCTAATACAATTAAGATAAGTATACCAGGGAGTCCTGACTGTGAGCATCTATTGTTAACGCAGGTTCCGGTAAGAGGGCATTAAACTATAGGACATATAAATGTGTGGGAGGAACTTTGAACTTACCTTGACTATTACAGTGCAGAGAACAGAAAATTAGAAGAACCACGAGAGTGCCGAGCAGTGCTGGCTGCATGTTGGTGCGGTGTGCAGCCCCTGCTGTAGCGGCCAGATGGAGCTGCTGGGTCTGAGATGCTCTCACCACTCGCCTCTCCCTCTCTCTGTGTCCGGCCTCATGAAAAAGGGCGTTTACTAAAAGCTTAGACACACTCTCACATTCACACCCACCCCACACACACACACACACACACCCCCGCCCACCCCCACCTTTGGCTCCTGGGATGAAATCCTGAAGTGGCACCCACAGATCACCGACCACTCTCCCCTTCTGTATCTGCCTGTCTATCTATTTGTGTACATGATTATATATACTGTATATAGTATTTATATATCATGCAAAAAATGTAGCCTAAGTAAATTTAGTTAAGAAAAGAAAAAGACGACACATGTCACAGCTAATGAAGCACATTCCCGATATGAATGTCACTTTCTTAAGTGGCGTATAAAGATGAGGGACCCTGAGGGTGAACTGCTTTAGTCAGTCATTGGCAGGGAGGCGTTTAGAGGAAACATTACTGAAATAAGACAAAGCTGCTCTGATAGTCATGTAGAGGACAAGGGTTAAACAAATTTATTTGGAAGGCATGACTGGAGAAAGTCTTTTCTTTAAGCAAACTGACGTAGTGTTAAAGCAGGTGTCGGTGTTTTGATGAGAGAATGAGGAGCTACATACAGCTGTGAAAAGAGAAAAAAAAACAGTCACCAAATGCCCCCAATCTCTTCTCCCCCTCAGCAGACTAAGCCCACGGTGGACAAAATGAAGTCACTCCTGGTTTGCATAGAGCTCCAAGGTTAGGGCCTATAGAACAGTTAAATTAAATTAAAATAAAGTTAAACTAAAGTATAAATACTGAGTGTGTTCATCAGTTTCATAAAAACAAATACCTTTTGAGCTTTAGGTTTGTTGGTTTCTGGTAATTAATGTTTATTTTCCTATATATTTAACAGGTTATTGTTAAGTTCATGCTCAGGGATTTGGACGTATTTAACTGGTATGAACCACACTGATGTCTGAGGTGTCCTTTATCAGCTGTATCTTCTGATCAGCCTCACAAACAAACAAACCCCGCTGGGTGTCCTGAACTGGCAGTTCTGGTTGTTTTTTTGTTACTTATCATTTTGCTGATATCAGCTGAGTGATTGCAGCGGAGAACAGAATTAAATGCTGGTTAAATAATTAGTAGTATTTTGTTCCCTCGTGTTAAGCCAAGAATACATAGCAGTCACTCGTGTCATTTTTGTATTAAATTGTTTAATGGCATCATATGACGGGTGCATTAACTGAAGACATTGGTGTTGCCCTTCTCAGTCATTTAGTTACTGCATTACACATAAGTGGTTTCGGTAGGGCTGTGTATATATTTTATTTTTAAACTGAAGCTAATTTGACCATTAGCTACACATATTAATAAAATGTTCTGATAAAATATTATAAACAGTAAATAGTGTTTGCTTGTTTGAATGTATGTGCACATACTAATCTAGAGTTGCACGGTGTGACTACTAAGAAAAAACATTCATTATAAGCTAAATATGTCACTTCAAATACATTATATGCCTAAAAGAATTATTATTGTATAATGTATTATCTTTTCTGCTACTTTAAGGGGCACCCACTGCTGACACAGGCCTTCATGAGCTTAAGGTCATCATCCCTAATGTTAGCTGGAGGGGAATAAAGCCTTCAGCGTTGAAGACTGGAATGAAGTCATGTTTCATGGGTACAGTATATAATACGGCTTTAATGATCTTGTTTTGAATGCTGTCAGTGGAGCAGGGTGTGAGAGCCGTAGCCATTAAAATCTAATCAGTAAATTTCTTCCATCCGGAAAGAGCATGCATGCTACTCCGTGCAAATGTTTTCACTCCTTCTAATGAGTTAATTCAGATACTTAAATTAACTCAACGATAAAGGCTTTCAGTACTCAGTACTCAGTACTCAGCTTGTATAAGCTTCAAAGAAAAGCGTTGCCAGTGTGCTGCTCTGGAGTCACACATGTGCCTAAGTTTGCCATGCTCAGTGCCAAGGATTAGTTAGAAGGGTTTAAAGCCACATCAGCGTTGGGCTGGGGAGCAATGGGTTAGTGTTTTCTGGAGTCATGGCGCTCCATACAGTACCTCTGGGGTGAGCCGGAGTATTGACTGTGATAGACATTCTATCATCCAGCTTCAGTACTGAGTCTGGCAAATGCTCTTGCGACTGAATGCAACCAAATCTCTGCACCAACATCTGCTATAAAGTGACTCCAGAGAAGTACAGGCTGTTACTACAGCAAAAAGGGGACAGACTGAATATTTTTAGCAGCTGTTCACAAACCTTTAGACATACAGATGTGTAAACATTGTTCCATGAATGAAAAGACTCAGTACCAAAATATGCCTCATACATGATATTTTCATTTCAGGGAACATTTTTATGAGGCAGCAGTTTCTCATTCACAAACATTATGAAAGTATATACTGTGAAGAAGCAATTTTAAGGATACTATTCGACTGAGGCCTGTGATCTGGCTGGACTCTGAACATTCACAGGTCACCAAGCAGCAGTGGCAATCAGGCCAGTGCAGAGGCTCCCAACCCTTGTCCCTCTTCAACACACCAGACTCAGCTTCTAAGTGCTTCTTGAGTCAGGACCAAGAAAACGGAAACAGTGTGGGTTGATGAAGTCATGCAGAAGTGTAAATACAAATGTAGAGGATCGATTCTGGAACTTTAGTGCAATTAGTTCCAATAGTGAAAATTAGTGAACAATATGGACAAAAGTATTGGGACATACCAGTTTTTCAGGGTTTGGGCTAGGGCCCTTTCTTCCAGTGAAAAGTAATATTAATGCTTCCAAGACATCATGGTTGGATGAGTTTCGGTGTGGAAGAATCGGTGTGATAGAACTATCTATCTATTTATGAGAACGTTGATTTTTTGTTTTACTTATATCAGCTTAATAATTAACCATTAAACATCACAGTGAATTTCAAAGCAATGTCTGAATTTTTTTTTTATTCTAAAGAATTGAATAAGCCTATGGCTTTCTTTGAAGAAGCGCAACAGCGCCATCTAGTGTGTCAGATTGGAGAAACCTGATTCCTGATAACGCCTTGAGGAAGACCAGCAGGGGAGAAATAGGGCGGCTTTCGCGTGGTTTTTTTTTCGAGTAGACTGTTGTTTGTAGAGCAGCCGTTTCGTTTTCTGTTTTACAATGTAAATATCTGATGTAAATGACAGCCACGGTGTCTGCAGCTCAGCAGGAGCGGCTCTGATTTACAGAGCTCTGAGAAAGGAGAACCTCTGTAACCCATAGCAACCAGAGAAACTTTGGAGCTCAGCACAGGAACAGGAGCAACCAGACTGTGATTTTCAAACAAAGATCTCACATTTTCACCGTCTAACCTTGTCTTCGGAGCAGCCAGAAAAATCAGAAAGCATGACATCTCCTCAAAGAAACCCCAAAGACCTCAAGACGATGATAATAGACACCAAACAGGTACAGTGGCGTTAAACACGCAGATTTTTCTGTTCCTATCGATAATAATAAACAATAAATCCAGTGTTGATGGGCCAGACCGTGGGCTGCAAAGCCCTTTTGCAGGACAGAAGACTGTTTCGATGAGAAAAAAAAACTGCATTAGCAGCTGCATGATGCTGATTTATCCATGCGTAGCCTTTCACAGTCTGCAACAAAGACATCTCACTCTCTCTCAATTCCACTCACATTCCTCTGAGATATCTTGTATATATATATATAATTGCAAACTCTCTCATTTCAATAGCTAAAACCATAGTATCATGAGTAAGGATGTCTGCATTTTTGACCCATAACAAAGAGGGGTCTTATGGGCGTGCACTGATACTTCTGTCTTCGATATGGTTCGATACTGATTCTGAGATCAAGATCACACTCGATTTTCGATACTGTGTGTGTTCAATATGATTTAATTTCATCTGTAGTTACTTACAGTGCAAGGTAAGACTCAAGTTTCAGTATGAGAAACAGGAGAATATGAAGTGCTAAAATCTTTATGTAAGAGTAGTGCAGGAAGATGCATTAAGAGAGGCAGTGCTCTGAACAGATGTGTCTTCAGGAGGTTTTTGAAGTTAGAGATGCTTCTGCAGCTCTTAGGCGGCTTATTCTACCAGCGGGGGGACATTTAATATAAAGTCATATAATATAGTGATGAATATATAGTACAAAACAGTGA
>JBBIGB010000003.1:0-15043 GCA_037577075.1 Alestopetersius hilgendorfi
GGGTCTAAAACACCAGTTTTTCTACATTGTTCACCTATTTTTAGTAGTGTTTGTCTATCATACTTAATAAGACTACTTGCTGGTTGAAGACTAGACATTATAAACAAGACAAAATACACAAAAACAGACAATCTGTGAGGAGTCGCCACGCTACGGCGCCAGTTGTGCAGAATGCCCGGTGTATCTGTCAGTCACACCACTGTCACCTACTTGTACAGATTTTGTCTCATATATCAGGTCCAGTGGTGCCCATCTTGAGTTTGAGAGTTGCTTGTTAAGTTTGAGTATGTCCCTTTCTGCTCCGGGGAATGAACACACCGTGCCTGGATACAAGGGCTTTTTGTGGAACAGAGTTGACATTGATGTGTCATCTTTTGGTTTCGTGGCCTTCAGAGGAGTCTACCAGGTGCCGGCTCCATTCAGCTCGCTCCAGTTGCTTGCAACATTCTGCAGCAGCAAAGAAACAAGGGTTGTTTTCAATCTCTGTACTTGCATGCTAGGAGTGCATTTGACCAGCTGTCAGTCCGTGGCACGAAATGCACTCAGATCTGAGGCTGTTCCCCAACAATATTCTAAATTGCGCCAGCTGTCATTCATACTCTACATACGCAGGAGCAGAAATGTGAAGCTGGCCTTTTAGAATACAGGAATGAAGGAAACTGCACTTAAAACTATATTATAGGGGCTGAATGGTGTACATGTGTTTAGAGCATGGCCAGTTTGTTCAAGAAACGTGTCTGTGCCGTAAAAATTCAGCCTGAACCAGGTCATGACTAAGTGGTCAAACCAGCATAAAAGGAACACCGACAATATTACAATATTCCTGGCGATGATGGACCAATGGCAAAGTTCAGAGTGTGATAACTGAATGTGCAGCTGCCTTCATGGGCTTATTATTTTCTAATTACACCACAATAAACAGAGACACGTGTCTTTTTTAGAACTGACCTGAGCTGTAGTGTCTTGAAGTCTATTTATCAGTCTGCTGTGTGTTTAGGTCAACATTTGTGTTTCTCCACGTTTTGTCCTTTACCGATTGACATCACAGGCTCATTCTAAGACACACACTGGAAAGTAATGGACACTTTGATGTTGGAATGGTTCCAATATTCTATGTGAGCTTGGAGGAGAAGTGGCATATTTTTGGCTTTTCAAAAATTAATTAATTATTAATGTGTGACACAGCTAAGACTAACTACTAGGCGAGGTTCACAGACTAAGGTTCTTTTTTTCTGTTGTTTTAATAGAAGAGGTGTATTTAGTGCACTGCTTTTGTGCACTTAAGGCTTTGCCTTTCATGAGCTATGAGCGGCTGCACTTTTTGACGTGCTCCAGCCAGCCTAAGGTGAAGCACGCTTAGATCAAAGCAGCTGAGTAACCTTCGACATCAGTGTTTTTTCTGGCTTGACCAGTCAGATCAACGTTAAAGCAAAGGATTTCAGACTGCCCTGAGCTTCACAAACAGAAGTAGATTTATGTCTTACCCATGGATGCTTTGGGAGAAGATTTGGGGTTGTATCATTTCAGCGCATGTGGAGGTTTTTGAATTTTGTTGTCTATAATTTGGCTTATCTCTAGGCCCTGTGCAGAGAATTTCACATTTTTGCAAAATGTGAAGATGGTGTCTCCATTCAGTACATTTTTTGATAAAGCAATACATGAAGAATAATAAATAAAGAATTCCTGAAGATGTGCTTTGCAAGACCTAACAAGAATATACCATGTAATTTTCTGTAGCACATCACAGTGCCCTTTTGCCCTGGATTGCCCTTGGTTTTAGTGCAGTTCAGTATATCAGTATTATGTTTCTGTCCATTAGTGTTTAAAAATGACTTGTTTAAAAAAAATGTTATCCTCTTAAGTTGATACTCACATCCCATTCCACCCACCAGCATCTAATATAATCTTTTACCTTTATTAATATTTACCTTTACTTAGCCACCCTCATTTCTTTATTTCTGGCTTTGAATCAAACTGTCACATCATTGGCTTATTGAGTAAGTTGAACAAAATAAATGAGAAGCAGCAGGTTGCAAAGTACCCAAAGATAAAAGATCTCTAAATAAAGGTGTTCCAATCACTCAGCATTCAGCACACCCAGTATAATAACTACCTGTATTTACAGTTGTAATTCTGTAATCATCTGCAATTGTTCCTTTACTAGTTCATGGCTTTGTTATGCTTGAATGTTTCATAGATCACCATGTGGCATCAACAAAAACAGGTCAGGTTTTTGAAAATGAGAGCCAGATACTTTGAAAGTCCTACAGAAAGGAATCCTGGAGACCAGTTCCTCAAGACTACATTAAAACATCAAGAAACACCACTTTTAGAAATATGGCAAAGATTTAAAGGTGACTTGGCCTCCAAATTCAACAGAACTCAATCCAACCAGGCTTCTATGGGATATGCTGGAGAAACTAGTCTAATCCATGAAGGCCAATCAAATATAAAACCAAAGCTATTTGCCACTGTAGGGCATTCACATTTTATCTAGCTTGTTATAGAAAAACAAGTTCCCCTCAGAGTCCAGAGCATGGGGGCAGAACCATTATAGCAGCTGCAAAGAGGGACCACCTCCATATGAAAGTCTATGTATCAGGATGCAATGTTGTTAAAGTTGGTGTAATGGTCAGGCCTGACCCCTGTGAAAACCAGCTGAGGCACCAGCCCTAAAAGACAACAATGTTTAAAAATAAAAGGATTTAAAAGATAAACTTGTGTTAACGTGCAATAAAATAATTGCCAGCGTTAATTAAATAACGCATTAACATGTCCAGCCCCAGTTCTTCTTAAAGCATGTATTTTATATTTTAGCTCTGCGGCAGACAGCAGTTTAGTGTACACTGTATAGTACAGATACATGTTTACCTTTCCATTTTCAAGGGTAATGTATTAAGCTGAGTTTAAAATGAAATTAGAGTGTTTTGGGAGCATATTTAGGATTTACACTATAAAAAATTGTGGTTTTGTGGTTTTTCACAAATTGTGGATGCTCTTGGAATGTGACCCCTGCGAATGTCAGGAGTTTACTGTATATCACTTCAAACAATTGTTTCTGTGCTTCCTTTATTGTTTACTCATTGCTACTTTTGCCTTGCTTTTCTCCTAGAGTATCCAGTCTGTCACTTGAACACACCGTCATTGTGCATCGCTTTCTCCTGTAATAAATCAGAAAGCTGCTGCATTTATGCAAAAGCAGCATGTAAAAACATGCCCAAAGTCTCTTGGGCTATCCCTAATTGAGTTTGATGATGAGTTGTCCCCCCCAGACAAATTGCCTTTGACTAGTTGCGTCTTAATCACGGCTTGCAATTAACTGTGCTACACAAGAGAGCAAGGCAGATACAGTGTTCAGAGGCGTCTAGATTTATACACCCCCCTCCACTCCTACCGGTAAACAGCATGACACGCTGCATCTTTAATCACACTCAAAGTGCTCAGCGTGCATGGGTCAGACGTGACTCTGGAGTTTTGTTTACTGCTGTTTTCACTGTTATCTCTGTCTTGTGCCCTTCAGAGATGCTTGTGTGGAACGCTGGCTCTCAGTTCCCTTCGGTTCAGGGCCATGCTGTGCTATTCATAGGAACCGCTGTGGGTTCTGTGGATTAGCTGCTCCCTAAATTGGTCTTTCCAACTTCGTTCTGGGGCTCAAAGGTGCCGTTTATCTGTTTGAGACAAACTGACAAAAGACCTATTCTGCAGGGCCACCTGTTACCGAAGGCCTCAAAAGCAACGTTTTGTCATAAAAATGACAAGGGAGGTTTTCTATATTCCCTCACTCCCCCCATCACAAAAATCAAATATCATGACACAAAGGTCAATTTAGCTGCACATCGATCTGGGCACACTGTGCCATTGATTACATCTAGCAGCTCATAATGCGAATCTGCTGTGTTTCTAAAGACAAGGCTGCTGCTACTTGGTGATGGAAAAAGCTACATCTCCTCTCTAGTGGATTCCAGTGCAAAAAAAAAGAAAAAAGATGATGTTTCATCGAGCTTGAAGCAGCAAATTCGAAGACTCTAAGCTTTCTATATCCGCTCGGAGCTCGCGGACACATGCACACGCACACACACACACAAACACACACATACACTGCAGTCTTGAGGCAAACAATAAACTGCTAATTGCTCCCTCGAAAGAAGTCAAATTCAATTACACCCTCCCTCCGAAAAACGCAGAAGAATTACAGTCGGCCACTTAGCTGGAGGCTATTTTCTTGCCACCGTTTAGAAAAGGCTCCTTATTAATTGCTCGTGTCCGGGTATCAGTTCCCAGCGAGACGGCCGGGCCCTACATTTAGTGCCCGGAATCCAAAATGAGGTTCTTTTGAGATGATGAAACAGTCGCGGCTTTTCTTCAATGGCCAACAAACAGTCGTATTCATTAGGAGGGAGAACATCTCCACTGGGACTTTTGAGTGGAGCATGTGCGCCTGAGTCCTTGCTGACGCGCACACACAAACACACACACACATGCTTAGATGCTGACGGTGTGAAGAAACAACTTGCGTGTGGGACGGTAAACTTGAAAGAACATGAAAACATTCATGGCACCTATGCGTTTCCATAGACACCATTCACTTTTTTGGCAACGTTTGCTTTGTATATATATAAAAAAAAAACTTGAAGCATTTCCATGTTTTTCATTACTGGTTTGCCATTCACTGAGCTCTGTTTATGCTGAAGTGTATGCAGAGCTACGTTAAAAGCAGAGAAAACTCTTTTAGCATTCACAGTCTCTGTCTCTCTCCTCCTTGAACTCTCCCATCGGCCTCACTGTTTTGTTTGTATCTCTTTCTCTCTTTCTCTCTCTCTCTCCCTCTTTCTCTCTCTCTCTCTCTCTCTCTCTCTCTCTCTCTCTCTCTCTCTCTCTCTCTCTTTTTCTTTCTTTCTTTCTTACTCTCTCTCTCTCTCTTTCTCTCTCCCTCACTTACTCTCTCTTTTTCTCTCTTCTTACTCCCTCACTTACTCTCTCTCTCACTCACTTTCTTTCCCTCTGTATTTTTCTTTCTGTTACTCACTTCCTCCCTATCTCTGTCTCTGTGTCTGTATTTTTCCTTGTCTCACATTTGATATATCTCTGCATCTACCTGCTTTTTATTTTTCTCTCTATCTTTCTTCCATTCTCTCTCTGTTTCCCCTTACTCTCTCTCTTTCTGTCCATTACTCACTCTCTCTTCTCTCAATTTTATTCTCTGTTCTATCCTTTTCTGTCTTTATCTGTGCTCTGTCTTTATCTCCCTTACACACTATGTCTTTCTCACATCTACTGTGGCATGCACACTATGATGATTGGGGCAAATACAAGAGAAAGGAATGAAGATAGAGAGATTTCAAAAGGGATAGATAGAAGGAGAGAGCGAGATGCACAGAAAGAGAAGGAGAAAGGTAGCTGGAGAGTGGGGGAAGGAGGCAGTTTTTGGCAGTTTTGTGGAATGGTGACGGAAGCTGATAGCACTTGGCCTTCTCTCTCTACATCTCAGTAATGCTGATGCAGGGAAGCAGCATGTGTGAAATTTGTCAGTGCCTCATCTTTCGGCGCTGTGTTTCTTTCCCTACAGAAAGTCTATATCTCTAATCTCATCTGTCAGGCCTTTGGCCCTGCTCCACCCCGGACAGGCTTCTCTCTGTGATCTGGAGCTATAGGCTTCCTCTAGACTGGAAATGAGTAGAAGTGTTCCTCAAATTGGCCGATTTTCTTTAATAGTGCCCCCCCACACCCAGCCTCTCCTTGTGCTGCCTGGCCCAGCATTACCAAGCAAGCAGTATTCACTGCTACATGAATACTAAGTTGGTGTAAAAGCTTATATGTGACTAGCCGATGTTGTCCTTTTTTCTGGCTTGTTAGCTGTTTCTCATTTGAAAGCCAACTTATGTTAACATGTTACTGTGTGTTTTTTTTAGTAGTGAGTGTGCTTTTGCCTTATACTGCATTTACATGTTGGTATCGAAATAAATCATCACTCCTTCAGTATTGGTGCAGCAGTGTGACCAATGGCAGCATGCAATTGTGTACATTAAGGCTCCTGCAAGGTCATAGTATTATCTACTATTTGTAGTGTTTTGTATACATGCAAGTGTTTCTGAATACACCAAACAGTGGGCTTTCTTCAAGCAACACTGAATTTGTTCAAATTAGTGTATGTATAATATATGTCATCACCACACCCATTTCTCATTCATGCAGCTTGTGGACTAATTGGTTGAGACATTAATTCATCTTAATTCATTTGATATAACTTAACAAAAAATAAATAATTATTGAAAGTAATAAATGTCTTTTGATGAACGTGGACTTTTTGTATATTAAAAAGTCCTGGAACTTGCAGTTTGACTGTGAGTGGACAGGCTTTGGCTGTAGTGCACTGTATCTGGCATTATACTGAGCTTTTGTTTTGAAGTAAACAGCTTGCTCAGTAATATCTGATGACTGCTTAGCCGTTTGCAAAATAACGATTGAACTGACTCTAAGCCAGTTACTTAATATTTTGTCCTGCATTCATATTTTTCAGTTTTTATACCCAGAACATCTAGATCCTGTTTATTCTCGAATAATAAAATGTTTTCAAATGTACTCTTGTGTGGGTTTCTATATTTTCCTTTGTTTGTGGAAGTTTTAGTCTGTTTACACTGGTGCCACAGATGTTAGCATGTGGCCTGGATGTAACATTTGATCAAGACTTTGGTTTATTGACGTTGCCTCTAAAATAATGTTAAAAATGGATGCAAAACCTAGCACTGGTGACCCAGGTCAAGTTTGATTGTCATCTCAGTTTGTCTGTAGAGATGGAATGATGTCCCCTTTGGACCACATGGTACAGAGATAGACACACAGCAGTACATTCAGTCAGGCAGTCTCTTCTGCTTGGTAATTAGTTAATGAGCACAAAATGTGCATCATTTCGGGTCACCAGGCCTGGGATAACTTTACAGTAACTTTAACACTTTAACACTGACTATCTGTTCTGCTGTGGTATGATACTGAACATGGTCTGTTTGTGGTTCTGATTTAGGATCCTGAACTTTCTTCCCACGGACCAGTAGTGGACGCACACAGACGAACGGGGTGTCAGGCCGAGCAGCACTGGAGTTCAGCTGAACAGAGACACACACACAAACACAAACAAACACTGTCAGACACACACAAACACACACACTCAGACACACACAGGCACACACACAAACACTCAGACACACACACACACGCACACACACACAAACACAGAGCTCCTATCATGGCCCCAGAATTCAGTGCGTCACTCTGGTGAGTGGGGGGACGTCCCAGGCAGAAGACATGGTGGGACAGAGGGCTGGGCACCGCACTGAAGCTAGCTGTAGTTACCATGGAAACTGTGTGGAGGACCTTGGCCTGTGTTGGGGTCATCGCCATGGTCTCTGCTGTTGTAGGAGAGAGTACCTCAGTTCGGGACGGCCAAGGTGATCATGGCAATAGCCATCTCTTTCTTAAACACACACCCACACACAAACACACTCAAACATTTTTGTTTGTGAAGGAGGGTTTTCTTTGACAAAGTGAATTATATGCATAAAGTTAATATGTGGCAATAAATATATATTAACATTAAAAGTGATAATATATAGGATATTTATATATTACTCAAAATATTCTGGACTTTTTACATCGTTATAATGTCATTAAATCTTGTCATCTTGTTCCTTATCCAATTAAATGTGCATTATTTTTAATCATTCTGTTGGCATTACGGCACATATTCACTTTTATTGTTAGTATTAGTTAATTGATTGATTGCTTGGTTGGCTTTGTTTCATCCATAGTTTGTGTATATTTCTGCACATTTAATGCACAGTTGGAATGAAAATAAAGCATGAAATGCATAGTTGTTTGTGGCTAATTGCATCTAATCACATTGTTTTGTGCAGATATTATAATTAATTGCAGTTTTTTGTGTAGTTCATGGTGACTGGTTGCATTTGTCTTATTTGTCTAAATCTGACTCTTTAGAAAGATTTTTCTGTATCATTTTCACACTATAGTCTGTGTGTTTCTGTCATTTATTCAGAATGTTACATAAAAGGAAAGTAGTCAGACGTGAGTTTGACTCATGCTTATTTAAACAAGCATGCACACAAATATGCAGACATGCCACACTTGGCACTGGAATTGTGTTTTTCTTCCATCCTTGTCCTTTAAATAGCTAAATAATAAGGTTAACATAATGCCACCAGGACTATGTCATGTGATTAGGTGTGCAGGGAAGCAGGCAGTTATTAAAACATTGCTCTGTGTGTGTATAACCTAAGACACAGACAGACACATTGCAGTCTAATAACTAAAGCGTGCGATTGTTCTCCAGGCGACGAGTGAAACAGAGACAGAATTGCGAGGAGTTATGAATAGGCTTGGTTTTGAGATGTGGACAGGGGCCCTGTGGTGATGGTGGCATCTGTTCAAGAAAGACTAGCTTCTCAGCCTAGCATGCAGGAACGCATTTTCTTTCACCAGTCTGGGTCTGACCATGACTGGATACAGCTGTTGCACATCTGGGAGAGACAGAATGAGAGATAGAGAGAGACCTACAGTCAGACAAGATAGACAGACAGACGAATGGCTCTTTCGCGAATGTCTGTTTCTCCACAAACAGTGGCTCAGACTCATCGAGCGTAACAGTACTGACTTAGGAACAGGTCCACCTCTCCATATGGCTGCATGTGTTTTGATATGATATAGGCAAAAACTGATGCCAGATCAGTTACTGTAAGACATAGGTACATAGCAACTTTTTTGCTCGACCCCCAACAAAGTATTCTAACCAATGTTCAAAAAAACATATGACGACAGATTCCACTGTATTTGGATGCCCAGTAACCCCTCACTCATTAGGTTGAAGGCCCCTGATTTCCTCACACACTCATAGTAGACCATGTAACTGACCGCTGAGTTGAATCACCTGGACGTCACATCTGTGCAAATGGTTACTGTCTTTATATTTATCAGACTTCTCAGAGTAAAACTGCTGATCTTCGGTTTACCTTTCACACTTTAATTAATACTGTAATGCAGCGTTTCTCAAACTATGAGAAACGAGCCTCGCTTCTGCACCAATCCAAATTCAGTCAGATCAGGTCTGATCTCAGCGATGCTGTCACTGCGTGCCCTGCCCCGGAGCGCCACCTCGACTTCACGGCCCGCCCCTTGTTTCAGCATTCTAGAATGTTCAGCGTTCCCGCCCTTTGTCTCATTCACTCCAAACTTTTCACAGACACACACGCGCTACGAGAGCTGTCAATAAATCATGGCACGTTCAACTCACCTGTGGTCCAGGATAAACTTTTGGAGCTCTCGTGCTATGCAGGGTTACAGTCGAGATTCGGCCGGCTGTCCCTGTCCGGGTTCTGGCTCTCATGCTGTGAGGAATATCCCCAGTAAAAATGATTTTACTCTCCCACTCCGTATCTGTGCGCTTTTTCTCAACTGACAGCCACGAAAACAAAGGACAGACTGAACTCAGAAAACACTCTCCGAGTGTCTCTGTCAGCGTGTCTTCCTCGTTTCGACCGGTTAGCGGCGAGAAAGCAGGCACACCCATCACATTAAAATGTTGATTTCAAATTTTTTGTGCCAAATAATCCCTGTGGGTGACTAGACATGTAGTTTAATTTATGTTAAAAGTCGATTTGCACGTTCAGCACCATTTGGCAGTGTGTAGTTTTAAAAAAAAAAGTTTTTAAATGTGGAAAAAAAGGTTTCTTGGTTCTTATATATAGGCATGGGTATTATAATAATAATGACGATAATAATAATAGTAATAATAATAATAATAATAACAATTACTATACAATAACTATAATCTGTATATTTACTTAACAGTAATATATTTATTTGGCAGTAATCTCAAATTTAGCCAAAGCACTCCTGTTAGGTCATGTTTAATATTGTTCTTACATAAGCGTAAGCCCTAATAATACTAATACTAATAGTAATAATAAGATTGTTCATTTGTGCGGGGCCCTGCAGCCCCAAAGCCTGACAAGACTGGTCCCCAGGATAAATAATTTTGAGAAACGCTGCTGTAATGCGTTTTTAAGGTGAGCCGGGGCCTACATTAGTGCCCCTACCTCTGAGAAAAGAGTAGCTAAATCTAATTTCCCTCCTTTATTTCCATCCACATCTAATTAAGAGCTATTTTACTCTCAGGTCCTCTAATGTAAACCTTGCTCTTAGACTGCTTCTAATGCGGGTTTGTTTGAAATAAAGGTGAGCGGTATAGTGTTTTATGGGGCTCCATTTGAGGACGCTGAGTTTATGAGGGAGGAATGGGGGCATCCCGGATCTCCCCTAGGCCTCTCCACGAAGATTAAAGGGAAGATCAAAGGCTTTTATAAATAAACGGAGTTCCCAGGACGTGTTGGAGCAGGGAGTGGCCATTCCGTCTATTGTGCTTCAGTGTTTAGTTAAGACACTGCTGGGCCTTTGCTTTGGTGGTCTGAAGGCGAAGCATATCACTTTTACCTGCGGGATGTTGTATGATTATGCAGTTTATTTCAGTTTATTTTTCTGTAGTAGTTCAGTAAGTTGTGGCTCTGTGCTAAATAAGGCTACCTTTACATTACAGAGTTGAAATGGTATAAATGAATTTAGGCCTAAATATGGTTTCTTTTTCAGTGCTGAAATGGACACTAATCTTTTCAAGTCTTCTAAATTTAGTTGTGGCCACATCCACCCACTAACGAGGTCTTTGCCTGTCATGCAAAGCAACCAAGCAACTGATTCCTTCCTCTGAGAAGTCACTGCATCTTTTTTAAGAACTGATTAACTGAACTGATAATAACTAAATAAATAACAGTCTTTCTCAAGGAGAGCATCAGAAAGACATAAAGTCACTGTGTATTGTTATTTATTAGTGTTTTGTGAACAAATAAATTCTGCCCAGTTAAATAGCTTTCTCAGAGTCCTTAGTCTTCTTGCACAACACAAGACTGTGTACAGTGCTGGACTGTACAATAAAAAACATTATTTGCTTACAGAATACACTGTTTAGTATTTAAGTTAATTAAACTCTAAGTTACTGGATCTTATCTCCAGATGTCAATGAGCCAAAGCCTGTTTGATGTCTGAGGTTTTCATCACTATCTGCCAGTCTGATGGACAAAATTGGAGGTGTTGTTTTAGGACTGGGCTAGGCTCCTTAACTGCCGTGAAAGGTAATAGTAATAGCACACAACAACTTTTCAGACAATTATATGGCAATGACAGCTGTTTGGAGAAGGTAGTTTCCTGTTCTAACATGACTGTGCCCCTGTGCACAAAGCAAGGTTCGTAAGTACATGGTTTGGTGTGGAGGAACTCCAGTGACCTTCACAGAGCCCTGACCCAACTGAACACCTGAAACCGTAATTGTGAGGCAGTCCTTCTTGCCTTCATAAATACTCTTTTGACTGAAAGGGCTCACTTTTTCTCACCGATACACTCCAAAATCTTGAGGAAAGCCTACCCAGATGAGATGAAACTCCAAAAGAATGCCCAGTAAATGGACTTTTGGCCAGTAAATATAGGTGTTTCAGACTCTGTGATTAGAAAGTGCTACATGTATAACAGTAAGAGTTTATGCTTTTAACTGAGATTTTGGTTATTTGTAGTTTTAGACACAGATGCATCCATCATTATTATGGCAACTAATAAGGATTTGCAAATGCATGTGACTAGAGCCTGACCATGCAAATTGAATTTGGATTCTTGAAATTTGAACACTCATATCACATAAAAAATGTCTTCAAATGAGAAAATGTGCCAAAAATAGCAGAAGTAGCCACCCTAACACATGAACTTTGTGTCCATGTATATAATTGTGAAAACAGATGAGAGAAAAGAAGGATATGTGATGTGTAACCGTACATTTGAGAACAGACTTCATGCTGACAATCGCTCTAGAGACCTCACATGATGCTTCAACTGAATTAGTGAAGAACCTTTGGAGATGGAACTTTAGGTCAGCTAGGCCTCTCTGTGTGCTGTCCTCTTCCATGCTGCCTCTCTGAGGTGTTGACAGCCCGGGGAAAGCACAGACTGAACCTCGAAGCAGCTGCGCTTTTACTGATAACACAGACTGATTCAATGGCCTCATCTTAGTGGATTTTAGCTGTGGACTCCTTTTCAACACAAGCTGAGCCTTGATCCCTTACAATCTGCTTAACATGAAACTGATCTAATGTCATCTGTTCTTTTTGGCTCTTTATGTAAAACATAAAGTAAGCATCTTAAATAAAAATTAAACTTTGTCCTACAAATACATAAGTCTTTCCAGTACTGTGGACGCAAAAAAACCTTGTAGGTTGAGACTAAAGCTCACACTGCTATGGAACCGAACGAGGACACGACTGAAGCTTGTCTAAACTGGCTTTGGCGGGTAAACAGCAGCTGAAATCTTCATTTCACTCCGGAGCCACTGGCCTGCTCTCTCTGCAGCACAGAGCATCTAAAAGCATTAAAGGAAACAGTCTGTTGGAGATGTGTGTGTTGACCTCTCCCCCTGAGTGCAGTGTTTAGTGTGCACTGTTGGGATAATAAATCTTCGGCCCCACTGCAGAGGGCAGGAAGTATAAGATTTCAGGTTTTCCATGGAAACGGGCAGCTCTTGGGCCTCTGGACCATTAGCTTTTGGGTCGCACGTGAACTCTGCTGCTCGCCAATGACAAAGTAAGAGTGGGTGGCTCCAAGAGTCTATTTGATTATCTCCTTAGTGGCGAGTAATCATGGTTAAGTACTGAGGGGATAACAGTTTCATAAGAAAATTATGGTCAAAAACTATTGTCAAGCTCAAAATTAGGCATCAGGGTGCTCCCAGAAACTCACAAGGTTACGATGGATAGATGCTGGATGCTAAGACGTCAGCACAGGACAGGAAAATTAAAGTTTGTTAGGCTCTACTATGTTCTTTCTTAGATCAATTTGGAAATAAAAATGGTTAAGGCGGCACTCTTATTCCCTTTCTAATATACTGGTATGTTCACTCTCCTCACCATTGGGGAAGCTAGTTTCTGAGAACTGTGTAAATTAAATATGTCCTGTCCCTAGCACTATTTAAGGACTAAGCTTGGTAAAACACTTTGTGAAGTATTACCTCCTCTAACGTACTGAGTAGCTTGCCATATTCTCCTTTGTCTGTTTTGTCAATCTTGACTTATTTTGATTTTCGACTCGTGCTTCTTGCCTTGCCTCTGCCCTTCCTGTTAATGGTTTTTGTCTCATCTCCATGTGGAAGTTTGTCCCAGTTTGACCCTGAATACTGTATGTAGTTTGTATCAGGGCTGTCTCTGTTATAACTTTCTGTCAGTCCCTTGCTATGGACTGTTTGTGCTTTTGAACAAGCAAATTTCCTCTCTTCATTCACCATTACATACTGATGCCGTATTAAAATAATAGAATTACGAAATAAATCCAGAATTACGAAATAAATGGGATTAATTACGACCCACATATACTGATGAGAACAGTTTTTCCTGTCAGCTTGAAAGACCTTCATCTTGGTCTGGTGTATTCCCTGTGCTTTGACCTCACTCTTCTCTTCCCCTCTCCTGTTTGTTTCTAGCTGCGTTCTTGTCCAGCCTGGGTCACTATGAGATTGCTGTCCCTGTCCGTGTGGGCCCTCAGGGGGAGGTGCTGGATGAAGAGGAGCACTCGGACCGGCATGAACGGCAGCGGAGAAGTGCGGAGACGCGGGAGGAGACGCCTGAGCCACAGCTGTATTACCAGTTGTCCACGCCCAGTGCCAATTTGTTTCTGAACCTCACACTCCATAGTGGACTGCTTTCGCGTCAGTTCCGCGTGGAGTACTGGAGGAGGGGGCAGTTGGCCTGGAGTCACCCATACTCGCCCGGCTGCCACTATGTGGGTCACCTGCAGCACCAGCCTCAGTCCAGTGCAGTGGCCCTCAGTAACTGTAATGGCCTGGTAAGCTTTGTCTTGTGCACCGCTTCAAGAGTATCCAAATTCACATTTACACAAAGAAGGATTTCTAGCGGTGGTTTTACAGATGACCCTGGTGCCCTATGCAAACCAGGGAGTGGGGTTTTATTTACTTGGGGAGTGAGGCATAGGAACTAAGCATTTATATTCGTTTTTATTTTATATGCTGATCCTTGGGAAGATTACTCAAGTCCTCTGCATTTAACCCATTCACCCGAGTGAAGCAGTGGACTGTTGACAGTGGCGCCCGGGGAGCAGTGTCTGGGCACGGTACCTTGCCAAGGATACCTCAGTGGTGCCACTGGCAGTCCATAAATTCAAACCCATGACCTTCCGGTCACAGGGGCATACCCTGTACCATCAGGACTGAAAAGTGACTGAAAAATTGGGATAAATCGTTTTTTAATGCATCTGCAATACAATCAACTTTTATTTTCAGCGAATTCAGGATATCAGTATTTTTTTGCAGTATATTTTTAAGTCAGCGTATTGGAGGGCAATAATAGCTGTTCTAACTGCTGAAGTTCCTCTCACCACTGCTGCTGCTTACAGAAATGCAGAACAGAAATGTTTAACACACCTCAGGCAAACTTAAACCCAGAGAAAGGCTTTCTGCGAACCCAAGGCAGATTCGTTCTCTCCACAAACCCTGGAGTTATTCCAACTGCAATTCAATAGTGCAACACAGAGACACCTGTTCATGATAGTGAGGGAGAAAGAGCATACATCAAATCTACTACATAAAAAAATCACAGATTAAAAACAAACCCAGGCCAGCATCTAGCATGATTAAATTGTCTCGAAGCTATAAGGCTTGAGCTGGGTAACAGATTTTAAACACATATGTGTTGGATGATTGATGATGGTTGAAGACCAAGGGAAACTGTTTGAATATGATTTCTCGAATGATTTTTCCCCTAAATTATTGCTTTGATTCAGCATTGTTCAGTACAAGTGTCACTGATCTGTTTGTCTTTAGGCTCAGAGTGAAGGAAGTCTTTTCCTGACGTTTGACTTTTTTGAGGTTACCTTGCAAACCAGGAATTTATTTCTCATGACATTCCCCTGCACTAAAACACACATTTACATTTAC
>JBBIGB010000003.1:23586-33801 GCA_037577075.1 Alestopetersius hilgendorfi
CGAGCTGTGCTTGAAGCCCTTAGAGGACGAGAGGTGACACGTTGTTTGATCAGTGCTGTTATGTATGGGGGTGCAAGTCGTTCTTGGCCTTAAAAGCAAGCGTTTAAAACACACATCACAGGTCATGAAGTTCTTGCTCACTGGTACTTAGCTGATGCATTGAAACAGGTGTGATAGAGCAGAAGTAACACTAAACCTGTAATGTTGCTTGGTTGCAGGGCATCATACCACTGCAAAGATTAACAGCTTTACCCTATTCTACATGCCTTAAGGTCACTACACACAGAATGGCCCATTCCACATAGCACTGCATACCAGATAGTACAGACATTAAGCTCACTTTGCTAGCCTACTTATGTAGATTTAAGGGCATAACACGTTCAACACGTTCAGCATAATTTGGTAAACTGATTACATTAGGTTTAAAATAACTAACTCCTCACAGAGGTGGAAAAAGTTCTTAATGGTCCCCTCCTTTCTATTTTTTCACCAATTTAGTGCAGTACAAGTCCTCCTTTTGAATTGCTGTGGCATCATTAGGAATCAAACTTTCACTCTTCAGGCGAAAGTGCCAGTGCTTACACAATTGTGCCACTTGGTAGCTGCAGTGATGTCCAGTCTTTGGATGTTGCGTGACTTGATGGGATGCATCTGGTATACAATAACCTTCAAAAGCTAAATCAGGACAGCACTAAATTGTGCATTGCCTGGCCATTCCAGGGCCAAATTTGGCAAACACTAGCCTCAAACAAACCTTTTTTGCCAAATGGTTTGGAAAAGCTCATTGTTAAGATGTCACCCATGATTAGCAGCAGTACAACTTCATCCAGCTGACAACACAAGAAGCTTATTCTTCTCTGTTTTATAATAGCCTTTAACTTAGTGTGCAATGTGGTATTAATTACTGACCATTCTTGGCTGTGACTCTGGCTGTCAGTGCCGCAGGATGATATAATGTTCTTTTCCTACTTTCTTTTAAACCAGTGCTAGCTGGTTTATCACTCCATTCCAGAAACAGGTGTTTTGGATCCTAATGATGGATTTGGTTTCAAGCAGAGTTCTGTGGGCAAGCTCATTACCGGCCCAGGCCAGTAATGCACCTGCGTAAACAAGAAGTTACAAAGCCAAAGCTAATGCCCACTCATTTAGGCTCTCTCACTTCCCCTTTTAGACCTTCGTACTATTGGATAAATGGGACTGAAAGATATTTTAAGGTTCAAGGTTACTTTCTTGTCATCAGCTGTGTGCATGTACATAGTGAGATGTTTCTCCATGGACCACAGTGCAACATACAGCATTCACCGGTCAACACAGTGCAAGTTATGACATACAGTTGACAATAAGCAAACAATAAATAGACAGCTAGTGTGGTAAGCCTTCCAGAATGATGAGAATAGCACAAGTATGATTATTGAGCAAATTGCGAAGAATGACAGATACAATACAATAAATAGACAATTTAGCAGTGTAACAGTCATGGGTGCCGGAACCATTATAGTGTCCCACCACTTTTTAAAGGCATTTGTTTCACCCCCTGCACCATATAAAAATATATTATTACTGCACGGGAGCATGTGATGTTTCACTGGAAAGATGTTTTTTATTGCACAGTTAGCAGCCCAGAAACCACAATGAGTAAGGTGTAAAATTATAGCTAGTCAGTGACAGGCCTTAAGAGTGCCTGTATTGGACAGTAAGTGCAGGTGCAGGTTCTAATGAATGCATAGTCATCATGTATATTGATATTTTAAAAGAGTTATTTTAGCATTTAAATATTGCAACACTTTAATCACTGGAGAATAATACCTGAATCATGCCTGATCATTTTTTAGTTCATTAGTATGTGGGCAGTTGCTAACACAGTGGAGGAATAGACATGTTCAGGAAGGCGTTAAGAAGCTCCCAGGATAATTACTGGTGGTCAGAGTAGCATAGCATAATTCAGTTGGGAATGAGCTGTGTGTCCACAAGGGCATCACTAAATTCATTACAGGATTACGTGCAATTTGAAAGCACACTTCTAACAGAAGGAGAGAGCAAAGCAACACGTGCGTTGAACTCCATGGCCTGCAAGCTTCGAGGAGGAAGTGCAAAAGTGTTTAATCTCTAGAAAGTCCCAGTACAGAATAAAAGGAGTGTTGCTGTGTATGGCCAGAACTTGACCATGCAGACCCAATTACTCTTCCAAAACATCTGGCCAGTCCGCTTGCAGTAGAGGGGGCTGCATGACCTCTACTGAACTGTAGGGGGGGTATAAAATCCTGTTTGTTTTGCCAAATGTCCGGCGAGGCTACTGATATCATTATCTTGTCTGTTGTAATGGATCCATTGTGGGAAATGGAATCGCTGTAGAAAACTACAGAAGAAACGGCTGGTTGAGTTATTAAGAAGACCACAATAAGAAGACCTCATTGACTCAACTGCCCTTTGTATCAAAAATCGAGCAAAGCAGGGGTTTAAGTTACATTACTGAGAATAGGAATGTTTTCTTTTCCCTTTTGCTGTAGATCTATCCTTTCAGAGATACAAGCTTTTCTTATGACCGTGATGATGCATCACTTACAGACATGGCAGAGTAATGTGGAGTTTGATGTAGCATCCAACTGTTGCCTCCTTTAGCAGGGGGTGATTGTGGCTGGTGGCGAGGAGTACTTAATCGAGCCCTTGGTTTCTGGTGAAAACCATACAAGTGTGGATGGACACGAAGGGCGCCCCCATGTGGTGTACAAAAGATCGTCATTACGGCACCTGTACATGGACCAGTCCTGTGGAGTCATAGGTAAGAGTGTTTCTTATCCTAAAAACCGTTTAAATGATGCACCATTCTTTCATGCTCTTATGAACATACTGATGTTTGCCTTATGTAGATACTGCCCTTTTTCTGACTGTGGGGCTGAGTGGCCACTCAGTAAATATACTTCTTTAACTGTTTTCTAAAAAAATAAGGAAAACTGGATACCAGTGAAAGCTATTAGGCTACCAGCTGCACACACCATAGAACATCTTTGATTCTGGATAATTCATACTCCACTGACGTGAGTCAAATCAGCTGTGTCTCTAGTTAGTGACTGGTCTTGGAGTAAGAGGTAGCTGGGTCATTATTAGTATATAATGCTGTTGGGCATTCTTAGTACATTCATTCACATTTCATTGAAGTATTACAGTTCAGTTTGTAAATATAATGTGTTACATATAAAAGTCATATATTAGTGTAGCAATTATCATGACCATGAATTGAACTCATTTAATGAGTTTATTTATCATAATATTGAACATTTTGTGCATATTGTTTGAAACTGCTGTCATAATAGGGTTATTGCCCCTTTCAGACATTTGCCCTTTGACAAATCTTTGTAATCGAGAGTGATAACTTTTAATACTATAAGATAATTTTACTATTTTAAATTTTAGTCACATTTCTCAAGAGTCAAAAAAGTTTAATTTTACGGTAAAATTTCTGCTTTCAAAAACATGTTTATAATGTAAACTAAGAGTTATTTTGTAGAAACTGACATTCTTGTCCATTCAGTTACTAAATAAAAAGTCCTGTAGCTTGACCTAAATGTTTTCAGAACAGCCTACAGTATAAGTAATATAACAAACTTTAAAAAAAAATCTGAACTATGTTTATGTTATGTGGCCCCAGAAGCAGTTATAACCTAACCTGGACTGTGTACGACGCTGAAGCCTGCTGCTGTTTCATACGTAAGTGCCTTAGAAGGCAGTATTGTGATGAAGGCACATGCAACCCAATCGCATATGAGACAGTTCAGACATAACTGGGTGCCTTTCATCCTCAGAACACAGCCAGAGTAGGCTGAGTACAGCCTTGGTATGTGGTTTAACTGATATTTATGCTATCTTACCTAGCAGTATAAGTGAAAGTGAAGTGATCATTCGGTCATACGTGAACACACCACTGCACACAGTGTGAACAGCACGAAATTCTGCCTCTGCATTTAACCCATTCACCAAGTGAAGCAGGGGGCAGCCAGGAACACGGCGCCCGGGGAGCAGTGTGTGGGATGGTACCTTGGCTAGCGGTCTTGGGAATCGAACCTGGACTTTCTGACCGCAGGGCGAATGCCCTAACCACTCGGCTACCAGCTGCCCCAAATGTCTGTCTCAGGTACAGACATGAGATGAGAATACATTTTCAATTGTGAGAGCTCAGAATATATACGTATGAAGGTAAACAGTAAGCTGGAATCAAACATTCAGAGGTTTGTGGAGCTGTTGGCCTGTCAGCCTGTCACTCAGTGTCTGTCATGTGTCATTTTTCGGCACCACACTGACTTTCGTTTGTTCCACTCCAGGATTTTCTCCTGATATGAGCTCAGTACCAGTTCTGTAGTAATGCCATCTTCAGAATTCTCCAAAAGTTGATGTTCTCGGCAGGCTTCAGGTCTCAGTACGCTCTGGCTGTTTCAGATGAAAAGCCCAGTAAAAGCTTCAATTGGTGGCAGCGAACCATCAAACCCTCCCCCAACCAGATGGGCCGCGCTCAGCTGCCTCTGAAGCGCTCGGCTGGCCGCGAGCGCTACGTGGAAACCCTGGTGGTGGCAGATAAAATGATGGTGGGATACCATGGCCGGCGAGACATCGAACAGTACATCCTGGCTGTTATGAATATTGTAAGTTTCAAATCTCCTGGTTTCCTGTTCCATATCTTTATTTTGTGATGAAAATTATTACACTGGGTGTTCTTTCACAGAAAGGGTTTCATGACCTATTTTGCTACTTGCAACCTAGCAAAGAATCTCTCAACATCTCTCAAAAGGATGTAAATCCATGTGTCCAATAAAAAGGTGGAACGAACCAAGCCAAATACAACGGGAAGCTGGCAGTAAAGAACCTTTGAGACCTGCCAGTTCCCTCATTAAGTAGAGATTGAAGCATGTTTACACAGATGCCCTCTAAACAAACAGACCTTGTACTGTCTTCCTGAGGCCTGAGAAACTCTGGGATGGGGGTAGCGCAGTAGTCAGAGCATATGTTAGTAATGAGTTCATGAGTTCATAGGGTCAGGATAAGTTCAGTACTGTCTAAAGGGAATAAGCTTGGAGCTCATTTGTCATCTCTAGCTGAAGCGATGTGGTTGACAACTTGTCCTTTTCTTACAAAGGACTGACTTTGTGTTATTATATATACAGTAGTACTATAGAACAGTACTCATTTCATAATTAGAAGCAGCTTAAACCCGCTTCACGTACACTTTATGAAACTAGCAGCGTTTGATCCCCCCTGTACATTTTATTGTACTTCGTTGTTCAGACACAGGGCCAGCGTCTAGAGAATGTTTTTTGAAATGCAGTCAGAATGGTCTTCTGACTGCATTTCTTAGTCTTAGTTCAAAGGAAAAAGTTCAACTGTTATTGAGACACTGCTGTAGGTTTGGTAGAATGGTTTACAGTGATGTCAGCATTTTTAACCACAGTGGAGAGTTTTATTGTTTCACCGCTCACTGAAACTTCAGTTCATGAAGGCCTCAAAAGTGTGGTAGAGAATGAAAAATGCAACACGTGTGTTAAACAACTTAAATGAATTGTGCTTCAAGGCTTTTTACAGCAGGCTGCAGTTTTTTCACCAGTGTCATCAGTTTACAGTGAAACTTCAGTGTACACTTCAAAAGTTGAGAGAGAGAGGGGAGAGAGAGTGAGAGAGAGAGAGAGGAGAGAGAGAGAGAGAGAGAGAGAGAGAGAGAGATAGAGAGATAGAGAAACACATAAAAAGACAGAGAGAAAGAGAGAGACGCCTCTTTTTTTAGACTGGTCTTTTCTTGTTTCTTTGGAGGTCAGGTTGCCAAACTGTTCCAGGATTCTAGCCTGGGGAATGCAGTGAACATTGTGGTGACTCGACTGATTCTGCTAATGGAGGACCAGGTAAAAAAACACACACAGAGTATGCGAATATTTGGCCACTCTCATCACATTACACAGTTTGTTGAGTTTCTTGGTAGGAGTTGACTCCACCTCGCCGTGGAGCAAAATGCACAATTATTATTTTCTTTTCTGAATTTAACACATTGAAAACATACATTATAAATCTACCATAGGCATAAGTTTCACTTTTCCTTGCAGGAAGAGAAGGAAAGAAATATTAGTTGGTTGTTTATAAGATGTAATTACCAGTCTTACACAATATTAATAATCATGTGTTTAGACAGTGAAGACCATCTCAAACCCTGAAGGTTTACTTATTTTAAAGTATGTTTAGGATCATTGTCCTAAAATATCTTCTACCTTCCGGGATTGTTGATATGTAAAACTGTATTCCCGGTTCCACCCAAGTGTTCTTATAGGTCCTTAACAGTGTGTTTGTGTGAAAGATTTATAGGGTCAGAATTGTGTCATATTTAAGTTCTTCTCAAATTCTGGCAACAACTTTTCTTATGACCAAATCAAAACACAGAGACAGTTTGGATTTTGTCATTTTCATTCATGTTCAAGTAAAGTAATTTTTCCACATTTTATTTATACCTTGTCACAAATCATTAGATAAAAAAATTGTTGCTTCTGTGTTACATTCTAAAAACAAAGAACGTTTTTCTGGAGTCTATTTGGATGACACTGAATGCCACACATTTTTCATCTAAAGTGATTTAAATAACGATCAGTTGAAACTGTTTAAATGGTTCTCTTTTTGGTGCTTCAGGCATTACTCTAAATAACGTCTTTTGCTTCCTTTATTTTTGTGAGTGTAGCAAGTGTATTGCTGTAGGATCAGCAGAATGGTAAAGACAGGTCCTTCTTCCAGAACTTGCACAAGTACAGCCACTGGAGTTTATACCTCAGTCAAGTAGCTCCTTGTTTTTTTTAATTCATGGAGCTTAAGTGTCCTTCCTGAACTAGTCTCTGCAGACAGTCCCCAAAAGTCCAGTCTGTTTGCCGTCCCGCTGTATTGGGTGTGGTACAGACCCTGCATGACTGCTCTTGTTGTTGATTGTGACCTGTCACTCCACCCTGGTGACGTACACACGAGTCCATGAAAACGTCCAGACTGAGCTGACACTGTTCTAGTCTGTGTGTATGTTTACCAGTGTGCATATCCTTGTGTTCAACTTGGTCTGCTTTGTGGATGTGTCTGACTGGTCCACCCCCTTAAAGTGCCAACCATTTCTGACACAGGCATTAAATTGTGCTCAAATCTATGTGGAAAACCCCCGCTGATATATTGGGATCCTCTGAAGCAGCTAGCGGTGTACAGAGCCCACTAGCATTGGGTCGTAGGAGCAGTGGAACTGCATTCTCTGAAGGGATGAGCCTACATCCAATATATCTGGGGTAGTAGGGTGACAAGAATGATCCAAGCAGAGGTCTTGATGTGTATCATATATATTTATATATATGTCTATATTTCTGTTAAAAGCCTCAGCTCTCCGTGTTTAGTCTTTGCATTGAAACCAGTGACAGGTGAAGTGAACAACATTGTTACAATCTCATTACAGATATTGCACAGCAAGTGAACAGTCAGTTATTAACTTGGCCTCCAAATTCCTCAGACCTCAGCCTGGCTGAGTATCTGTGAGATGTGCTGGACCAAGTAATCTGATCTGAGGCCCCACCACACAAATTTCAGAAATTAACCTGCTTTGAACATCTTAGTGTATTTATTCTTCTAATTATGTCTTGTAATTATTTATAATCGTCAGATACATTTTATGACTGACCATCTGGACCGCCTGCACAGGCCTATTTTTTTTTAAATGTAATTAGAAAATGCCTGCTTAGGTTGTCAATCTCAAAAATGGCCACATGTAAGTATTATTACATTGTGGCTTGCATTTGAACTTGTGATGGCAGCAGACAAGCGAGAGGAACCAAAAAAAGACATCGTGGTTTTATTAGTAGAACATTTTAATAATGCCAGACATATTCATAGATTAATGGTACTGCTGTTTTGCTTTTATGTGCCTCTGTGCTTGTTCTGTATCAGTTGCGCACCCTGTTTGGCGTGGTGACAGTAGACCACGGACGTTTTTGCCATCACAGGATTTCTGGAATGGCCAGCTGGAGTTCAGACCTTTAAGCAAACATACTTACCCTGCAGAGGAGGGCCTGGCAGGACCGCAGGGGTTTCTGTGGCCATAATTTTGTCCATAATCACACATTAACCATTCCAAATCTCATACTGCTAAAAATACCCTCCCACACACACACGCACACACACACACGCACACACACACACGCATGCACGCTTGCGCAATTTGTTCTGCCTAATATCACTGACAAATGATGGCACTTAGGTCATTACGCTCATCAGGGCTTGTGTCAGGGATATTATTATTATTATTATTGTACATCAGTGCACTGTGGTTGAGGTGGAGCTATAAGTAGCCTGTTTTGAGCTGAGTATACTAACCCCACACACAAACACACATAAAGAAAGTTGCAGACTCTTCCTCAAAAAAGGAAACCCAGAGGCAGGGCCACAGTGCAGGGCATTATGAGTAGAGTTGATTATGGGTTATGTCCGTGTGTGCATTCCTGGGTTAAGAGTGTGACCAAGCTGTGGCCAGTAAAGCTGCCAATCCCTGGGAGGGGATGGTGTTTGAAGGTGAGGAAAATATAGATGGAGAGGAAAAGACAGGACAGTGAGAGAGTCCCACAGAGAGAAAAAAGGGAAAGAGAGAGTGAGAGAGAGAGCGAGAGAGAGATTTCTAAGAGCCAAAAACAAAATATAGCACTGACGCACTGTGCAGTAAATACATTGACAGAGCTACAGAGACAAACATCACTCCCTCTGTGTATTAGTTGATCTACTACGTTTAGCATGAGGGGGAAATTAAGGTTAAAATTTCAGGACTTTGACAAGAAGAAAGAGAGGAAACCCCCCTTTATAATAATGCAAATTTCTGCTAGTCTTCTATTGGATTTTTAATGGTATGTTAGTGTTAGTGTTCATGTACGTTTGTTGGCCATTCTAGATTAAACTCTGACATCTGGAGCTTGTAACAGACATTAGCATGTATTATACCTTGTATGTAGATGTTTTATAGTAATCCCTGGCATAGAGCTGCTGTGTTTTATTTCAAACAGCTGGCTGAAACCAGTCCAATGCTCCTGTCTTAGTCCTAGTAGTATTGTGTAATTGGACAGTCCTAGCTAGAGGACAGAAAATGTGAGAATAATTGACTAATTTCTCTATTCCTAAACATTCTGGAAAGTAATCTAAAATCTGTGACCTTCAGTCCCACTCCTGAAGGCCTAACCAACAGGAGAGCTTGTTTGTCTCTACTCAGATACTGCTGGAAACTGGACAATTTTCTGCTTTTAGAGTTTTCAGACAATGCTTGTATACTGTATAATACAATGTATTGTATTACAAGTATAATCCAAGATGGTGCTGTTCAGTATAAACTATAATTACACACAAGATTTTTAAACATATTTAGGCCTTTTCTGATGGCCTGTTTTTTTTTGGCCAAACACACAAAAGGAGATCCCATGTGATCTTCACACACTTCCTGATCATGACAGCTGGGCTTTATGTTTCCATTGTGTTTTTGTAGACATGACTGTTTAGTAATCATAAACACATCTTCACACAGATCTTCCCTCACATCTCTGGTTGATCATATGATCTGCTGTGTTGCTGCTAGGCTTCATGTTCTCGCTGTGTTGTTCTTTCCTCTGATCGGCAGCCCACTCTGGAAATAAACCACCACGCAGGCAAATCTCTGGACAGCTTCTGCAAGTGGCAGAAGTCCATTCAGCACCGGAGCAGCCATGGAAACGCCATCCCCGAGAATGGCATCGCGCATCATGACACGGCGGTTCTCATTACGAGGTCAAGTGACACATCCCGTTAATTTTCTATGTGAATGACTATAAATACATAACATGGCCTGTGAAATATTTTGTTTCATGTGATGAACCATCCACAAATAAATTGGAGCTAAAGAAATTACAAAATGCATGGGTCATCAAGGACTAGGACAGAGCCTCCCTGTGTAAAAATACACTAAGGAGTGAGCTAAAAACTTTCAGCCAGAAATACTGCAGACGCGTCTCTCTCTGCTATGTGCTTTGACTGATTTACTGGATCTTCGTCCTCTTACATGCCTCAATTTAGGCCAAAAGTCTGTTTATCTCAACCTTGTGTTTGGCAAGAAAATGCTCTGGAGAAATACAGACAGACAGGCACACACACACACACACACACACACACACACACACACACACACACACACACACACACACACACACACACACA
>JBBIGB010000006.1:358987-371320 GCA_037577075.1 Alestopetersius hilgendorfi
TGTGTGTGGGTGTGTGTGTGTGTGTGTGTGTGTGTGTGTGTGTGTGTGTGTGTGTGTGTGTGTGTGTGTGTGTGTGATGTACTTTTTGTTATTCAGTCCTGATTTAGGAGTCTGATGGCCTGGGAGAAGAAATTATGACAAAACAGTGCTTTTCCTTGAACCCAACTGTTTTGCAGGACCACTTAGATTTTTGTTGTCACCAGTTTAATTTCACAATCATGTGAGGGTGATATCAAAGAGAAAGGCACAGCTGAAACACTAGGCCCTCTAGTTCCTGTCTGTTTCCGTTGGAGATCCGTATGGACGAATAGGAATTGTCTATCTGATAGAATGTAAACTTAGCTGGATTGTTGCTGGCATTTCATGAGGGTTATTCTGATAAGAGCTGCCAGAAATGTAGAGACGTGACACACGACAAGGCCATCCTCTCAATCTATCCTGTCACCCAATCAATACAGAGGGAGATAGGGACATAGCCACTGTTCAATCACCGCACCGCTCTTCAAGTCAAGCGAGAGAGAAAGAGAGTGAGTGAACACTCCCATCAGATCAATGCAGAAAATGTCAAAGGTGAATTCTGAACCTTTAGAAAAAGACTACGCTGGGAGTTCTTTAACACCTCTGCTACTCCATTACCCCTCCAGCTAATGGACAAAGAATAACATTTCCTAGGTGAGAGCCATTTCTGTCAAGACGCTCTTTTTGTTTTTTTGTTTTTTTTGTTTTTTTTACAGTTATGCAAGCAACAAGAATGGCCACATTATATGAAACAAGAGAATAAAGCTGGGCAATATGAGGATGTTCGTTGATATTAAATTAACCTATAGTGTATTTGCTGAACATATTGTGGATATCTTCAAATGTGGTACTTCTACAACACTGACCAACCACAATGTTTCATTAAAAAGGAAGTAATTCGTCCTGTTTATTTGGGTTGAGTACTGCACAGTTAATGAAATGATGGGTTAAAAGCATTGTAGTCAATGTGAGGCACAACTGTTTAGTTTATCATATATCAGAATAAAGAAGAGTGTTGACGCATCATAATATTCTAATAGTTTTTGTCTTATCGCTCTTCCCTATCTGTAGTATGGATCATAATTGCATATCTAATCGCTTTATAGCTTGGAATTGTAAAACTAGAGCTAAAACTCTAGTTAGTCTCGTAATTTGTTTGCATTATGCTTTGTGCATTTTAACTGGCCTTGTTTGTTCAGCACCTGATCTGTGAATCCAAAGCGGAAAAAAGGACAATAGCACGACAGATTTGGCATAAAGCACCAGTCACAGTTCAGTGCTTTGTATTTATTTAACAAGCAAATTAGCACAAGTGAAGCCGATCCAGGCCTGAAAAAAAGAATCAAATAGCCCAGGCTCATTAGCTTCAGTTACATGTTTACCATTTATAAATATACCCATTTAATTGGGGGATCAAAGCCACAGTGACTACCTCTTTTATGGCTGAAAGGGCAGATAAGTTGTGCTTCTCAGATATCTTTAGTCTCCTGATTTGCTCATCTTGGCTCGATTTGCTCTCTGTAGGTATGACATTGATGCAGATGAATATTACTTAGTGTCTCCTCACGCCTCACTTACGTTTCAGAATGGGTGCTGATCAGCTTAAAAATTTGGATAAAGGAAAGCAAGCTCCGTTTTCGGCCCTATTTGAGAGGTGCCATGTGAGTGAGTGGAGTCATTTTAAATGCTCTATGTATTTTTATTAGCTCTGCTGCAAGTGTTTGTTAGGCGCTGCGCTCCTAATCTAACATTGAATTGTTTCATGCTTTCGTAGACTCTCTCCCTAAATCTTCGTCTTTTTGATCTGAGCAGTCATGCTTATATTTTCCAGGGATGGATGTTTAGCTTGATCATTCCAGTCCCATGGCGCAGACACTACTGAACTGAGTAATTGGTCAAAAAATGGGATTTGAAGCTCTTTAGGAGGAGCATCGCACACCCAGGGGCTGGAGACATATCTCCCCTGTGTTTGTTACTTATGAAAAACTGATATTATGACAGGTAATGACAGTGTCTCAAAACACAGAGGGGTTTAAGGTGGGTTCTAAAGAGCATTTCTTCATTGAAGATGAGGAAAAAAATAAATGCAAGTCCCCTGTAATTCTCTTCCAGAAGTTCATCTTATGAAGACATAAAGTAGACAGAATACACTTAGAATTCCTCAGTATTTCAGAATTCTACTCATTAAAATCATAATCGTGTTGCATGTGATCTTTTTGTCAGTGGTTGTTTGCAAAAGAGGGATGCCTCTTGCCAATACTTAACAGCTTTTTTTTTTTCCTTGTGGGGTAAACGGTGAAAAGGACTAATGACCAAGCTGACAGACAATATCCCTCTTCATTTATCACATGGGGTTAATATCCTTTGCTTTGACATTAATTTATTAAGTCACTCACAGGCAGAATGATCTTATGCCTTGTTCTGAATTACCATCGCATGTCAGTAACATTCCACACAAAAAAGTACCACTCTGAGAAGAAGTTTGCTGTCAATTCCCTTTTTTTGATTATCGATTGCACTGGATAAATATAATCACACACACACACCACACACACACACATTTATATTGTGTAGTATATTTTATACATTTTGGGGAGTGTTTCGGAGAGTATTTGTCAAAGTGACCATTTCTCATACGTGAACACACCACAGCACACAGTGTGAACAGCACGAAATTCTTCCTCTGCATTTAACCCATTCACCAAGTGAAGCAGGGGGCAGCAGGAACACAGCGCCTGGGGAGCAGTGCGCGGGAACGGTACCTTGCTCAGGGTACCTCAGAGGTGCCTAGCGATCTTGGGATCGAACACGGACTTTCTGGTCGCAGGGCGAATGCCCTTACCACTAGGCCACCAGCTGCCCCAGAGGCTTTCAACTTTCATCTTTATATTTGTTTTATATTGTTCTTGTCTCTGCGTCTCTACATCTCTGTGTGACTGTGCAGTCATAAGTACGTATATATTTCCTTTATCCAGTTAGTCCCATTGACGGGTGAAGTGAAAGTGAACATTGATTGAGTGGGTGCCTTTTGTGTGTGCGTGTGTGTGCGTGTGTGTGCGTGTGTGTGCGTGTGTGTGCGTGTGTGTGTGTGTGTGTGTGTGTGTGCTTTCATACAAATGTAACTTTATTGACATGATACGAATCAATGTTTATAGATTCATCTTTTTAACATTTAGCCAACAGCTAATTGACAGACTGCTTTCAGAATGTGTCCTTGTGTTTGATCCACAGAGCAGCTGAAGACCTTGACAAATAGAGTGTTTTATGGTTTCCCCAAACAGCAAAACATGCGTGGAAATTAGTGTGTTTTATGTCTCAGGATCCTTTCACTGTAGAAGAGAAACTTGTCATATGGCTTATCAAGGTTCCAGGAGTTCAGATGTGAGGCTGAGATGTTGTCATGGATTCAAGGTTGCTCAGATTTATAAGCAACAGTCAAAAGAGCGGATCAGGAGTGTTGTGATGATCTTTGTCTGCAATCTTAGAAGACATCAATAAGTGACATTCACTCACGTGCGCAAACACAGCCTGAAAAACACTAGCTCATTGATGGCTGCCTCTACTATGTGTCTCCTTAAATACCGTCGCTGTTGTAACAAACATTTCATAGCTTTGTAATATCAATAATAATTGATATTATTCCAGGTCATTTCAGACCATTTCTTTTGATCGGTTCATCATGAAATGTTCACACAATTGAGAAATGGACAGTTGGCATGTTAAATTATGTAGGAATACCAAAAAAAACATTTAAAAGTAGTGTTATGAGGTTTTGATGGCAACTCTGTGATAAAATGTACCCATGAGGTTAAAGTCACCCATTGAAATAAGTCTCTTGGACCAAAATTTTTTCATTATGGGTAATAAGAGAGGATAGTGCAAATGATTTTGGTCTCTCAGTTAATTAATTAATTAATTAATTTAGGTGTGGCTCTCAGTGGCTGTGTGGCAGTTTGAGGTGGAGAGCTGCATTATTAAGCAGCCTTCCCAGTGTCAGACAGCATTAGTCCATGCAGGACCTGAGGAATGTCATCTTAGCCCTCCCTGAGAGATGACCACAGTAAACAACAGGAAGAAATGATTGCTTTACAAGTGTTACATCCACACTTTACAGACAAAGATGAATGATGCAGGGAACTGCAGCATCATCCCCCTCCTCTCTCTCTTTCTCTCTATCTCTCTCTCTCTATCCCTCTCTTTCTCTCTCTCTCTCTCTCTCCCTCTCTCTCTCTCTCTCTCCCTCCCTCAATAACTCGCTCTGTCTCTCTCTCTCTCTCTCTCTCTCTCTCTCTTTCACTCACTCTGTCTCTCTCTCTCTGTCTCTCGTTCACTCACTCTGTCTCTCTCTCTGTCTGTCTCTCTCTCTCTCTCTTTCACTCACTCTGTCTCTCTGTGTCTCTCTCTGTCGCTTTCTCTCTCTCACTCTCACTCTCTGTCTCTCTCTCTCTGTCTCTTTCTCTGTCTCTCTCTCTGTGTCTCTCTGTGTCTCTCTCTCTCACTGTCTCTTTCTCTGTGTCTCTCTGTGTCTCTCTCTCTGTTGCTTTCTCTCTCACTCTGTCTCTCTCTCTCTCTCACTCTGTCTCTCTCTCTCTCTTTCTCTGTGTCTCTCTTTCTCAGTCTCTTTCTCTGTGTCTCTCTGTGTCTCTCTGTCTCTCTCTCTCTCTCTCACTCTCTCTCTGTCTCTCTCTCTCTCTGTCTCTCCCTCTGTCTCTCTCTGAACACTTTTGAATGACAAGAAGGTAAACGAGAAACAGCCGTTTGAAGGAATGTAGAGAACAGAGACCATAAACTGAGATGTTGAGACTGATTCTGCAGAGTCGACTGGATTTGTTTGTTAAATCCAGTCACTCGTGACCAGATCCAATTTGTGTGGTTGCGTTTGCTCACATATACACACACCGGAAAACACTGACTAAACGGACAAACCAGCTCTGTTTACGTTTAATTTTCTTCTGTATCGTTTCTTAATGACTCTAAACAAGCGAACATTGGACCAAATATCAGAGTAGGATGACCTAGTCAGGAGATATTTAGATTAAAATGCTAATAAATTACAATTAAGATGTAAAAGTATCTGCAAAATTACTGTGTACAAAGTATCGTGTACCTAAACTTCCATTTAAAGCACCAACGTCTTGTTTAGAGTAAAAACAGGGAAACTAAGTCCGTTCTGACGGGTCAGAATCTTACTGAAGATTCAGCTGCATCACATCAAAATGTGGCTTGACGCTGATTAGAGGGGGTAGAGTCTCAAACCAACACGGCGGAAAGACTGAATTTGATTGTATGTGAACATTCCTTAACACACAAGGTGTTATACGTACAGTATGTACTGAATGTTGGGCTAATTTCAGTAAATCTGTCTCTCGCGGTTTTTACTGTAGGGGATGCTGGAATGTTTCCTCGGATGCCTGTGATGAATGGCATGATGGGAGCAAACCCTGTCTTCCCTCAAAACCCTGCCATGATACCAGGAGCTGGCATTTCTGGCGCTTTCTCTCCCATCCATCGGATGCCTTTCCCTGAAGGCATGAGGTGAGACTGAATTTGTATTAGCAGCTGGAGAAAACTCCTCCTCTCAGTCATGAAACGCTCTCAGTTCAGTATTTTTAGAAATATTTATATATATATAAAAACGTGGTTTGAGGATAACAGCTCGAGATGCGTCTCCGCAGGGAGAAGAAGTTTGGCCAGATGGGGAGTGATATGGCGGGTCCCTGGAGTGCTCCTGTCCCGATGCCTGGCCCAGCCCCTCCAGCAGAGGCAGAAACAGACACCATGTCCAATGCCCAGAGGAGCACTCTGAAGTGGGAGAAAGAGGAGACTCTCGGAGAGTTGGCCACCGTGGCGCCCGTCCTTTATACCAATGTCAACTTCCCGAACCTGAGAGAGGAGTTTCCAGGTGAGTGACCCCTCCTAGAATGACCGAGAGGACGCAGATGATGTTTGAGGCTAACCACCAGACTGTCTTCCACAGATTGGACAACTAGAGTAAAGCAAATTGCAAAACTATGGAGAAAGGCTAGTTCACAAGAAAGAGCTCCGTATGTGGTAAGAGCACTTTATTGTTGAAAAATGTGGATTTGATTGATTGTATCTTCCAAGGCAAGCAAATTTAGCTTTTCTTTGTGTCCACCTTTCAGCAAAAGGCTCGCGATAACCGAGCAGCTCTTCGTATTAATAAGGTTCAGCTGTCTAATGACAATATGAAGAGACCGCAGCCGCAGCAGGCTCCTGACCCTTTTGATCCCAGCATCCCCATGGATACTGAGCTACTCTTCAAAGACCCACTCAAACAAAAGGAGTCTGAGCATGAGCAAGAGTGGAAGTTCAGACAGGTGATTGACAGTCCTCGGAATAAATGTTGTATTTTTTTTTTCCATTTTACTTTAATGCTGTGTATGGGACCAGGCTGTGGCAGTGCAAAGCTGGGTTTCTCAACCCCTGATCAAGGCTCTGGCAATTCCTTTTTTTTCACCTTAACCTTAATTGACTTCACCATATTTGGTTCACTTTGCGACTAACAAACTAATTCATGAAGTCACCATACGCTGTGCAAGCTCAGGATTGGTGGAGGTTATGCCACATTAATTGAAAAGCAAAGTTCATGTTAAGGTCAATTAAACCTGGGACCCAGTTAGGGAAAATTCAATTGTTTCTGATCAGCGTCAGCACTAATCTGGTTACCGTTTACAGCAATATGCCATGTGGCCAAGAAAAAAAAAACATACTTTCAGTGTAAATGTTGAGAAACCTTAGATTTTTTTTAAAAAATTGCACTATTTTACATGTTTTCTACAAGGCTAAAGGAGAAATGCATGATTTGTATGTGTACAGTGAACATGGCCTGTAGCAGAATGTTGTGTAAATGCATGGTTGAGTGGTCATTGCTTTCTTTACGTTTGGCATTGCCGTGCGGTCTACTAATTCTTAATTTGCATTGAAAAGGGAGAGTTAAATCAGATGTGGGGACCCCTTAAGAAGCAGCAGGAAAAGGTCCCAAAAAGCAAAGCCATAAAATCAACAAATAAAGACGTCCTTTTTGGACATTCCAACCAGGCAACTATAGCTGCAGGATGTGGAAAAAATTCTCTGGTAAGATCCCAAGGCGAGGCACTGTTCTGGCATTCATCTGCCAAGAACTAATAAAGACAAAGTTTACTGGGTGCAAAATAAGGATTCAGTAGGTGGAGTGGTCGAGGGAAAAGCTGATAAATTGAATATTTCCCATTGGCCAGAAACATACAGTAATGGCCTTTACATTCTCATCACCATATTATACACACATTCACATTTTTTCTGCATGGCTTAACAACTCATTAAAAAATAAACCACACCTTATTTAGAGTTTGAGGGACAGAGAGCATTCTTAGCACCATGTCATCATAAAATTATAATTCAATGCCGTTTAATGGCTTCATCAGCTGAAGTTTTCTATTTCGTTTTTGTTTCCATGTCAGCAAATGAGACAAAAGAGCAAGCAGCAGGCGAAGATTGAGGCAACTCAGAAGCTTGAGCAGGTTAAAAATGAACAGCAGCAACTTCTGCAGCAGCAACAGCAGCAGCAGCAGCCACAGTTCAGTGCCCAGTCAGGTGCAGACAACATTAACAATGGGAATCAAAGTCCCAGGACGCCTCAGCACTCTAGTGGAGGCAACACCTCCCCACTGCAGTCCAAGGACAGCTTTATGAGGCCTCAACTCCCTGGAACACCAACTTCAGTCTCTTCCGCAGACAATGTATTTTTGCGTCCCCAGCCGCCACCTCCGTCATCTTTGGCGAAGACTCCTACCCAGGATACGCAATACTCGCAAGGTTCGTCATCACAGCCTCAGTCCCCTCAGATGTTTTCTCCCAGCTCATCAAGTTCTCGTCCATCTTCTCCATGGGATCCGTACAATAAGATGGTGGGTACCCCGCGACCGCCGCCATCTGGGTCAAGCACACCTCGTAGAGGCTCATTATCTGACATGCAGGAGAGGGGCAGGCCCTCTCCAGCTCATGAGTCGTTTGGTTCTCCGACATCTGGAGGTGCAGACATGTATGCAAAACCACCAGACACACCCAGACCTTCAGATCCATTTGTGAAGCCTCTCGGTCCCCCTAGGCCTGGTCCTGTGCCCGAACAGCAACAGCTTCAGCTTCAGCAACAGGGTCGATACATGTTGGCCAACACTTCACCAGGAGACAACTTCACCAGGCCAAGTCATAGATCGGAGGTTTACCAGCGGATGCCACATAACCGCATGGTACTTTCCGACCCTTATTCGAGGCCACTCTTGACACCCATCCCAGGGAGTAATGAATCTGGCTCTGTGCCACTCTTTAAAACTCCCATGCCTCCCTTACAGCCACAGCTAGAATCTTTTGGTCCTGGACAGCAAGGCATCAGGCGTGGTCCGCCTGATGGCTTCTCTCAGAGCCAACAAAGTGACCCTTATTCTCATCAGCCTCTGACTCCTCACCCATCAGCTGGAGATACTTTCAGCAGTGAAGGCAGGATGATCCGTCAGCCCTCGGCAGGACATTTTGCCCAGCATCTGCCCATGATCAGGCATCCTCAGAGGGATCCATATGCACAGGCACCCTCTACGCCTAGACCAGATTACTCTCAGCAAATGAGTGACCCTTATGCTCAACCTCCTGGTACTCCACGACCTCACGATTCGTACGTCCAACCGCCCGGTACCCCAAGGCCACATTCTGATCCGTACTCCATGCCACCGTCGACACCTCGGCCTAGTTCTATGGAACAGTTTTCTCAGTCGCAGCCACCCAGCCGCAGACAGTCTCCTTCTCATGCCATGGATCCTTATGCACAAATGCCAGGCACCCCAAGACCGGCCCCAGGGGAGAGGTACCCTAAATCTCCAGGCAATCAGAGAAACACAGATACATTCACACAGCCCGGTGGAATGCCTAGGCCGGCCAAATCGGACCCATATGACCAGCCACCTGGAACTCCGAGACCAGTTCTAACTGACCCATATGCTCAACCTCCTGGAACCCCAAGGCCAGGGCCCATGGCTCACCCCTCAGATCCATTTAGCCATCAAGCTCCAAACAGAATGCAAGATCCGTTTGCCCATCCGACTGGTCCTGGTTCTCAAACACCAAAACACCCTGGCATTTCAGATGAGGGTTTCTCTGTGCCGCCGACCAATCCTAATCAAACGCCAGCGCATGACCCATATGAACAAGCACCCATGACTCCATGCCCACAATCAGGGGAAAAATTGGTTCTTGTTCCTCCTACAACAAACAGCTCTTCCGATGCTCCGAATGCCATGCAGACGCCGCTGGGGGACACAGAGGAAAAACTGAAACAGGTACGGCCTCTTGAAAGAGTGATTTACTTTGATTCTCCCTTTTAGTAGTTAACTATGTTTTTTTTCTGATGTTCATTTCTGTTTCAATTAGCGACAGAGACTACGGCAGCTGATACTGAAACAGCAGCAGCAGAAGTGTGCCATCAGGCAGGAAAAGGGTCTTCAGGAGGCTACTGGCACTCCTGCCCCTGGGACTCCAATGCACTGGTCACAGGAAGATTCCGGTCCACAGAATGACGTTTTTGGTCGACCACCTCCACCATACCCTGGAACTATGAGGGCTACGCCAATGCAGGGAGGTCCGAGATTTCCAGGACCTTTACTTGAGCAGCGAGCGCCATTCCCTGAGGACACCCAGTGTCCCCGACCTCCGTTTTCCAGAGACATGAGCAATATGGGCATGAGACCACAAGGGCCAAGGTGAGGATATTTGCATGGGAAAAGTGGATATAGAGTTTGAGATCCAAATCTGTTTTGTTTCTTTATATTTTTAAGATATCTTCTATGTTATAAAATGTAACATTTCTATGCTTTTTTGTCCCTTCAGGTTTGGATTTCCCCCTGTAGCTCCAGGCCAGGAGTCATTCCTCCGACCCCTCCACCAGATGCGAGGTGGACCAGTGTCTGATAATGTTCCACCACAGATGCGAAGATCTCTGTCAGTTGATCTTTCTAGGCCAGTGGGGGGTAACCCTCAAATGGGTGGACCCCAGCACTTCCCACCACGTGGCCTCCCAGTGCAGCAGCACAATATAATGGGCCAACCTTTTATTGAGCTTCGTCACAGGGCTCCTGAGAACAGAGTCCGGATACCCTTTGGGCCACCAAACATGTTGGACCATCCTAACCAACCCCAGAGACCTTCAACTAGCTTCATGGGAGGACAGAATATGGCCTTTGCTGGTAACCAAGGCCAACCACAACACGTATCAGTTGGTCATCTGCAGATATCACCTGGCATGGAAAACTTGCATCAGCAAGCAAACATGCCGGTGAACACTGCTCCACAACATCCTCCACTTTCAAGCACTCTCACTCATTCAGCCGGTGGTGAGGCACTTATTTCTTCCCAGCCTTCGCTTATGCCTGTGCCAGTTCCCGGCCCGTCTGAGGAGATCCCCCTGTCTTGTGGCGAAGGGATGGAGGTGAAGTTGGATACAGATGATTCAGCAGTGAAGGACTTTGAAGATGTCGAGGTTAAAGATCTGGTTGACGATGACTTGGAGAACTTGAACCTCGATACAGATGACGGCAAGGACTTGGATCTGGAGACAAATGACCTCCACCTGGATGACTTCATTGAATCGGGGAAATTTGACCTCATTGCTTACGCAGATCCCGAGTTGAACCTCGAGGACAAGAAGGATATGTTCAACGAGGAACTGGACTTAAGCGATCCCATCGAGGATGACCACGGAGAAGCTGCAGACCTTCAGAAGGAACTGACGGAGAAGAAAAGTGTCCCTTGTGGAGATGCGTCATCACTCCATTCAAGAAGTAAACTGGACGATGGTCAGCCTTCTACTCGTGTCAAACAAGAAGAGAACCTATCGAAAGAAAGCTCTGGAGCGTTACTGACGGAGAGTACCATTAAAAGAGAAATGAAACCGGGCTCAGTGGTCGGCCAGCACCCTTCCAGTTGTGGATTGTCATTAAGTGAAAACAGGCCTCTGAGCAATAAAGGCAGCCAAGGAGATGTGCGTCTCTTTGAGGAATCGGCCCAACAGAATGGACTGTCAGGTGCAAGTGTTTCCTCTGGATCTGCCCCAGTGCTCTCGAGCCTGTTGACCAAAGAAAAACTTGAAGATTCTGGAATTGCCTCAGTGGTGCCTCCTCACCAGGGTGATCTCTCCCAGCCTAACCAGGGCGCAGACCTTCAGGCAAATATGAGCATGATGATGCTGCAAGGACAAGACAAAGGGATGAACTCTGGCATGACAGTCGGTCACAGAATGGATCCGTCACTCGCTCATGGATCTCCGCTGGGAAATCCAAACATGATGCCAGCTGGAAACCAAGGATTTGGAGCTTCCCCAGGACAGCAAGTTGACTTGAACATGACCATGGTGGGCGGCCAGCAAGCCATTCCACATGCGGCCCATCCTCAGGCCCAGCAAGCCATGTTCACACAGGTGTCTGTAGGACAGCAAGCAGCAAAAGGACAACAGGGCCAGCAAAACAGGCCACTGCTGTTAGATGAGCAGCCCCTCCTGCTTCAAGACCTGCTGGACCAGGAGAGGCAGGAGCAGCAACAGCAGAGGCAGATGCAGGCTATGATCCGCCAGCGCTCTAATGACCCCTTCTTCACCAACATCGGTAAGTCTGTTAATTACAGTGTTGGGGTTATGTATTATAGCACTTGACCTAGGACTTCAGTTCACTGTGTGTATATTATATACACAGCCAAGCTCGGAGTTTTCACACCCCTGGCTAATTTTGACAAGTTTCTTCTTGACACAGGCGTCTCCCAGAAGATAAGACTGTACTAGAGGCATCATTATGGAGAAAAGGCTTATTTACATTTGAACAAAAAGTGTCCTGTCCAACGTTATTCATGCCCTTAATAATAAATAGAAAAGACTTTATTGGCTTTTACAGCAGTCAGACTCTTCCTATAAGTGCTGAGGAGCTTCTGCACGTCTCCACTGGTGTTTCCCCACAGACTGGGACAGTCTACAGAAGGGATGATGTTGGACAGGCCACTTTTGTTTAAATGTAAATAAAAGCTGAGAGATATGTTTCTCCACAGTGACGCCTCTTACATCGTCTAATTCTGGGAGACGCCGGAGTCTTCTCTAACCAAGAAGAAACTTTTAAACTGATCGAATAAAAGTAACTTTGCCTTCTCAGTCAGAATTTGCCTTCTCAGTTTCATATTGCATATCATTACTGCCCTAATATGTGTATACTGTGTGTGTGTGTGTGTGTGTGTGTGTGTGTGTGTGTGTGTGTGTGTGTGTGTGTGTGTGTGTGTGTGTTTCTCCAC
>JBBIGB010000006.1:824533-837037 GCA_037577075.1 Alestopetersius hilgendorfi
TCCAGATCTTTCTCCCATTGAGCTGCAGGACCAGCTGGAGACCCACAAGCTCCACATGATCCAGAACATCACACACAAATGGTTCTGATGGAGAAAGAGCTGGACACCAGTTCTTTCTGAGGTTGTACTCACACTAGGCACGGTTGGCGTGAACCGGACCCGAGTACGATTCGTGCTGGAGAACGCTTAAGTCATTATGTTGCTATGGTTTCAGGATAAACAGGAAGAGCAGTGTTCTCGTTGAACGCAGTGGAGTCTATCGCTCTGTTTACTTTTTTGATAGTAATGTTGAGTCGTTTGGTCCGTGGTGGTCCACAGCCCTCTTATAGCCTGTTGCTAAACAGGTCTGTCGCTTCTGTGTCACGAAAAATGGTTTTGGAGCGTCGCAAAAACGTTATGTCACGCGTCCTGATCCATGCTCCAGCACGTTCAGCGCTCACACTACATGCGAACTGTGCCTGAGTCCAACTGAACCGTGCTCTGGCTCACCTCTTCCAAGCGGGCCAGGGACGGCTAAACGAACCGCGCCCAGGCACGGTTCAGAGCACTCACTAGTCAAACGAACCGCGCTTTGGTGATCAAAGGCACTCGAGCACGGTTCAAACTGCCTAGTGTGAGTACACCCTGAAAGTTGCTGAAAGAATGTGGAGAATCTGAGCTTCTGTGATAAAGGGGCGGAGCTTATTTGAAACTTTCACAACATTAAACTGCACCTACAGTGAAAACTGATACTCTTCAGAACCAGTCAGTTACTTTTTTTTCAAATGTTTTATTGTAATACAGTTTTGAAAGACCAGTGTATCAGAAATCTGAGAGTGGACGCAAACTTTTGTTCTGTTGTGTGTGTGTGTGTGTAGTTGTGCACATACAGTGAACTGGTTAAAAGGTATTTTTTGGGGACCAGTGACAGAGCTTCCAAATTTCGAACTAATCAATAAACAGTCCCGTAAATCTAACTGGATGCAGATAAAGATCTAATGTCACAAAAACTCCAACCCTGGCAACCGAACTAGTTGTGAAAACGCCATCTGTGTGACTGCGTGAAAACGGAGTGGAGAACGAGGGTCTGTGTCTGAATGGAACTGTCCGTCTCTCTCCTCCTCAGGTGTTGCATTACATCAGAAGGCCTGCTTCTCTGAGCTGGTTCCCCCCAGTGAGGCAGCTTCCTTCAGGCTGCTCCTCGCTCGGCCTGCCTCAAAATGGACGCACTGCTGAATCCTGAGCTCAGGTAAATCCTCACTCACGACCCTACGATCCTCCTCCAGGCCCTTCGGTGTCACAGCTTGACCTCTCGAACACGCCGGATATCCTCGCGTCCCTGCCTCACTCTGGCGTATTGATTTTGGGCTTTGTCGGCCGACACTGGAGAACAGTGCTGGTCAGCTTGTTGGGATGGTCTGTATCTTTAGCTCCTCACGGACGCAGCAGGAATGTTAAGCCGTGCTTCAGTGGAGATCTCCAGTTCCAAGCATGATCTGGTCGCTCATTGTGGAGGCATATTAGACAACTGAGCACTTATGGTATAAATAATGCAGACGCGGAGACCAGCTGACGTTCTCTGACCTTAATTTAACAGGAATCTAAAGACTTAAAATAACAGCCGTGCGATTAGATATGCTTATTTTAGATAATGTAACATTGCTGATTAGTGAGTAAATGCGATTAATACGTAAATCGAAACGGTTGATGTATAAACGTGTACAGAACTGGAAAGCTCTCTAGCAACCATAAAGCGATCAGCACTGGGCACCTGGCTGCAGCCAATCAGAGTGAAGTGGGCGGGGCTTATACATTGCTTATGAATTGTAGAGGTTGTGATTTTTGCGTCTTATTTGGGGATAAACCCTAATTGGACCATGGCGTCTGTAAAATGATGCATGTGTAATTACACACGTATTAAATGGATTACCTGTAAAGGTTGAACAATTTCCTCCCTGTAAAAGCTAGCAAGATACTTTTCTGCATGCTTGTCACAGTTGCTCAATTATAGCTAATGATTAAGTGCTCTATGAACAATAGCCAGTTAAAATGTAATAGTGTAGACAAGTAACTGATGCACATTCTTAAAGAGGACATATGCAAAACTCACTTTAGTTATAAAAGGTCTATGTGCTACATAAAGAGATTCACTAGCTTTATTCTCCACAGTTTCAGTCCCTTTCAAAATGAATCATGTAAGGGCTCTGTCCCTTTTATGCAAATAAGCTGCTGCTGGCCAGGCCCCACCCATCCCGTGCAAACGCTGCGCGTTTAAATTCTGTTTTTACGTTAGAATCCATGTCCTGAACACCAGCGAATCATTTTTTTACTTCCGTCCCTTCAGTCTGTGACAGTGGTTCTAGGCTGAAGAGAGGGAGGGAGGGAGGGAGAAAGAAAAAGTGAGAGATACACTAAATGGACAAACGTATTGAGAAACAGAGGCGCTATCCGGCCCTATATGTTGGACCCCGAGTCGAACCAGAGCAAGATGAAGACAACACTTCATGAGTGACTCGTCTTTGCCTGTAGCCACAGCGCTCGGCGTCTTATGCTGCCGTAAAACCAGCAGACAAAAATGGAGTGGGTGGGGCTTGACAGGTGAGGAGAGGTTCAATGCAAATTTCCCTTATTATGAGTCACAATCAAGGAGGAATCCAAAGGGCTCCTTTTGAAAGAGGCTGAAAATGAAGAATAAAGCTGGTGAATCACTTTATGTGAGTGATTTTCATGAACAGGTTTAATAGCCCATATACCTTTTTATAACTTGTTTTTAAGGAAAAAGTTCATTTTGCATCATTTGTCCCCTTTAACACCCTCCTCTGCCCATCCAGACCAGTGTGTGACGTATTCAGGTGAAATGTGTTTGTGTTCCCCCTTTTTGCACACAATAGAATAGAACTGAATAATCAGTATAATCCAGAGAGTTTTCATGCAGACATGCTGCGCTGTAGAGGGAATGTCAAAAAAATCGAAATATCTAATTTGTCCTGTAATGATAACCTGGATCTTGAGCAATTTCCTCCGGGATAAATAAAGTTTTCTGATTCTGATTCTGATTCTAAAAAGGTTGCTATGTATGTACATAGACCGAATTGCCCAGTTCTAATATGTAGTATGAATAATAGCGGTGATTATTGTAATTTGGGTCTTGTTGTTTACTGTTGTTTATATATTTTATATCTGGCACAATAGATTTGGAATGTTAAATACGCATTTGTAAATATGGTTATTAATAACTCTGCTTTTTTATTTTCTTAAGAATTAGAAGGAAGCATATGACACGATTTATACTCCATGAGGAACATTGTCAGTATAATGAGTGACAAAACGGAGCACATGCAAATCCCTTCTCCACAACTGTCATGTAGGAGTGTTTCCTCTGTGAAGGTCACAAGGAAAAAAAGGAATCCTCTGAGGGTGGATAACCCAGTTGTTGCCTTGGAGCCTCATTATTTGGTTCCTAATGAGAAGCAACAGACTTGTCTTCTGGTTGAAAGAAGGCAATTTGTGGGTGTTAATAACTGGATCTTGGTACAATCTGCTTGTTTTGCATGAAGGAAATTAAATCAGTACTATGTAAATATAAAGACTTTGATCATTTTCGTGTGTCTTTATCCCTGCTACAAAAATGTAATCTAATTTATCTCCTCTTTCTTCTGCATGTTTCTGATGACTTCAGGGAAACGGCACACGATGGTTCGGTATGTAGCTTAATGTTTGATTCATTTATTTGTGTGTTTATAAACCTGTTTGTTTTTGAGATGCGTGTACCATAATGCAGTTTTCCATTCTCTTGTTTATTCCTAGATCAAGGTTAAAAACAACTCGGAGCAAGTCATATTTAAAGGTCTTGCCCCCAGGGTTGTTTTGTCGAACCATCCCATGCCGAAAGGAACCAAGACTAAGGTGAACTTAGAGGAACAGGGTCGACAGAAGGTATCCTTCAGTCTCATGCAGACTAAGAAGCCACTGCAGAACGTGTTCTTTGCCCCGCTGGAGAAAAGTCATAGTGAAATTTCTTCTGCAGCGCAACCTGCAAATGTACCCTCCACAGACCAGGCAGGGCAAAGTGCTGAAAGCAAGAATGAGCAAATTGAGAGAACTGATGTTTCCGCTGTGGCCGCTGTAGTGGCGGATCCCCAGACGATACAGCCTCCAGCTCCCCCTCCTCCCAAATCAAAACCTGACCTCGGCAGCATACATTTTAAGAAGCAGATTTTGAGTGTGTCTGTTGAGGAAAGTACTGTAAGCAATGCTGTTTTAGATGATACCCCCCCAGAGACTGAAGTTTTAATCAGACCTCCAGCGAACATTGAGGCTGAAACGCCAACGACTCAATTCCAGCAGAAAACTGTCACTGGTAGTCCCTCTGAAAAAGTTAAGAGAGAGGACCACGCTCAGGACAAATCGGATACTTGCCTTAAAGGACCAACTGACTTCTCCCATATTGGGAAGGAGTGTAAGGATCGCCTCAGTGTTTCTGACTCCCAAGACAACAAAGGGGCCCATCAGTCGGGTGGTTCTCTGCCAAGTTCTGAAATTGATGGTCATTCTAAAAGGACATCTTCCAGCCAAAAGTCTAGTGACCCCAAGAATGTGACCAAGTATGACAGTCACTGCACAGACGTTAAGAAATCCTCCAGCTCCAAAACCAACCTTTCGGAGAAGTCTAGGTCGGATAGGAAGGACGAGAGGGATGAAAAGGGCTCTAGCCGTTCTAAAACGGAGAGAGACTCCAGGCACACAACTTCACGGTCTTCTCGTTCTGACCGAAGGAGGACCAGGAGTCGCTCGCGGTCTAGGTCCAGAGGTTCTCGAACTAGTTCTTCCTATTCCAGATCGGAGAGATCTAGAAACGAGAGACAGTCAAGGTCAGACAGGTCACATTACCATGATTCTGAAAGGAGGTCCCACCGGAGTTCTCCTCATCGTGATCGAAGAAGGTCCCGCTCTAGAGCTGACGGACGATCTCGAGACAGCTCCGATTCCGAGGATGATGTAAGGAAACAGAGAACCCGAAGCAGTGACTCAAGCCGATCTTCAACCTACTCTAGCTCACAGAGAGAGTCAAAGTCATCTCACCCAAAGTCCTACAGAGACTCGAAATCCATAGATTCTTCTCGTTCTTCAGAGACAGACAAAAGAACGCAGTACTCGAGAACAGAAAGATCTGCCCGGAAGGAAAAGGAAGACTCTGAACCCAGCAAACGAAGCTCTCCTGAGGCTGATACTAGTCATAAAAAGTCATCATCTCGTTCAAAATCAGAGGGGAATCCTAAATCGTCAGATTACAAATCAGATACCTCATCAAGGTCCTCTGAGAAAAAGGTCCAGAAAAATAGCGGGAGCTCAGATTCGGACGAGGAGCACAGAAGAAAGTCTCGATCTTCTGCGTCCCTAAGTGCATCTTTTAAAAAAGCTGAGTCCAAGTCCTCATCTAGTGTAACTAGAACTGACAGTCAATTGGTGGACAAATTAAATAGTAGTAATAAGGTGCAGCTGTTGGACACGGATGCGGTCGTGTCTCAGGGAGATGGTTCTCAATGTGAAGATAGTAGTCAGTCCAAATTAAAGGGTAACGCCTCACAACAAATGCCACAATCTATCCTCAAGGACAATTCAGCATCTCAGTGTATTGGATCCCGGAGTGGAAACAAGGATTCTGGTAGTATGGTACAGTGCCCTGACAAAGTGAATCATGCAGAATTAAGTACTACTATAAGTGAACACATTACTGTTGAAGAGAGTTCTGTAGGGCATGATCAACATGGAAAGCAGACAGACTCTCTAGGCAAATGTGAATTTCAGGTTTTGAAAGAGGCACCATTTGTCACTAATGTTTCCTTTAGTTTAATTGAGCCATCTTGTCCAGGCGACCCTCCCATTCAGGAACCAGCAGGGTTCTCTGAAGACACTCTTTCTGTGAAAGAATTACCCCATGGAGGATGCTTGAAACCTAACACTAAGTCTGGTTCCCAGTTGCTTATCGGGAAAGACGTTAGCATAACGCCCGTTAATGCAAACATGGAAACCTCTTGCAAAGAACCTGAGCAGTTGAATAAAAACCCTGATGCTGAAATTATGAAAAAGGGTAACAATGTTAAAAAATCACGTTGGGATATAGTTGGACAGGACAGTTTAGAAAATCTAAGTCCCAAGAAGGTGGTTAACCTGGATAATGCCTCTGTAAAGAAAGTTATTTCTGTGAAGAGAATAGAGTTTAACAATGAAACTAACCTTGAAGAAACGTGCTCGAAGAAACAAGACTCTGTGCCACATTCCTTGAAGTCTGAGGAGCTGAAGCAAAGAGACCGGCCGAAGGAATCTCCTAAAGAAGTTCCCACTCAGCCAGGTGATCCTGTCACGCTGCAAACGACCTCTACAAATCAAGTTCTCAAAGTTACTCATAAATCAGACATCACTCCTGATGCCACTGCTATCAAATTGGACCAGAAATTTACTAATCATGAGAAAGAGCTCAACCATGACTTGCACAAGCCTAAGGCTGAGGAGCTTATATCCTTTAATTGTGATGGTAAAGGCCTTAGTGAGGAAAGCGAAACTGACGACACTGACTCCGATTCAGAAGACGGACAGAGCTCTTTGAAACGTCTGCACTCTGTAGTGGTTGTGCCAAAGAATTCTACTATTACCTATGAGACAACTGACCAGTCCACACCATGTCCTAGCCCGTCCAGTGTGTCTGGGCAGCAGCAGCCAGCGTATCAAGCTTATGAATCGAGTAAGGGCATTAACTGTGAAATTCCTAATAGTCATATCTCTGCGTCTAAGCTTGGGGAGCCTTTGGTTGAAAGTAGAAAACACGATGTCCTACCAGTTGCAGATGAGAAATGCCTGCCTTCCTCCATGCAAATGGTCTACCAATCCCAGAGCGACATGGTTGACAGCACTAGCCAGTCCGAGGCAACCAGTGCACTGGCTGACACAAACAGGAACTGCGTTCTCCATGAAAGACCAAAGATTTGTGTCCCGACCTACCGAGAATCTACCCATACTCTGGAGAGTACACAGAGGGAGTCTGAATTAGGGCATCATCAGCCTTACGAAAGACCGGACAGCTGGCAAAGAAGAAAGGCAGGAAAAGAACAGTGTGGAGACTTCAGTTCCACAGATGGTCACAGTAGCAAGGATGGATTTCACTCTGGGTGGGACTTCACCCAACCAGAGCAACCCAGCAGCACGTTTCAGCAACCAGACAGCAGTCACGGTACCCAGCGGCCACCCCAGACTGAGAGTTCATTTATTGGGCAAGGAAGCAGTGTTTGGACCCAGTCGACTGCCTCTCACAAAGGTAGACCAGTCAACACAACTGTGCCTTCTCAGTGTTATGACTCAACAGGCCAGATCCACCCAGACTCTCTGACCAATGATGAAGATTTCGAGGGAAAAGCACTCGGCGGAAGTCGAGTGCCCGTACCTTTTGCCGAACCCCATATCTCGTCTGCGTTTGTCCAAGCCCACGAGATAAGCAGCAACTGCATCTATGTGAACGCCCCTTCTGAGAGTCAGATGGTCCCTGAGCCTCTCAGAGAAGACAGCCAAAAGCCTCACAGAGGCAGGGGCCCACCCAAAAAGAGACGTCCGGAGTTGGAGTCGGAGTCGGATAATGAGGCAGAAGCAGGCCTGGGTTGCAAGAGAGAGTGCTTGGAGGAACGTGATGCCAGCAAGGACTCCAAGTTATCGCTGGACCAGGAAGGTGCACAACGGCCACTGCTCAGTCTGAGAGACTTCTTGGACTCCGCTGGCTGGAAGGAGAAATCCAGACAGAAGAAGATGCCTCCTTACTTCGACCTCATTGAAGAAAACCTCTACTTGACGGAACGGTCAGTACTTCGTTCAGGGTTTTTATCAATAGCATGAAAAAACCAAAGAAATTATTCAGTAGCCCTGTGATGTGTTGTCAAACTGTAAGTTTCTGTAAGATGTCTTACTCACATTCACTGACCACTTTATTAGAAACCCCTCCCTTGTAGCTACTCGTTGCTGGTGTACAGGACCGTAGCCCATCTGTTGAAGCACATATCCTTTAGCCCAAGGGTGTCAATCTCTGGTTCTGGAGGGCCGGTGTCCAAAACTGTTAATTGTGGTTCTCCTCAAACACAACCTCCTAAACCTGACAGTTAACTGATGATGTGAGGCAGGTGTGTCTGAGCAGGGAAATCTGTAAAATGTCCTGGACCACGGCTCTCCAGGACAGGAGTTTGACACCCGTGGTCTTGCCTTTCATCCGTGGTCGGTGTCCGACCACAGAGCTGCTCTCGGGAGGATAATTTTGGGTAGTGTTTCGCTCTCAGCCTAGCACTGACAACCAACCAACCAACCAACTCCTATACCTGCACCACACACACTATGGTGACCAGTATTGTCTCAGTGTCTGTGCTGACATTAAATCATCCTCCCAAAATCTGCTCAACAGCACTCCTAAAAGGGGACCGTGAACGGCAGCTCAAAAAGTTTCCAGTGAACTGGCTATTGAGTGGAAAAACCAGGGTAGGGGTTTCTGACAAAGGACTGAGTGGATAGCTCCCGTATCTGCGTTCATAAACCAGATCCCAGCTATCCTCCCTATGTGATTAATTATATAGCTTATATTTCACTTGTTCACTTCAAGCTATCTCTTGCAAAATATGCAAATCCTGTCAACATCACGGGTCTCGCCCTGTCTGATCTGATATCCTGTGACAGCAGTGGTCACCAACCCTGGTCCGGGAGCTTTGTCCTCCTCCACCTTATTCTTCAGACCCTTTTGATTAGCAGGATTGGCAAATTCCTTTAAGCTGGTCACATGGTTTGTTGGGTTTCTGACGAGTAGGGAACATCGCAACTTGATCTCAGTTGCTGCATTACTGCCGAAGGGCTACTCCCACAAGGACTGGATGGTCTCCTGACCCCCTGTTGATGGCTAAACTTAGTGGTTAGTGTTGGGTGCAGGTTGGAACTTAACCCTGCAGGAAGGTGGATCTCCAGGAGGAGGGTGGGTGACCACTGATGCAGGGTTACTGAAGTATGAATCTAACCGGCTTATAAGATCAGATATTTAAAATGTGAACTCTCGTATTATTCATATATTCAATGTAATGCTGTGCAGTTTTATTTTGGCACATATTAAACGAGTCTTTCAATCATCTTAACAGCAAGAAGAATAAGTCGCACCGGGACATTAAACGAATGCAGTGCGAGTGCGCTGTCCTTTCAAGAGAGGATCGTGCCAGAGGGGTCATGGCTTGTGGAGAAGACTGCCTGAACCGCCTTCTGATGATCGAGTGGTATGTAAATTTGCGTGAACACCAAATGGTGAAGTTAAAGAAGTTAAAGTCCTGTTTGTTTTGCTGTGATGCTTGATTAGAAAATGATCTGAAATACAGTACTATGCAAGTGTCTTCAATACGTGTGCAAATTATTTAAAGCCATTTTTCTGAGTGCGATTATGCATTTATCTGCTAACAACTTTAACGTTAGAATAAATGCAAACAAACCAGAAAACTGTCAAATGTATCAGATTAGTTCTGTGTATAAAAGTAGCTGATACTGTGTGAGCTGGTGAGGAGAACACAGATTCGGTTCAAGATTCCTCCTCGGTTCCTCTCTCATGTCTCTCTCTCATGTCTCTCTCTCATGTCTCTCTCTCTCATGTATCTCTCATATGTCTCTGTCTCGGTCATGTCTCTCTCATATGTCTCTCTCTCTCATGTATCTCTCATATGTCTCTGTCTCGGTCATGTCTCTCTCTCATATGTCTCTCTCTCATGTCTCTCTCTCTCTCATGTCGCTCTCTCTCTCTCTCATATCGCTCTCTCTCTCTCGCTCTCTCTCTCTCATGTCTCTCTCTCTCTCTCTCTAGCTCGTCTCGCTGTTTGAATGGTTCCTATTGCTCCAACCGGCGCTTCCAGAAGAAGCAGCACGCAGACTTTGAAGTAATTCTGACAGAAAGCAAAGGCTGGGGGTTGCGTGCCGCCAAGGACCTGCAGGCGTAAGAACCACCAACCTCAGATAATGAGTCCGAACGAGGGCCTTGTTAATGCATGGGTGACCGAGTTTTGTTTTTATTGCCCCAGGAACACCTTTGTGCTGGAGTATTGCGGCGAGGTTCTGGATCACAGGGAGTTTAAGTCCCGGGTGAAGGACTACGCTCGATCCAAGAACATCCATTACTACTTCATGGCTTTGAAGAATAATGAGGTGAACCAGTCAAACACACCCATGCTGTCCACACCGCTCATATCTTGCTCGATTATACAGGATACTAAGCAACCGTCAGATTGGCCTAAGCCACGTTCAAAGCTGCTATATGTGCACATCAGCTGAATTCCACCAGTTTTTAAATTCAACTCTCACATAATTGAGTATCTGAGATTTAAACAAAGCTGAGTGGGTTTGGTGTGCAACGGTTCAAATTTAGATTTCGTTCCGATGTTAACGAATGGAACCAGACGTCTCCAACACTAATATAGTGGAGATGAATGGAACCAGACGTCTCCAACACTAATCCAGCCGTTTTACTCTCTGTCCCCCAGTGAAGCTCCACGTGTCTCTGAGTGTTTATATGCATGTTGATGATGTAAAATAGTGAGAAATCTATCAAATGAAAACTAAATCAACCAAATTTTTACCTCAGCACACCTTTAATACATCTCAGGCGTCAGGCAGCACATCCATACCCGTTTCATAAACGCTCTTGTGGATTTTAGACACTTTGCATTATTAGAGGCTTAGTGGTCACCCTTTAATTTAATCCTAAAAGCATTTATTGTGAAGTAAACAATAGCAGACACAAAGCCTTTTGTGGCATTTGCTTTTTTCTAGAGATTGTGTGGGAAGTTTTCAGTGAAATCTAACCCCTTGTTACATTTCCAGATCATTGATGCAACACTGAAAGGCAACTGCTCACGTTTCATGAACCACAGCTGCGAGCCCAACTGTGAAACTCAGAAGGTCAGTGTCGCGCAGGAACTCCTACCAGAGGTCCATCCAGTTTCTCTCTGTTGGTGCTGTGTCGCATTCCTCCGCTCTGACATTTGTTTTTGTGGCTGCGTGCCACAGTGTCTGGACCTTCTCCTTTTCCAGGCGAGGTCACAGTGTTTGCTGACTCTGCGTTTTGTTTGTTTGTTTATTTCCGCAGTGGACGGTGAACGGCCAGCTCAGAGTCGGCTTCTTTACCACTAAAGCTGTGAAGGCTGGAACAGAGCTCACTTTCGATTACCAGTTTCAGAGATACGGGTGAGGATTCATCTGAAACTGTGGTCGAGGTCCACCGCCCTGCAGAGTTTCCTCAGTGTTTACATTCAGATGCCACCTAACCCTTCAGTGTGTAGGGTGACGTGCTGGTGCCGCCTGACTACTTTCCATTAAAGCACAGCGTCACACCTGGAGGGTTCAACTGTGAAGATTCTTACACTAATATCTGATGAACTGCAGGTTAATGGAGATTCAGGAATACAGTCGATACATTTACACTCCATATACCTTTACACTCACACTCACTCTCACACACACAAATTCACACACATTTTCTCTCTCACACATGTACACACACTCTCTCTCTCTCCCCTTAACACACACACACACACGCTCGCACACACACTTGCGCACACACTTTCTTTCTCACACATGCACACACACTCTCACATTCTCAGTCCATCAAGAACTACACCACACTAAACTCTCTCACACACACACACACAAACTCACATACACACACACTGTATCTCTCAGACATACACACCCTCACACACTCAGTCCGGAACTAAACCACACTAAATTCAGACTGTAGCACAACAGCTGATGCACCAACTGACGGACAAAGAAACACGCACACACATTCTCTCACAGACACACTCAGTCCGAGTCAGACCTGCGACACCAGCATCGAGGCAATATCATCTCACTGATGCGGAGATGTGGGTGGTTAAAATCTTTATATTAAAAATGATACGTTCAGATCAAAGATGTCACACAGTTGCTATCTTTAGCGCCACCAGCAATAGGCTGTAGCTCTGCAGTCAGACAGCACAACCAGAGCGAATACAGAGTCGTTTCTAACACCGTAACAGACCGAACAGCGCATTAGATATCAATCAGACTAGAGAACTGAATCGCTTTATATCAGACTTTTCTCTACTCGAAGCGCTCATCACAGTACAACGTTACGGTACACTGCAGATTTACCGATTTGTATTGCATCTGTAGTTTACATTTTTAAATGGAATTTAAATGAGAAATGTTGGCTGTGTAAAGTTCCCACTGCAAAATGTTCAGTTTCTCAAGTTTTCTCTTTTATAGCTGCAAGTATTGAACTGAACAGCTTTGCCTTCATTTGAAGAACTGCTGACAATATTTCTCCTCATTTCCAAATAACAATATTGTTCTTTAAAGCCTCATTTTAAAGGAAATGGTAAAACACCAGAATAAGAGAAATGCTGCAGCGTTAACAGAACCTGAATAATTCAGAGAACACTAATCTCTGGTTCTCTCTTAAACAAAATGGCAATAATGAGCTTTGAGGAG
>JBBIGB010000006.1:904370-915868 GCA_037577075.1 Alestopetersius hilgendorfi
GTGTGTGTGTGTGTGTGTGTGTGTGTGTGTGTGTGTGTGTGTGTGTGTGTGTGTGTGTGTGTGTGTGTTGCAGGTGATTTAAATATAGTCCTTTGCCTTCCTGAGAGGTAAATGTTTGTGTGTGTACGTGTGTATTTATCTCTTTGGGAGGACCAAATGTCCTTATAATGAAAGGAATATTGAAATCTGTAGAAGTGGGTAATTTTCACTGGTCCTCATGAGGAAACATGCTATTTTTTACCACAAAAAATTGAAAGAGCAGAAACAGCCTTTCACTGAGGTTAAACGCCTGAAGTAGGTTACGTGTAGCATTACTGATAAACAGAATTGCACAAATCGGTGGTATGTCCTCAGAAGTATAGGAAGACCAACGTGTGTGTTTGTTGTGTTTGTTCCATTTGGACAGAACAAGAAAGACCTGTTTTTGTTCGTTAGCGTAAAGAACCTCCTCATTAAAGTCAGAGCAGAGAATGAGCCAGTTCATTCAGCTCAAAACAGTGAGGCCTTCTGCAGTCTGAACCATAACGCCTCATAACTGCCCTCCTGCACTGTAACTGCTCATAACTGCCCTCCTGCAACATAACGGCTCATAAGTGCCCTCCTAGACCGTAACGGTTCAGAACTGCCCTTCTGCACCGTAACAGCTCATAACTGCCCTCCTGCACCATAACGGCTCATAACTGCCCTCCTAGACCGTAAAGGCTCAGAACTGCCCTCCTGCACTGTAACGGCTCAGAACTGCAGTCATGCACCGTAACAGCTCATAACTGCCCTGCTGCACCGTAACGGCTCATAACTGCCCTGCTGCACCGTAACGGCTCATAAATGCCCTCCTGCACCGTAACGGCTCATAAATGCCCTCCTGCACCGTAACGGCTCATAACTGCCCTCCTGCACCGTAACGGCTCATAACTGCCCTCCTGCACCGTAACGGCTCATAACTGCCCTGCTGCAATATATGCACCCCTTTTATTGGCTATAAAACAGCATATGAACATCTTAGTTAGTGACTGTCAGGGTATAGTGCAGATTAATTTTAACACACTGCTCCCCAAAGAAAATGATGAGAGAACACCATACCTCCCCCCAAAACATTTTTTCATAATAATTCATAATAGCAAATGCTGACCAGATGCTGTGGAAATAATATACTTGATACTTTATTTTAGTCCTGTGCATTTAGGTTGGACAGTTGTGAGCTGGTTCGCTAGTTTTTATTTGATGTAGAGATACATAGATTTGTTTATAAAAATGTAATGATATAAAATATCAAAAGTATAGTATAAATCTTATCATTAAATAAAAAATAAATATTTAAAAGTAAAGTCTGTTAGGTTGTCTCCCCTACTACAAGCATCATGCGGAACATTTATAATATTTAATTTTTTTAGTTTGCTTTATTTTTGCTTTGCTTCATTCCAACTTTTACTTATTCCAATATGCTAACGCTACCACTGAGTACTGGTCCAAGACCAGTGCTTTATTGAGGACTGAGGATGTTCTAGATCAGTGGTCTCCAACATTTTTCCTGGAGATCTCCTATCCTGCTGTGTTTAGCTTCGGTTGCATCCAAGCTGCTGCCTCTCCCCTTTACTTAACAATCCTAGACCTCAGAACCAGGTTTTGTGACCAGTAGATTTATGAAATATGGGGTCTGTGATTTTATGTCCGTGACTATGAAACATTAGTCATTACGGTTCTCTCATGTCCTGTTCAATGTTCAGTTCACCTGCCAAGGTCTGTATGAGTTCCAGCTCCAACACAAGGCTGTTTGAGGGATCTGTGCATCGCTAGCATCTACCATGTTTCATGACTATAATCAGATAATATACGCACATTTATTGCTGACCAAATGCTTTCATCCACGCTCAGATGTGAAAGATGGCAGCTGTTAGGACAAAGTCAATCCGCCGCACTGGGAGTCTGCTTCGAAGTAGATCAGAAGGCAACCTGATAGATCTCGATGACAACGTAACCATCAACAACAACAGCTTGCATGGTAATTAAGGAATTGATGATCTGTGGTCAGACTTTCTGTTTGTGCTGCATTGTCAAGCAGTTTAGAGTTCAAATGAAAAAGAATGAGTGTTAACATTTAATTAGGGTATATATGTGGGGTTTTTTTTATTCACAGACATTTTTAATTAGTGGGCATAACCATTGGAACTTTTTTTGGTCCCATATACCTGGTATTTGATAACCATAGCAAGCCAGCGATCTCCCACGAAGGCTTCCTTGGCAAGTCTTTACTGAGCTCTGGTGCCGTGCCCTTGCCATTGTGAAGGCCCATTTAGTCATCATCTCCATGAATAACCAGAAATGCTTCTCTAAACCTCCATACATCCTCTGGTGTGGCCATCTTTTGTCAGAACCCCAACAGCAATGACCAAGCCAGTTTTATAAGGCGTCTTGCATGCCAAAGCTTTGACACTACTTGTTTTCAGGACGAGGTTGTCCCAGATGATCTTCGTGTTAACCTTGTAGTGCATGCCCATAAAAGTTCAGAGGTTTAGCATCATATCTGCTCTGTATTGATGCTAACATCAGAAATACCCAAGAGTCAAAGTCAACATTCTTATTCTGTTTTCTTTATTTACCATTACATTACCAGGTTTGGTCATTGCTTGAATTTGCAAAAAAAGTCAAAATGTCTACAGAAGGCAGATTATTCAAATGTAGTTCAAACAATACAACCCACTGCAACTGATTATAAATGCCCAGTTTTCTGGGCTGTTAGCCTATTATCAGTATAGCAGTCTTGTCCAGTGGACATTAAGTTCACCCAAACTGAGTCTCCAGATTTATGTACACTGTCTATGCCAAAAACAACCTTTTTTGTTGTTGTTTCTGTCAGGGAGTTACATATCTCAACAGATGGGCAAAACATCAGAATGGCCTGTATTGCTACCAGAAGTCCAGCACCCTGCGAAAACAACAAACCCCTTCTGGAACCAACTGTCACGGTCAAATCCTTTCCTAGATGACATTGTCTGCAGGAACACCACAGAATCCCATGTGTCCATACTTAAAGAAGAAGGTCTAGCTTTGTTTGACCAAAATAATGAAGATTCTGAAAGCACGTCCTCTGAAGAAAACAATTTTGTCCGCCTTCTGGAGCCCAAGAGAAACACCTTTAATCGATCTGGACGGTGGAGGAGTGCCTCAGACATTCTTGAAAGCCTTGAAAAAAAGGAATCCAAGAAGCAGAAGAGATTTAATGCGCAAGGATCATTTTTAAAACCTGATTTCGAGTGGCTGAAAAATGATAGGGAGGCTTACAAAATGGCCTGGCTGAGTCATAGGCAGTTGACCAGGTCCTGTTTGGACCTGGATCTGATGAAACAAAGTCCTGGCTGGGCTCAGACTCAAGCAACAGACACACAAATATTGTGCAAGATTAACCACAATGGAGGTTCAGTGCGGTTACCAGACTGTGATATCAGTGCCCACATTCCCCAAGGGCACATTCCCTCAGGTGAGATCCAGGAAATTGCCCTGAAAGCTAACTTAGATCCACCACGAGGAATCAACAGTACCTACACAATGACTGTGAGCCCTCTTGTGGAAATTTCTCTGAGTAACCTCAACACTTTGGAAGGCTTTGCTCTTGAAATTAAAATGGCAGCTGAAGTAAAGAGTGATCCCTTGAGCCAAGTAATGACGACATTTGTAGGTCTGGTTTCTTCCAAGAAAGATGGACCTTATGAAAAGGTTGAGGACTGTTATGCATATAAGGATATGTTACAAATTAAGCTCCAGGAGCTAAAGTCACACATGTATGTCATTGCTGCTGCTGAAGCCACAGTTATCCAGCCCCCAGCAACTTCGGTATGGGACTACTTAGACCGACATATCACTGTTGCAGTCTATGGCCCCAAGCACATTCACCCATCTTTTAAAATTGTGCACGTCATCTCCTGGCATAATAATGTTCCCCCAAGGCTTCCGTTCTCTGACATTCATAAGGGAAACAAGAACTTACCTCCTGTTGTCCTGCAGCTTTGGGGAAAGCATCAATTCAATCCAGGTGGCCTAAAAGATTTGCACATCACAACAAGCATTGCAGAATCGAGCTTTGAAGTTAAATGTGCAGATCAGAACAAAGAGGTCAGCAAGGAGCAGCTCAAAATGGGAAGAGTGATCCACCTACCATTGGAACTCTACAGGACAAACAGTGGAGGGATGGGTCCTTTTACACTGGCCACCCAGGTGAAGGACTCCGGTTCCTTCCCTCTGACAGACTTTCACATCACCTCCCCTGAAACTGCTCCTCTGAGGATGGACAAGCATGGCCACAGGAATCTTGACCGTCACAAGGAAGTGGTCAGATCCCTGCCCATTCCGGAAGAGCTGATCCCAGAGTTCCCAAAGTTTCAAGATGCGGTAGTGAATGTTCAGTGGTATGGAGTGACAATGAAGTCGGTTCTCAGGCAACCGAGGGTGGACTATCTTCTGGAGTACTTCAAAGGGGACACCATTGCCTTGCTTACCAGGGATACTGTTAAATCAGTCGGCCAGTTGAAGGTGAAGGAGTGGCATATTGGCTTTCTCAGGGGGAGTGTTGGCCTAGTTCACTGCAAGAACATTAAGATCATCCCAAGAGACCAAGTCATTGACTTCTCTGGTGTCAAAGTTACAACTCAGTCCCTATTGGACAATATGACCCTGCCATTCAAGAAACTCACATACATGTACTCTGCCATTCAGACCCTAGTCACAGATCACTTGACTTGTTGGAGAACTTTCGCTGAGGTACTCGGTTACTCAGACATCTCGGACACATTCTCCAGGAGGCATGCTGAGACGGAGGCAGAGAAGGTGGCCTGCATGCTTGAGAAGCTTAAGGAAGACTGTCACACTGACAAAACCAAAAGGAAATTCCAGCACGAACTCATAACAGTAAGTGGCCAGCTGTTTTCCCTTTGATTTGGATTTTTTGAGAACCTTGCTGTTTGGATGTTGGCAAGCGTGTTTGTTTTCAATTTTTTGTATCTGTCATCCATGTTTGTCTTGGTAGGGGCTGTTTAAAATGGATGCTCAGGGCCTCATTGCCCATTTAATCCAGAACACAGTCATTCTGTCCACTGCTGTTGAGCTAGGGGTGCGATGGCGCGAACTGGCTGAGAGGACTGGAAAACTTTCCAATGCTCAGATAACAGGTTATGAGGCACCTCACAGAAGTAAGAATGGAGAAGTCAGTGCGCAGGTGAGCACCTGTAAACCTTATTGATTATTTGACTCTGTAGTTGGTACTATAAGGAAGTTTTAATAGTTCCTTTTAAAACGTTAATGTCTGGTGAAAAGTATAATGGAAATCCAAAACATTATTTTTCTACAAGGCTTATGTATGGATATGTGTTGCCACAGCTTGTTTTTTGGTATTCATTCTCTCAGATTTGAATGGTTATTCTATAACCTTGCACCGGCAGAGCCTCAGTTAGCTGAACTAATGTTATGTAGTAACTATGACACTAGAGTGGGAGTAAACATTTGAGTTGATTGTGGTGTGTTGGTCACAAGACTAACAGGTCCACACTACATAGAACAGATTTCTTCAAATTGTTTTCTTTATTCTCTTAACTGTCGAGTGCCAGTTAGCAAATCTGCTAACCTGCTAGCCAAGCTAGCTTTAGTGCTGAATGGAGCAGAGAGGAGGTGGTGTGGTGCAAGTGCCATTATATAGATTAAATTAGACAAATCACTAATAGTAAAAGTAAAAGGTATTTATGTTGTAATTAATTTAGCATATTGTTTATTTACTTTGCCACTTTTTCCCTAAACTGTCCAAGAAAGTAGAAAAGAAGTTTCCTTTTAAGCCTATAGCCAGGCAATCCATCATCATTTTGGGGGTTCCCCATCTTGGGCAAGCAGACCACACTACCAAAGTGGGTTATTGGGGTAGACTCCTAATGCTACATTTGCCAGCTGAGATGTTGGGTTGTTGGGAGTCACTTCAATGTTCTCTTCCAGTTATCTTCATGCATACTGTTCACACTGGCCTAGAATGCACTCTAATATCCACTCTTCTACAGCGACCCCTTCCTAATAACACTATTAAAGCCAATTTCCAACATTGCCTGCATGGGTCAGTGCACCATCGGCATAGTTCTATGCCTAAATGTCCACCTGAAGTGCAGGTTTACGATGCTGCTTTAACTTTACTTTCCAGTCAATGTGGAAGCCTGCTTATGACTTCCTGTACTCCTGGAGTATACAATACGGCGACGGCTACAGGGACATGATCCAGGATCTACATCTGGCCTTGGACAAGATGAAGAATCCAGTGACCAGACACTGGAGGCAGCTGACGGGGGCGCTCATCACAGTGAACTGCATGGAAGTTCTGCGGGCTTCTGCCTTCCCCAAAGAGTAGGAAACATCGAGTGGCTAAACCAAGGTGGGACTGAGGCTGTCTTTTGGTTTTGGTTCTGAACAACATTTTTTTAAGATGGACATTGTTCAGCCACAGACTTTTTTTGCACCTTTTGTTCAACCTCACCATATAGCTACAGCACTATCTAGGTGGACTTGAGACGGCTTTGGCAGTAGACCTGGATTTCTCCCAAATACAGAAAGTCTGTTGGGACAGGATTTGTACTGGCAGAACATGGAACTCTTATTGCTCCGTTATGCAGTAGTAATGCTTTTTAGTATTAGGCGATTTGTAAAAAGGCTCCACAGCAACAATGTGCTTAGACCAGCGATTCTGACTAGCACAACTTTGCCCTTGCTGTTCGTGTAGACCACTAATGTTATTTGCAGCTATCTTTGTTAAAATTTTCGATGTTGATGTTGTATAAGTTGGAATGTGTTGCGATTGTGTGGTGCTTTTCAATGGAATCCCGCCAGCAAAAGAGAACAATGTTACTTAATGGGTATTTCCACACATAATTTCACTGCCCCCTCAACACCCGTCCTCCAGTCCACAACTATTACAGAACAGTTATCATGCTAGCTTGTTGTACGTAGTGGCTCGTGACATAGTACCTCATGCCACACATGCCACACATGCCTTTTCGTCCACACACTACTCCCTCCACCCTCTCAACATTTTAAAAACCCTCTCCCCCTACAAAAATACACCTACCACCACAATCTGTTTGTTTGGGAGACATTGAATTGTGTGTACAATAAGGTTATTTACCATGTTTGTGTTTATACTGAAAAAGTTCAGTGTTCACTGCCCTTTAAGATAAGTTTTAAGTCCATTCCTGCCTTATGTGGATAGTAAAGGTTTTATTCCAGATAAAATATATGAAGGGGAGTGTGGATCTAGGGTTGGTTCCTTTCTGGAGAAGAAGGAGGATAAGAAAAGGCTAGAACTGATTCAGCACCTTTATTCTGTAAATTTGCCCAGGACTGAAATGTACTCTGTTTCTGAAACATCAGCTCAATGTTTTAGATATCTTCTCTTGATATTGTACTCCAGAAGATGAGCTAATAGGACCATTAAGCAGATGAATTTTGCAGCTGTTTTATCTGTGCACTCTAAAGGTCTTCTGTTAAGTGTCATAAAATATTCTTTATATGTCATGTAATTATATTTTAGACAAAATAATAAACTATTTTTAATGGTTTAAAAAATGAGTGTCTAATTGAATATGGAGTATCTGGGACCATTCCTTCATATGATGTCCTGACTGATGTGAATTTTAGGGACTTAAAAATTCAAATAACTGATGTAAGTTGGGCCAAGCAATTTTATATTTGTATATTTTTTCAATGCTCTCAAAAGCAAAAGCTCTTTAAGAACTTTAATACTACATATCCCATCATGACTTTAATATGTTCTTTCTTTCTATTACCTTATTATTGTGCCCTTTACATACTTAATGTTTGATGAGCCATAATTATTGCTTAAAACTGATATTTTAAAACTGACAAGTCAATATGAAACAGAATATGAAAACGAAATTTTATTTTTAGTTTTGGTTTTATTGTTGATTTTTTTTTCACATAGTGAAAACCTGGATGGGCCTAGGTCCATTGGGTTCATTTATACAGCCTCTACCTGTTGTAGCCCTGTAGCTACCCACAATTTTTGATTCCTTATAACCTTTAATATTTCAGATTTTTCATTTTTTTCTCTTCTTTTAAAGGTTTTTCTTTAATGTGTTTTGGACTTTCTCATTCTTAAGGTTACTTTCAGACTGGGTTCCCCCGCCTTAAATCTCTATGGCTGCCTCACCACATTGTCATGAGTTCAAATCCCATTGAGGTTTCTGCAATACTAATTTACTGTTGAATTTGACACTCTATAGGGGACAATAAGACATTCAACCTGGCGAAATATATTTTTGTAAAGTGTGTTTTAAGTTAGTTAGTTCTCCTCAAGTGCTCAGTGAAGGATCTTTAGGGTGTCAACAGCCCTGATGTTCAGTTTGGTGCCAAATGTGAAAAGTTGATGCTCATCTTTGACCTTTGAGTTAAGATGGGTCAAATCAGGCTGTGCTTGGTGCTCTAAGAGGCTGATCTGAGAGCCGTGGTCTGATAACTCCAGTGCTGCACGCTCCTGTCACTTCCTCTCAACAGCGTTGTTAAGTGACATTGTTGGGACAGTGGTGGGCTCAGCGCTGACCTCGATAGTGCCATGCTTCATTTGCAGTGAAGCCGGGCTGGGAAGAGCTTATTACTCTTCAATTATGTCACTTTCTTTTAAAGCGGCATCCAATCCGCAACCGTGCGCTTTAAATGCTGAAACTCTTAAATACTTTAATACATCAGAAGAAGCAACATGACATAAATGTGTATGATTTTGCTAGCTATTAAACTATTATTGCACTGTTTACATGCTTTGGGTTTAATGAGACACATTTAGACGAAGAAGTCATGCTTGTGTTACATCTATGCCATTGGTTAAAACTTTTGATTGGTTAATATAAAAAAAATTTTAAAAAAAAATCAATTTGGCAAGTTTGTTTGCTTTGTATTTTTGGTTTAATCTTATTTTGGAGGGGTGGGGGAAGTGACAAACAGGGATAGGCCTAGGTCCAATAAAACTCTCTCCACTTATCTCTGTGGGTGGAGCTACCTACCCTCTCATTTCAATATTTTTTTATCATTATTTTTCTTTCTTAACCCTAAGTGCTTGTATACTTAGTTCCATTAAATATATAAAGCGGACTTGTTGAGGCCTGGACAGCAGTGAATCCTGAGTATTTACATTTAATACAGAAAGATACTGTTTGGCTCTAAGAGTGACTTAATACCCTTCAATTATGTCCCCGTCTCTCAAAGGCGGCATCTGATCCGGAACTGTGGGAACACTGCAGTATCCCTGGGACTCCTCAGAGCACTGACGTGAGCTGTATGTATTTGTTTAAGCCCTTTTTACACAGAGAGGGCCTTGGTTAAGCTGCTCTGCGCTGGTTTCATGTACTCGCTCTCATCCAGCAGGGCCAGCGTGGAACTTGCATCTTAAAAGATCTTTAAACTATTTTACGATATAATACCTCACACTTTCTGAAAGACCTTAACAAAGAACAACAGTGGCTGCTCCAGAGCCCAGTTTGGTAGTTCCAGTTCCTCAACATGCCCTAAACCTGACCATTAACAGTGAATCAAACTAGGTACACTGTTTTGCCAAAAGTATTTTACACGCATATGATCTTAAGTATTCTTAATCCATAGGGTATTATATGGCGTCGGCCCACCCATAACAGCTTCAACTGTTCTCGGCAAGCTCTCCACAAGGTTTAGGAGTGTGTTTATGGGATTTCTGACCATTCTTCCAGAGACACATTAGTGAGGTCAGACACTGATGTTGGATGAGAAGATCACTGGAACGAAGGGTCTGAGCCCAGCTCCTGAAATACAACCCCACACCATAATCCCCCTCCACCAAACCTCACACTCAGCCCAGTGCAGTCAGACCAGTACCGTTCTCCTGGCAACTGCCAAACCCAGATTCCTGTATTAGATTGTCTATCAGATTGGCACAGAGCAATCCATTCTTTCACAAATGTTTGTAGAAGCATCTGCAGGCTTGAAGTTCTACACCTTTGGCCATGGAAGCGATTGGAACACCTGAATTTATTTATTTAGATGTGTGAGTGAATACTTTTGGCAAAACAGTGTATGTTTGAGCCGGGAAACCAAACTGTGCTGGACAGCCCTTCGTCAGTCAAGCATGTCCTTGCGCTCAATATAGTATAAATGTTCTGTTGCTTACTGTCCTCATTCTTCAGATATGACCATATGTCAGATATTGTATATCAAGTTGTACACCATATCATATATATCGTAGTCTATTGTATATCATGTTCTGTATCTTAAATAACAGAATTTGCATGTCCTGTATTATATATATCAAACTGTATAATAGCATTCATCATAACATTGTGTGTCATTTTGTATATCAAATTTTTGTTATATCAAATAAATTGTGTCTACCATGCACATCATACTGTAGTATATTTAGTATAAAATATGTAGTGCATATGATATACAATTATACAATATGATTTATGTTATGTCTTAATATGATAAAGGCAATCTGTGAAGTCCCTGACTGCACAGAATTCAGTGTACAGTCCTGGTTCACTTGCAGAATCGGCCTCGTACTCTGTCTCTCACTCCTCACAGTCCTCCCATTCACAAAGTTGAGTGTTTACATAATCAGCATTGTGACACAAAAGCCTCTCTTGGAGAGGGAGCGTGTTGGATGTACAGTATCCGGCCCTGCAGAAATTCACGGAAGAATCGGCTTGGATGGTCTAACGTCCTAGCAAAGTTTGCAGCAGCGGGAGAGAGAGGGCCCATAGAGGTTCAGGGATAATGAGCCAGTTTTCCAGAGCAATGACCTGCCAGCAGTTAGCTGGGCAAGCCAGCGCCCGGACAATCACGAGAGCCGTGCCAAAATATAATTAGCCTCACATGGAGTCTAAAAGCTTTTATTTATTTATTTCCCCCTCACTTCTTAATGCTTTACCGTGTGAATTGTGAGCCAATTCTTAATAGAAATGGCTCAATTCATGGGGAAAGAAGTGAAAAAAAAATCCTGTTGTGCTTTTGGATTTTGTTGACCAATGGCAAACCTCAAAATAAACAAACAAAAAATAACAGATATAGAGGAATTTAGAACACAAAAAGTCCCCGAAACTCATTTGCAAATTTTAGCACCTTTAAGTTCAAGAAGTGAAAATCCATCCCAGGATTTTTTTCCCCAACTGCCTGGATAGGATGCTGCTGGTTCTTGTTTACAAAAGGAGGCAGAAAGTTTGAACAAAATCCTGTCATCGATTTTTCACTCCGGACTGCACCTTCCCCTCTTTGGATTTGAATGGCGGTTATGTTGAACCTCTATGGGTAGCGGGTGTGAGGCGGTGGTTTCTCCCAGGTTTGTGTTTCATAAGATAAGATACAGTGGTATGCAAAAGTTTGGGTACCCCCGATAATAATCATGATTCTTCTTTATAAATCTTGGTTGTTTGGATCAGTAATTTCAGTTAAATATATCATATAGCAGACGAACACAGTGATATTTGAGAAGAGAAATT
>JBBIGB010000006.1:923792-933835 GCA_037577075.1 Alestopetersius hilgendorfi
TATGGTTAACTGCACGTAAAGGGATATTTGTGTTTATTATTTATTTTTATTTATACTATTTAATTTTATTGTGCAATGAATTGCCTGTCAGTTTGTGGCAAAATAGTTTGCAGTGTGTACATGTTATTACTGCATATCATTCATCACATTAGAAGTTTTATTTCATAAAGTTGATTTCAAAACGTGCATTTTTTTGCATTTTGTGTTTTTCAGTTAAATAAAAGGCTTTTGCTATATATTTAAACATTGAGGATTTCTTTAAAAAAAATGTCAAAGTCTCGTCTCGTCTCGTGGAAAAAGTGTCTCGTCACACACCTATAATATACCATCCCAAGACGCCTTTCTTTGTATTTCTCTCCACAGTACCAAAACATTTATAGTTTTTTTTATATGGAAATGTCGCTGAATTTAAGACAAGTTAAACCTTTATTAGTCCCACAAGTGGGACATTTGCTTTGTCACGACAGAACGTGGACAGTACAAAATACTGACGTAAATTTTTTTTTTTTTTTTTTTACAAAATGAGTAAATTATATTTTTGGGCCTCTTCCGCTTCACCCCTCATTCTCGTACTGGTTGTTTATGTTTGGGCATGGTGCTTTGCAACCCAGCACAAGGTCAGATGTCAAATGTGTATGTTAGTTTCCATATATGGACTTGGGAGTGTTTGGATCGGCAGTGTTTATGTACATCTTCAATGTTCTTTAAGGAGGCTTTAGAAAACACGATGGGCCCATAACACTCTAAGAACTATATGAATGCACAGCTTGTTCTTGGCATGGTTAAATAATTCTCTAGGATGGAAAACCTGTCAAAATGATTCTTTAAATAACCGTTCTAATTATAGGCTCTGCAAAGCACCAGAAAGTGCTCTGCTCTAAAAAGGAAAATGTGATGTTCCATGATACAGGTTCTTTACTGTGATCTTTAAATGAATACATGTAATTAATAAATAAAGTAAAAACATGGAAAATGATTCTTTATTCATGTATGTATATACATGTGTTTGTGTGAGTATGTGTGTGCTTTCCCTATTTCATTTTATCATTTCTGTTATAGGGATATAATGAGAGAAGACAGTGTGAAGTTTCTGCACTTCAGTGTTGACCATCTCTTCACCAAGCGTTCTTCGCAATAGCTGTAAGAAATTCTCAACAGCAGAACTGTTGCCTTAGACTGCCTATCTGTCTCTGCACAGCAAATGGATAAGAAAAGGAAGAGTGACACACCCACACTCACACCGGAGAGAAGAGCAGAGCACAGGAGGAAGAAAACAAAGAGGACCGAACCAGATGAGGTGGATAGTCCCTCTAAGGAACCTGAAGGTGGAGATCAGCAACCGGAAGTTCTCACGGACGAAGAGGCCAGCCATTCAGAAGCCAGTGTAAAAGTCAGAATGGGACTTGGGGCCAAACGAACCAAGAAACCCCCAAAGAGCCTTGAGAACTTCATTTGCAGGCCCACTATTCGAGTGTCTCAGAAGCCTCTACCTCCAGCAGAAGGTGCGAAGGCTAAGAGCAAAAGCTCTACTCGGTCACCCCATCCTGCCCTGAAGAAGTGCAACAGCGACTCCCCAGAAACAAAGGCGAGTACAACAATGTTGGCATCATCTCCCTCTTCTCCTGAAAAGATGTCTCCAACTTTGGATTCACCAGATATGATGACAACTAAGAAGGTAAGTGTCGGTCTGTTTATACTGAACATCATATCTTCTTTAATGTAAACACTATAGGATGCAAAGAGATGGCATAATACGAGGTACAATAAGAATGCAAAATGTAGACCAGTTGAACGTGAGTTATCGTAAATTCCTGAGTCCTCTAGAGTGGATAATCTACTGATTGTCACAAGGGGATATCTCATTGTACTTGTACTGTGACTGTAAATACATCAGGGTAGCTCAGTGGGTAGGGTACTTGCCTCCAGACAAAGAAGTCATGGGTTCGAATCCTACCTTCAGCATACCACCACTGGGTCCCTGAGCAAGACCCTTAAACCCAAGATGCTCCAGGGAGACTGTCCCCTGTAGTTAGGGAATGGAAGTCGCTTTGGATAAAAGTGTCTGCTAAAAAATGCCGTAAATTAAAGAGTGCTGTTATCTTGTGACTTGAAAGCAACACTCATTTAATGTTTTTCTGCGTTAAATTATTTAATAGTGTCAATTTCATTTGGTACCAACATAGTTTTCTGACTTTGATTCTGATTCAGGGCAAGCAACCAGCCACGTTAAACTTGTCAGTAGATGTCAGTAGATCTCTGTAAGACCTTTCCAACGAGCCCTCGTTTGCCCCGCCTAGCCCACGGGAATCTGGAGTTATTAGCCCAAAATCCTTGTTCTCTACAGAGGACGGGGAAAAAATGTGCTGCCAAATTCTGAGCTGGCTAATAATAATTTTTTAATAGTAGTTTCATAGTAGTGTCACTTTCATTTGATACCAACATAGTTTTCTGGCTGTTTCTGTCTCATTAAGCATGATCACATATTCTTGGCTGTCTATCTGTCTACCCTGAAGAACACCCTCTTTTCTAACAGGCTGTCTCAAAACAAAGTAGGAAGACAAACCTGAAGCAAGAATTAACACTCGAGGAGCCTCCTAATGCTCAACCACAGTCATCCAGCAAATTGTCCATTTCTACCAAGACAACTCCAACTAGTCCCATAAAGAAAAATTCGTCCCACACACCTGCTGCCGCTTCACCCACTTCACCCCAACAGGACTCAGCTTCACAAGAGGGCATCAAGGTTCTTAATGAGAACGTGATTCACCAAGTCCAAACTGTTCCAGACTCCAGTTGTGCCAGTCCAAATGAAACCAAGGAGAGATCATATAGGAAAAATTCAACACCCACCAGGCAAATATCCTGTCTTCCAAAGAATGGTTCGAAATGCACTGAAAGTAATTCAGAAATGTCTTTGAACAAGAACAGAGAGGAGAGTGAGGGTTGTATGGATCATCCAGAAAGTCCCAACAAGAGTGATTACAGATCAATACCTAGTGAAAAGAATAAATACCCAAACAACTCCACACAACAACCAAGTCCATGCGCAAAAGACCAAACAGATAGTCTTCCATCTGACCAAGTAACAGATTCCTCATCGCCGAGGAACCTCACCGATGACACACCGGACATAGTAGAGACTAGTGGAGGGAGCCAGAGACAGAATGACAGTGAAGACCTCAACAAGACTTTGGAAATGACTATGAAGTCATCCCAAACAATTCCCGTACTTGAGCAACAAAAAGATGCCGGTGGAAAAGGATCCCATAATGATAAGCATGGAAAAAGAATCAAGCACTGTCCAAATCAGGAGCAAATTAAATCACAAGGTTCACCTAACACCAACACCCCTACAGGTTCTACAAATAACCCTCAGGTACATCCTACTTTAGCAAAACCCTCAGTGAATAGATCTCCTTCACTCATCAAGGTAGATAAAAACTCAAGAAAACAAAAGACCAGACACCTTCACAGCAATAAGACTGCAAAGATGACTAATGAGAACAATCAAAGTCCTGTTGTCTGTACAAGGGTACTGCCGAGTTGTTCAAGTGATACTTCAAAGACAGTTGGACAACTTCCCAAATCAAAACAATCTAAAAATGTAACCGTCAGCTCTGAAGTTTCATCTCCTAATAAACCCCAGGTTAGAAAAAGAGGTCGCCCCAAATTGAACAAGTTGCAACTGCCAATTACGAATTCACCAAATAATGAAAATCCAGCAGGCCCAAATCCGGAATTTGATGCTAAACAGCCTAGGTCCACTGTGCCAAGAAAACGAGGACGCCCCAAACGATGCTCCTCTGTTCAACCGCAATCAAGTCAGACGGTTACAATCTCTAAGAAACAAGATGCAGGAGATCAGCCTGCAACTTCAGAAGTCAGAGACATGCAACAGAAGTGCAGCCGAAGCAACCGGGTGATAATGAAGACAATCATTCGAAAGATTAATAAGATGAAAGTGAAGCGTAGAGATCAAGTTCTCACACAAATTCTGCTGGGCCAAAAGCAGTGTGACATCCCAGAATTTCCTCAGGAAAGCAGTGGAGTAGAAGCGTGCCGGCCAGTTCCACCGGCCACACACTCATTATCCACCCTTGTGACATCTTTTGGAGGCAAACTTGGCCCCCAGATTAATGTCAGCAAAAGAGGGACTATTTATATGGGTAAGAGGAGAGGACGTAAACCAAAATATGATAGAAATTCTGAGCAAGTTACCTCCCCAAATTCTCAACAGCTGCCGGTAGACACTACACAATTTAACACAATCTTGTCCACCATGCACCAGTCCTTAGAATCCCAAACTTGCTGTAGTGGCTCCAAAAATAATGGCTCTTCTTTATCAATTGGCAGAAGTTCACAGCTGAATTCTGGTACCCAAAAAATCAAGGCACCATTCTTTACACAACTTGAAAAGCTCCAAAATTCAAAGTCTCGCTGTGAAAAAACACTCTTTTCCAGCAGTGGTGTAGGGGTTAATGGTCACAGCACATTAGACAGAACTGATAGGGAAACAAACGGTAGGTTTGCTAGAAGTGTTGGATTTCCCTCAACGAGGACCACAGGTTCTGTACTGACAATGTCTGGGGTTCAAGGGAACAATTCCCTTAAAGGAAAAGCAAAGCCTCCTTATTCCTTTCCCTCAGAGCATCTCTCTTCACCTTGTTTACCTTTAAGTTCTAGTCAGAGGCATGACTCCAATGGGACATGTATTGCCAATTGCCCATTGTCTTTCTCAAAACAAGAGGCACAAAAGTTTAAGTGCCATAGAAGGAGTCATCACTGCTTGGGTCTCGATAAGCTGAGGAGGCATAAATATAAGTGCAAGAAGAAGTATTTGCAACTCAGGGCCAAAAGGCAAGATCCAGACTTCCTTGCTGAGGTCGAAGACTTAGTTGTCAGGCTTAGGGAAATTCATATTGTACACCACATCACTCGAGCAAGACTTGACGATGATGGCAGTGGCGTTGGAAAGAAGAGTGCAAAGGGCAAAAGCCAGTCTCATGATCTCCAGTGCCGACAAGAAGGAGTTCACCGTCCAGCTATGTTTCAGATTAACTTCAGTGGCTACTACTCGCCACATTCTACCTTGCCCTGCGACCCTCTTCATTATGTTAGAATGGCAAATATGAGGAGGAAACATGCCTGTCCCTCCGAGCCAAGCGAACAAATTGTTACACATTTTCCTGTGATGCATAAGCTTGGGTACCCAGTCTCAGGTGGTGGTTTTTTCCATCCATCTTATAAAGTACCATTCACGACCACCTCTCTCGGTTTTGGACTCTACCGAGGATACCCATCTGCTACACCATTATATCCATCCTCTTTTCCATCTTCGTTTGTGCACCACTACTCAAAGAACCCCATTATAAGTCCATCTAAGTTCCATAAGAAGAAATCTAAGGTCTCAAAGCAAGACTCTGGGGGACTTTGGGGAGGAAAGTCACTTGGATCATACCCCAAGACAACCCCTACTTTCTCCTGTGACTGTTTCAGTAGACAAAGTTGGCAAAGGGAGAAGCCACGAGAGAAGGGTGGAGACGGAAGGGATGAACATGGCAGGATGAGAGAAAGAGAGCAGGATATTGATTGGCTTCTCTGGCAAAATAAGCTTTCAAAAGACAATGTCAGTTTAAGGGGCCGTCCTTCATCCTTCTCTGTATTCTCAAGTGCACAAAATAAAGACAAGACTTTTCCGTCAAACCTGACACAGATGGGAGATAGAAGGTTGTCAGAGCATCAGCCACCTTGGCGATGTATGAGAGGTTTTGAATCAAAGCTTGGCAACAGAAGTGCAAACCAAGACCAGGACCATGAAGACACTCTGGAAGGACCAGAGAGTGATAGGGAATCGACAGCACCTTTGAAATCAAGCAGGAGAGCGCACTCTCTACTAAAGCAGCCCACCCTGTTCAACAATACACAACGTCAGAGAAGGATCAGGAAGGGGAACGGAGTGACCAGTGCCTCAACAGTGTTAATGGAACAAGATGAGACACCAGTGCCAGATTTCTCCTCTCTAGGAGACAAGAGAGCAGGTAAGATGTTTATAAAAAAATAACTGAGACTCGTAAGAGATTCCACATTTTGGTTTCAGCAATTATAGTTTAGCCTAGAACTAAAAATGATGGCACCCATCTTGGTGAACTTGTCTTATTTGTTTTATTCTTATTCACATCTGGCTTCACTTATCCAGCATATGTAGAATTGTACACAGACATTGAGAAACTTGAATCACTGGGCACCTTGATTTGGGGCAGTTTGTGGCCTAGTGGTTGGGGCGTTTGCCCTCCGATCAAAAAGTCATGGCCACTTTACCTTCACTATTAAGCCAGTTTGTTCATTTAATTTATATTATTTTGCAATTAAATATGTTACACCATTCATATGGTACATGAAATCTAACATGCTCCAATGCCAGCCAAGTCAATGAAGCTGTTTTAGCATTTTACTGTTTTTGTAAAAGTTAATTTTTTCTGTTCATTTTACTGGTTATCTGTGTTTGATGGGGTGTATTGGCTTGTGTAGATGAACTGATGCATTCTAATGCATACTAAATAGCACTTCCCCTGGCTACCTGGAGGACCCAGTGTTTACATGCCAGCAGGATTTGGACTCATTTAAAGGGGCATGCCACTGTTTTCCTCCATAGAGAGCCTGGGGGAGCTTTGGGACTTTGGCTCTCTAGAGAAGAAAACAAAGTAGTACGCACTATTAAATGCTGTTCAGCCTGGGGAACAACCTAGCACCGCGAAATTTTACATGGACCCTCAGCTCCCCCAGACCTATCGAACATGGCCGGTGACAAAGCTCTCCTCCCCGCAGAACTAACCCGTCACACCCATGAGCATGAACCTTCCGAGCTGCGTTGCTCTGCAGGGCTAGCAACCAGCCACGTCAAACTTCATATGTCAGTAGATCTCTGTAAGACCTTTCCAACCAGCCCTCGTTTGGGGATCCGGAGTTATTACCCCAAAACTTTCCCCCATTGTTCTCTATGGAGGGTGGGGGGAAAAGCAGTGTGCGCATTTAAATGTGCTGCCAAGTTCTGAGCTGGCTAATAATAATAATAATACATTTAAGGCATATAGCGCTTTTCAAAATACCCTGAGACGCTGTACAATTTCGAGTAGACAGAGCATTTTGTTTGTCTGCTCAAACCTAGTGCCGCGAAATTTTACAAGGACCTTCAGCTCCCCAAGACCTATTGAACAAAGCCAGTCGCGATGCTCTCCTCCACAGAGAACCAGCGTGACAGCCCCATGAGCACACTTTAAATTATTAATTAAGTTCTTGTGTTCATTTTTTCTCCCCCTGTAGTATCAAAAATAGTATCGAGTATCGAGTTTGAAATTTTAGTATCATGACAAGCCTACTCCAGTCTATTGTCTAGAGAATATTTATTTCACAGATTGAATAGGTCTGTGATTGGTGTAAATTCAGTGGGGAAGTACATGAACAGGTAATTACAGCCCCTGTGTCTTTTAATCGCAGTAATTTGTGTTTTGTTTGAGAGCGTTTGCCCTCATTCAGCATCCACCGTTGAACGGGTTGCATAAGAAATCAGAGGGCCGTCTGCTTTCTGGCCTTCCATGTAATTACTAAAACAGATTCAAGCTGGCAAGCAGGCTCCTTTCAGAGGTGCAAGGCTTCGCTTGTGTTTATATATAAGACGTTACACACTGGCTGTGTTATGTGGCGTTCTGGCACTGGTGTTATTGTTGTCAACCTTATGTAACGATGTTGGCTGGAGTGTTCAGTCCTTTCGCTCTTGAATGGGTTTGTAGTGGCAATGCTGTGCAAAATGAATGCAAATATGGTGTTGCTTTGTTATGGATTCCTGACTTTTTCAGTGCTGTGGCTTGTTTTCAGTTCAGATCCTCCTCTAAAGCTTTAAGCTTGAATTAAGCTTCATGGATTAGGCTATTCGAGAAAATGTGCCGAAGTTTCTCTCAGGGCTGTTTCAAGGTATATTTGGGAAAATATTATTCAGATTCCTAGTTTACATGCAAGGCCGTTTGCATTTTGCAGTCCAGAGCTCCCTCTAAGATGCCTCAAGCGTCAGTGGGAGTTCTGTTTGGCTCATCACTGTTCAGGTAAACATATGGTATGAGACAAACCTCAGCATGTGCGGAGCTTCTCCCAGCAGAGGCAGAGTTGGCTTGTGGCACTGGATGGTGTGTTATATGCGTGAAATCCTGTACGTGTAGAAGGTGTTGAAATCAAGGACGGGACAGTTATCACTGATAATGGCTGTCATCTTTTTTTAATTTATGTTTGAATTATTTTTTATACTCCAGTAATGTTTGGTAAATATTAGTTTACTGAAAGATGTCATTAGCTGAAGCTCTGTAGGTATTGTAGCTTTGGGATTGGAGCCAAATTTGAGACTTTAAGGCTAAATTTAGTGTGGCAATGTAGGGTTTCGTTTAAGATTTTGTTTTCAGATTTCCCAAATTAGAGCTAATTGAGTAATGTAGGCATGTTAAGGGTATTTACAAAGCATGTTTGATACACAAAGTCACTGGGTTCATAGCCTTCAAATAACAGGGGTGGTAAGTCAGGGCCCCTCAAATTACTGGGGTCTTACCCTTGAAGTACCAGGGGTACCATGTCTCGGGTGGTATCCCTCGAGTTTCTGGGGTGGGACACTTCAAATGACTTGGCTGGTACCCCTGAAGTCACTGGGGTGGTACCCATCATGTCACTGGCGCGGTACCCTTGAAGTTACTTGGGTGGTATACCTCAAATCACTTCAAATTGTTGGGGCAAGGCACTGGAGAGGTACCCTTTATGTCACTGGGGTGGAACAGTTTATTAGCTGATGTAACAGAATTGGCACACAGTGTTCGCCTCCCAGTATGTGGAGAGTCTAGACTGTTGTTGTGCCTTTGAGGGTACTTTTGTTTCATGCTTGCACAATGGGGAAGAAAATTTTATCTTGACATTGCCGTTTTGTTCCAACAGTATACTGGGAAGGTTTTACATTTGATACTGGAACAAGGATCTGACTGCATTTAGCCACAAGGGCCATTAAGGTCAGGCACTGATGCTGATTAGTTGTGGATTTCTGAGTACTCCAACACACCCCAAAGGTAGTGGATGGAGTTTCAGGTCCACAAACCCATTGGTGGGATGCGTTTTGTTCGATTTGTCTGTGGTCTACTCTGTTCCTGCATACATATTTTCTTGCAATATTCCAGCTTTGGACCTGGCCCATGATTACCACAGACCTGCTAACGGAGCCATAACGGCCTCTCTGAAGCTTCTACACGTTTCATTATGATGAATTATATGCTTATTCTGTTATCTGGCTGCCAAGGAATGTCCATTTAAAAAAAGACCTGCCATAGACCTCCTGTCTGCCTGTGGCCGGCGCAGAGCCGGGTGTTTGGGTTGGAAAGGTGGAACGAGGAAAGAGAAGGCATTCAGCAGCAGGAGGGAAGTGCGGTTACGTTCAGGAGGAGGGGTGTGTGGGGGTTAGCATGGAAATCTCAGAGTGGAGCTTCACAAATGAGTGACAGAGAAGAGTGAAGGAAGAGGGAAGGCTGTTTTTGTGAGTGCAGAAGGAGCACATTTGGCAAGAGAACATTTTTTAACTAAGATCGTATGTGCCCCTATATCTCAGGTCATATGTCTCTCTCTCTCTGTCTGTCTTTCTCTCTGTTTCTCTCTCTATTCCATCCCTTTCTCTTTCCTCCGCCCCTCCCCTTTCTCTTGTTTGTTGAGTCTCTATAATTGCGGCTCTCGGTGACTCCGTCCTGCCGCTGTTGACTTGTATTCACACTTTTATTTGTATCTAAAGTGATCTGGGCCGGGCTCTCATCCAGACTACAAATAACTCTACACACACACCTTACACACACACACACAAACACCGTACACACACACACACTATACACACACACACACACACACACACTATAAACACACACCCACTCACCGTACACACACACACACACACACACACACACTCACACACATACACACACCATACACACACACACAACGTACGCACACACACAACATCCACACACACCCAC
>JBBIGB010000006.1:946962-957916 GCA_037577075.1 Alestopetersius hilgendorfi
GAAATACTGGGGCACACTGTGAGGGACGTCCATGCTCACATTACAAAAAAAAGTACTAATGTTAATAATAGTAATATAAAATCGGCCAGAAAAATCACAACAGACACAGAATATACAGAAAAACTTATGTAACGAGAGAGATAAAGAGATCAAATTTACAGTTCTACCCCAAAAGTAGCAGATCAGACAAAAATGGTTCTGCACTGGAGGCTAATGACACTAACAGCTAATAGCCATTAATTAGCATGATGCTAACTGCCGGCCTACATCACCACACACTTTTCTCAAGCCAGGTGTTGGGTAATCTCTAATAGTCTCGCTTGTGTGGTTTCTGACACCAAATGACTCACTGTTACCTGGAACCATGGAGTGAAGTGTGTTAGCATCATGGGTAACATTTAAGTCCTACTCTGTCTGAAACCACATAAACTAGTCTATTCGAGGTCACTGAACATCTCCATATCCTCTGAAGAGGCCCAGGGGCAAGTTAGCTTCACTAGTCTTCAGAAGCAGGGTTCAGACACCGAGCATGTCTTGGCTGATCTGCTCCACTCAGGACGGGGTGTAAATTTGTCATAATTCAGAGATGAAAGGGTAACAGAGATGAGTGAGTATGAGAATGTACTGATCCCTTACTCAGAGAGAACGTTGGTGATGGACGCTGTTGAGAGAGTTCGAGCTCCGGCGGGGGAGCCTGAGCGCGGGGGGTGTAAAGGTAGGGGTAATAGAGGGGGGCAGCAAGAGCAGGAAGGGTGTGGCTGCGGGGGAAAAGTGGCGAGGACAGACGGGACACGTCAGCCTCTGGGGACAGAGGTCCAGCCCTATAGGGAGGCGAGATAGCCCCTATAGGGGACAAGCGAGGCGGGGCACCTTTATGCATGGGGCAGTTTTTGGGGTGGTAGAGGTAGAGGGTGGGGAAGGGTGAGATTTGGGGATCGTTTTCCATCTTTCTTCCATCTCTACTCTGGCTGAAGCTAGCTGGGACGCTGCGGGTCAAGTCGAACCAGGACGCGACCTCCTCTGTAGCGTTTTCGCTCAGGTCGTTGAGCTTCCCTGCGTTAATGTAATTTATCACATCAATGTTCTTGTAGGGTGTGGTATCGCCCTCAGCGGGTGCGCTTACGTCTGGTTCCTCAAGGTCGGCAAGCCTGAAGGTCTTCGGCCTGTATTTGTCACTACAGTAGAGCGAGTCTATGTTACAGTCCGAATCAAGGCAGTTGCCAATGGCTTGGCTATGGTCTTTCCTGCTGTCAGAATATCGTGAACATTGGTACAAAGAATCTATGATGCTGCCCGAATTGCTGTAAATGTTCCCACTGGAAGGGTTTTGATGATGGCAGAAAAATTCACCGCTGTTGTTGGCATCAGTGCGGTACAGCGAGTCAGGGTAGGTGTCTCTAATGGAATCCGTAGGGATTCTGGGGACTTGTGGAAAAGGGAAGGCCTTGGACTGACTCCTGTAAAAGTCTGAGCGGTAAAACAGAGGTGGCCGGGGAGGGGGGTTAGAGTGGAGGAAGTAGGGAGAGGGTAAAAGCTGAGGCGAGTCTGACGGCAGGGGAGGCGAAGGAACTTGAATGGCTAGCGGCGAGCAAAAGTGTGCGAATATCGGCGGAACAGAAAGGAGAGCAATGGAGAGAAAGGAGTGGGCGACAAAGTGGAGAACAGGCAGGATGGGAGGGGTGAAGGAGATGTGGAGGGGGTGTCAATAGCAAAGGAACAGGGAGGAAAAAGAGAAAATGGAGAGAATGTTAATAGCATCATTTTGAGAGAGCAATAAAATGCACATGAGAAAAATGGAGGCAGATCGGAGGATAGTAACAGCACAATCACAGTATGTTCTGATATGAGAGCAGTCCGTCTTCATTGGGTGATGCAAATGTCATAGCACCACACTCCAGATCGCTCTCAAACACACACACATGCCAAATGTTATGAAAAAGGAATTAGTTCAGCAACAAAATCCTGCAGCAATAAAGAGTGGAAGGCTGAAAAACATCCCTCGCATCACACCCTATGAGGCTGGGGAACAGAAGTAAGCAGGAAAAGAAGTAACATGGAGCTTCCTGTACATTTTGACAGCTATCTGGCTAACATTTCTCCATGGAGTTCCAAAGAAATAATCATTTGGAATTCATACAGGGAAATATAGGCTTGTCTTATTGAATACTTTGGGGCATTTAGTAACGATATGTTAAAACTAACCCGCACTGTAGCCTCTCACAGCCCGTTTTTGTCTGGTCAGCTGTGGGTCATTGATTAATACATAAAAAACACTGACCACTGGAATCATTAGAGCCATTTCCTCTTTTTTAAAGGCACCTTTTAAAACACAAATCGTAAACAATTATTGAATTATTCAAATGTAAAACGTGCAAAACGATAACCATTAATAACATGGAATTACCATTAAAATGAGTAACCATGCCTAGTCTTAAAGACGTCTATGACCTCACTTGCTTTTGTATTTATAATTTACCCATGTTTAGTACAGACTTGAGGAAAATGCTGTGTTCAATCAGACAGAATCCTGGAGATGTGTTTATGCAAGTGTCAGATTTTGTTCACTCTTTTCTAATTACTACTTGTTACTTAAAACCAGGTATTTGAGAAAAACGACTCCCAGCCATATGAAAGCTGCCAGTGGTAAAGACAAAGATGTTTTCTCCCTAAATAAAGGCTAAGAAGTCATGACAGAAGGCTGATTGTGTTCTTTATTCCCTTAAACCAGGGGCGTCCAACTCCAGTCCTGGAGGGCCGGTGTCCAGCACAGTTTGATGGTTCTCCTTCTCAAACACATTCACTAAACCTGACAATTAACCGGTGAGGTGAACCAGGTATTCTGAGCAGGGAAATCACCAAAAGGTGCTGGAGTTCCACACCCCTGTCTTAAATACAGGAAATAGGGCAACATTTCCAAATGTAGGTGCTTCAGCCCAAGATGCTAAAAGCCACAGTACAATCCTAAAAGTTTTACAACCAATACATTCTGATGAATGAACAAGAAAAAGCGTTTTCTGGCTAATTTTATTCGTGATCTTTATGTTTACCACATTTCATGTGGCCGGGAATCACATTTCTATAGATACCAAATGTTTTTGCAATAATAAGCAAATATTTCGAAGAGAAGAGTGAAAGAATCCCCAAATGGTAGACCTTTCTTGATGACAAGCAAACATACAAACAAAATTTGAAACATGCAGCAAGAGGCCAATCAGAACTGACCTGAATTAAATAGGTAACCACACCTACAGTCTAAGTCTTTTCCGAAAGCTGGCTGTGCAGTCAGGTGCTCTATTGGCTCATAAGCGCAAACAAAGAGTTAACTCCACTGCTCAGCTTAGCCTTCCAGCATTTGGTTATGACATTCTGAAAGCCTAGATGTCCTCAGGGATCAGATCTGGAGTCAGGTTTCACCGGCTTCAGCTCACTGTGAGCTAAGAGCCATAACTGACCTCAGATAAGCACTAAGTGCTTCCACCACAAGCATTGAGATGACTGGTCCAATGCTGGTGAACTGTGATGAGTAGAGACGCATAGGTGGAGCAGGTCTGTATATTCACCTCTGAACAAACAATACCCAAGTCCCAGAAAAGCAGAGGTACCTTACTTTGTGTTGGTTTCTTTTTCCCCAGTGCAGTTTTGCTTTGCCTTTCCTGTATTGCATCTGTGCTTGTACCATCTGCTTAGTCATTGGCTGGGGAAGGTTTGGACCCGCCCTCCTGACACTTAAAGGCACATACACCAACAATGATCTCTCTGGCGCCACCTGGTTTCTGCCTGAAACACTGCTTCCCAAGCCTGGTCCTGGAGGTACCCTGCGGTGCTCATTTGAGTGTTTTCACTGCTTCCAACACACCTGAGCCAACTAATCAGCTCATTACCAACCCCCTCCTGAGCTGGAGTGGGCATGTTAAGGCTGGGAAAACGCAAAAATTTGCAGGGCAGAATGCCTTTGGGACTTGGGTAAAGAAACACTGGCCCAGTGGCAGATATATGAAGCAGGTATATTGTCAAGACAGTAGTAAATTCTTTGAAAACAGTTCCTACTTTGTTTTAATCAAACTACATTTCAAACATAAGTATATGGACAAAACAAGGAAGTGAAGAGGACCTATCTGCGGCCCTGGAGGACCGATATCCAGTACAGTTTGGTGATCCTAGTTCAACATGTTCATTGCCGGGTTTGGTGGGTATGTTTGAGGAGGGGTAGTACCAAACTGTGCCAGACCCGCCCTTCCAGAACCAGATTTGGGAACCCCTGCCATAATCTGTCCCATTTTAAACCAAACAGAGTCTGGGTCAATGGCCAGTTAAATGTCAAAGCTGCATTACAACTATATACAACAAGAAGCTAAGCTAGAGAGAGAGAGAGAGAGAGAGAAAGAAAGAGAGAGAGAGAGAAATGCCATTAGCCTTCAAGCCTGCAGACTGTATGAATAATTAAATAATCTGAGATGACATCACGGGACACAGCACAGTGCCATGGAAATCTCTGCAGAGATTCCATCATCCCTTCTCTAAAGTGGTGATCAGCCCATATGGCTCTGAATTAGTTTGCCTATTGTCATCCTTGACTCATCATCTTCCATTTCCCTGCTATCACATCATGTTCCTGTATCCCAACAATCACTGACCCCCTCACCCGGAGGGCTCAGTTCCAACCCAGAATCCTTTAAAAGACCTTTTTATTATTTGTGTGCCAAAAACAGTCCGAATTAAATGTTTCAATCTCTATTTACTCCTTAGTTTCAAACACACTTTTTTTGTTGCTGTGCCTTTAAGACTTATGTAAATGACCTCAGTTCTGACCTCAGGTCTTCTCGTAATTGTAATTCAACGTACAATAACTTTAGGTGCAATGGGCAGGGTTCATTGCTGAAGGTGAGATGGGTGGTGGTGTGATTTCACAACCATGATGAATTCCTATTGGGCTGTGAATGCAGATCCTTTTTCATATAGGGGCTGCGTAGAAGTGAACGGTATATTTTGAAGATCTAACAGCATCTAAAACCAATAGCTATTATTTAGTTTAAAAGCAACTAGAAGTAAATTTTCCCTTTATCAGACCTGCTGCAGACAATCAAGCGTATTAAATTGTTGATATGCATCATTATTGTGATAAAACTGAACTTTCGGAGCATTAGAAGCATTTTAACGGTGCCACTATAGGGAGAAAACATCTTGAATCATGATATTATTGACAGATTGCCAACTAACGATGCAGTTTCAATATGCAATAATATTCCAGACAGGAGGGTCTCAGCTTCTGTTGAGCTCATCCACATCACACAATCAAGAACAGAAAGTTAAAGTTAAAGAACACCAACCTCTTGTTTTTGATTCCCATGTTCGTCCTCCATCTGCCATTCCTCTCACCTCTGTCATCTCCTCTTCACCCTTTTTTTGCTCTCTGCTGCGGTCATCACTGAAATCACAGGGATCATGCCTGCCCGGAGAACCAGTGTTTCGTTGCATGGTCTTGGGCTGAACAGAGGCATCTCCTTGAGTGCTCAGGTGGCGCATTTCCCTAAAAAGGGCCAATGAAGCAGGGGTCTGTGGCGGCTGGAGAAAAGTGGCTTGTGCTTGCGATGTGTATTCCCACTGACTGCCATCACCATCTGCCTTTTCTCTCCTCCACTTGAGGTTGTACAAGAAATCTGGGTCTGGGGTGATGACCGTTGGTTCGGGTTCTGGTTGGACTTGAGCTGGAGGGGAAGCCTGTTTGCTCCTGTTTCGCAATTCTTTAAATGTAGTGACTTTTGGACCACTTGTTTTTTGGGGTGTAGCATCAGAAGATGACTTTTTATTGCCCAGTGGTGGAGTCTCTGTGTCTGGGGTAAAGGCTATCAGCCAGTCAAATCTGTCTGGCCTGGATGCATTGGCTGGGAGAGTGCATGGCTTTAGAGGGGGAAGCTCAGGAGGCTTGGACAGTATTTGTGGTCGTGGGGGTAGAGGCCTGGGAGGGGGAGGGGGAGGAGGGGAATCGGGTATCATTGAGGCATAATCAAAACTGCCCAAGGTGGCATTCGTGAGATGCTTATTGCTAATATCAGTGCTGTAATATGAGTCAGCAGCCAAGCTAGCATCATCCCCCAAACTGCAGCCGCAGCTAGAGTTACCGCTTCCTCCATTTCGCTTGCGTCGCCTAGCCATCTCTGTGAAAGATGTTGTTTTGAAGGTGTCTTTGCTTGTTTCTTGCTTTACATCTGCAGAAGATTCCTCTTTTCTGACTGCTTCCAGTTCTTTCACATCTTTCCCAAGTCTGTTTCCTCTTAGTTCATTCCTGCAGGTGAAATCACACACCTCCACATCCTCTCTCTCCTCTTTGTTTATCTTTGAAATCTCAGATATCTCTCCCTCCTCCAAGACGCCATCCACACAAACGCCCAACTCTGGGCTAAGCCTCAGCAGCTCAGCCTGGGTGATTCCTGCTAGTGCCAGCAGCTTACGAATCTCCACGTCCAGAGCGTGGAAAGAGGGAGGAGGCGGGAGCGATGGAGGAGGCGGAATAGCAGGTGGAGAGGGCTGGACTACTGGTGGAGGTGGTAGAGGAGGAGGTCTGGAGGTTGGAGCAGGAAGAGATTTAGGTGTCCTCACTTTCTCGAGTTCAGCAAGTCTCTGGGCCTCCAGGCGGGCTTTATGGCGCCTTCTGGGAGGTGGAATGGGAGGAATGGGGGAAGGGAAGGAGGGTGAATCAGAATAAAGAGTGAAATAAGGGACAGGCTGTGATGGTGGAGGAGGCAATGCAGGGGGATTTGATGCTGAAGGTAAAGATGGGGATGCAGAAATTGACAGACTGAAGGACTTGACTGGGGAGGAGGTGGAGGAAACCGAAGGCGTGTTCCCACTGATGTTCATGTATGTGTGAATTTCAGGTTGGGCACTGAAGTGCCTCACTGGGGGTTTTGGAGGCCTTGGAGGTGGATCCACAGGAGATGGCACAAGGGAATCTGGGGCGGAAGATTCATCAAGGTCAGACGGTGCAGTCATGTCCACCCCTGCATCACTGAATTCCTGGGAATCACATGATTTGCCACTTTTGTAAAGCTTCCAGGAAATGTCAATGTTGCCCATTTCATCCAGCACACCAGAGAGATCTTCCTCATCAAGATCAAATACTGCTTCCTGAAGTCTATCCAGATGGACAAGTTTCACCTGTTTGTTGACTTTCTCAAGCCTTTCCTGGTGAACCAGTCTATCTCTCAGATCAAAGTCACCTTCAAACTCCCAATGTGCCACCTGAACAATTCGATAGAAGCGATCCACTTTGCCCAATTCATCTATGGAATCCAAGAAGTTCAGAAGATCCACTTTGATGGTCTTTTCTTCTTCAGGTCCCTTGCCATCCATGAAGTCAGGTGAAGGAGATGAAGGGGCTGAAGGGTAGCCCTCATCGGGGGAGCATGGAGATGGCGGTGGTCTCGTGGAAGTGCTGAGGTCCAGTGGCAAGGAGCAAGGCTGAAAAACATTGGATGCTGGGGAATGAGGCTGAGGATAATCCTCTTGCTCCTGCAGTGACACTGAAAACGTATCAGGGCAATCAGACTCCAGATCTGAGCAGCTGCTGATGGAGGTGGATGAAGATGAGGTAGAAGAGGTGAGAGAGAAGTCCAGAAGGGATGCCGGACAGTCGCAGCAAGAGGCTACAAGTGTATTGTCGTCTTCGTCGTCTTCATCGTCGTCGTCATCATCAGCATCATCAGCAGCAGCAACTGCATCTTCTGGAACATGGTCAGGAGCAGCAACACTGTTGTTGTCGTTGCCGTTCTCATCTACTTTCCCATTAACATGAACACCAGCACCATCCTCTTTATGACCATCTTCACTTTGCTCCTCCGCATTACCATTTTCCTCTTCTTCATCCTCCACTTGGTTGGGCACGGGAATGTCCACAGGTTGCTTCTCCTCTGGCTTACATTTGGCTTTCTGTCCTATTTCTGGCATCTTCTTCGCCTCCTCGTCCTTGTGAGGTGGAGATGCTAGCTTTAGCTGTGGCCTGATGGCTAGAGTGTTGTTGTTGTTATGGTTGTGATTGAACAGGCTATTGCTATCCTGAAGAGAGTGGCTGTCACAACACAGGCAAGGCAGGCTGGGTTCATTACAGTTTGGATCCACCACAGCGGGGCCCAGGTTTGGTGCAGCACGTCCGACTTTTGGTGCTGAGTTTCCAGGCACTGGTTGGGTGCTGTTCTTCTGCTGCCGGACCAGTTTAGGCTGAGTCACTGTAGAGCGTGGACCTGTGCCCTTTACCCGGGAGGGCTCCAGAGGTACTCGAGTGACACGGCGAGGGGACGAGGAGACACCGTTTACATTTTTGTCCTCCCTCCTGGCCGTGTGGATTGCTGGTTTAGCTTCAGTGCGTCGGCCACTGTCAAACCGCCGTGGCCTTGGGGGAACGGAGGGCCGGGAGGAGTGCATTGTGGGTATTTAGTAAAAGAAGAATGGAGGAATTTTCTGGTTTTGGGCTTTCAGGAAGGAAGGTCCCAGTCAATTTTATTCAACATATCGCTCACATCCTGGCTCAGTTTTGCTCCTGTAATACCAAGAAAGACAAAAACATAATGTTTTATCCTGTTATAGTAGAGTTTCAAGCTAATACCTTAACATTATAGGAACCATTACATACACATTGCACCCCCAACATCATTAGAACCTTGCATTTGCCATTTCTCAGCCTCATGCTAGCTAACAGATGTAGACATGTGAAGCCTGTGGGCTATTTCACACACAGAGGGGCCATGCAAATGCGTAAAGGCATCTCACCATTTTAATCCAACAGCATTCCTTGACTGGAACGCTATTAGAAAATGTGTGTCTGAACTACTTTTTAAAAAATTATTATTCGCTCATATGATTAACAGAGGAAGACGTAACCAAATCTACTATGGAGCAAAAAATAGGGAAAACAACCCCTTTAGAAACAGTGTCTATTTACTGTAGAGCTAAATTATATCTGAGGTCAGCATGAGCAAGATTTTATGCCACATATGGGGAAAAAATCTAAACCAGCTGTAACACCACTGGGCAACAAAGCAAAATCCTGACCCCCACTATCTGGACAAGAAGATTCACGCATTAATTTGTCGTCTTATGCATCATTTATATATCAAATAATCAATATATCATTAATATATATAATTTCTAGCCTTTGCAGTATCCTGAAACTGTTAATCACCTTGCAACCAAAACAATAACAATGATTGTACTTCATATCAATAATCTCCAACAAAAGCAAATTAGAGTAAAACAGAAACACTAGAAGGTCAATTCTGACTATTAAATTAAGGTGATTACGTTAATCACATGATAATAATAATGGTTTAATGCTATGATACACGCAAAGATGAAAATTACGATAATGGTTTATTATTATAGCAACAATAATAGCAAAGCATTGCCAGCATAGAGAGACTTCAAAAGAAAAAAGCCAACAGTACTCTCTCAACAACCCTCCCCCCTTCCCATCACACTACTGTGGTTACGCTACAATGCATATATCCCTATTATCCAGTAACACTCATCCCTATACGTTTTCAGGGGCTGGAAAGTGGATGAGTATTAAAATCCTTGCTGCTGAGAAAATATGTGCTAGATCGTTTGAGAGCCTTCATCCCTCCCGAGATGCTGGTTCAACTCTTACAGGCTGAGAGAGGCATCGCGAGGACTGAGGCTGTTTTTTTCCCTGTTCTTTCCATACAGGCTGGGCCCACATCCACCCAGTGTCCTTGGATGCTGATACTGATGCTGGGCCCAAACACAGAAGAGCAAACTGCAGGAACCTGGACATTCACACAGCTGCTCATGCTTCCAGACCACAATACAAACACTGTAGATTGCAACCAAAAGGGTCATTTAAGCCTTTAACATTCAGAACCTAACAAAATAAGGAGGACACGAAGGGGGGGTGGGGGGGGGGTGCTTCTTTTTGCAGCCCCTCGATAGACGATCCGCCAGAAGAAAACCTATAGGGAGAAATCTATAGGGTATTACAAATATATAAGCCATCCAACCTCGTCTCTGAGCACGTAAAACCCCCAAACAGAGGAACAGACACGGTGGAGCAGCATTAGAGGAGAAGATCTGTAAGATCTGGAGGATGGAACTCACCTGAAGATGGTGAAAGAGAAAGAAGAGCAGATGTTCGGGCTGGGCTTCACCACTCACTGGATGCAGAGAAAATAGAGCAAAAGACCTCGTATCGTCCTGCCCCGGCTGCTTCTTCTCCTTCACCCCCCCTCCCTGCTGCTGCTGCCCCCCAGCACCACCCGATCATCCGCCCCGCCCCCTCCAGCCAATACAGAGCGAGGAGCTCCTCACGTGGCCTATCTGAGCTCTCCCAGATCGATAAGACCTCTATAAGGCCATTAAGGATATCTCATTCATCTGGACACGGACAACATCAGCATACCTCCATCAGAGAGCCTCCTTCATAGCAACATGTTTTAAAGAGACACTCTGGTCTGAGCAAGGAACGCAGCCACGGCTTCACCAGTTAGATCCGTGCCCACCTGCATCCCCTTAAACCCAAGGAACACTCCAGTAGTTCAGGCTAGGGGGACAGTCAGAATTGGTTCAGGATTCCTACAGATGTATAAGGTATTAGTGGACGAACAATACCACAACTTACTTTATTACTTAAAATTACTACTGATATCTACTAAGTGCAATAACTTACTCCAAACTGCGTGGGTAGATTTCACTCAGCTGTATTACTTATATATATTATGTATACATAGCATTTCTGAATATAGCATTGTGTATTTTCATAGAGGTTTTCTACAGATTTTTTGTTTAGATTTTATGAAGACTTTATTTTTTATGATATTCTTGTCTCTGTGTCTTCGCAGTCATTACATGAGAAATTTCCTTCAGGATTAATAAAATGTTCTGATTCTGATATCTTGAAGGTATGAGGAGCTCTTAAACACTACAACTGGGCAGTTTTGATGTACTT
>JBBIGB010000006.1:1034797-1046719 GCA_037577075.1 Alestopetersius hilgendorfi
GTGTGTGTGTGTGTGTGTGTGTGTGTGTGTGTGTGTGTGTGTGTGTGTGTGTGTGTGTGTGTGTGTGTGTGAGAGGCCCTTGTTTATCCTGGGCTGGGCCTGGAATGTACAGTAAGCCCTGTGCTGTAAGGCGGAGGGACGATACTTGAGATAAAGGAGAAAAAGAGAGAGAGTAAATGGAGAGGAGGAAGAGATAAGGCGAGAGGAGGACAGCTGGGAGAGAAGCATAGAAAAACACTGAAAGGAAGTGTGTGTGTGCGCGCGCACCCGCGCAGGAGCGTTTTGTCTCTTTGCGTGTTTTCAAATCTCTTCCTCATTTCACACACGTGGTCCATGTGCACGCGCTGCCTCACGTGCAGCAGCTGAGAGGAAGAGAAAGTGGGAGGAGGAGTGGGAGGAGTGTTAGTCCATGTGTGTGTGAGTGTGCACGAGTGAGTGAGTGTGTGTGTGTGTGTGTGTGTGTGTGTGTGTGAGAGAGAGTGTGTGCGCGCTTAGAAAAAAAACTACACCAGATCACAATGACAGTGAAAGGAAAGACCTGCTGCTGAGAGGCTGAAGCTGAACAGAAAACACAGCCGTGTGCAAAAGTTTCTGCGCCCTTGGACAAATGGGTGTTTGTTGTATTTTGTACACTAACAGGGTTAGTGTGGTTTCGACATACAATAAAACAGCTATTCATGTGTACATGGCCATTTTCCAACCTTCCTTTAATCAAGATTACTGCAAGACTGATATATGCAAACAAGCTGTGTTCCGATTGGCTGTCGACAAAGCAGAACAGGCTGACATGCATCTCATAATTATTAAAAATGCTTCAAATATAAATACACACACATACAGACACTTATTAAATCTTATTAAACGTCTTAGGTTGGCTGTAAAATATATATATGTAAATATGTATATATATAAATAATGCAATTCAAAATGCAAATGCGATTAAATAGTTAAAATATTGTTTAAATTGTGTAAAACATGGTTTTATGTTTACACTGTTGCCCCTTCAGAGCTACACACTTTAATGCACACTTTTTGCCCCTTCAGAGCTACACACTTTAATGCGTGTCTTATGATAGAGAATGGGATTTTTCCCAGCCTAGCAACAGTAACACACTTGTGGGCGGAGCCTAGGTAGGCAGGTACCTCCCATGAAATGTTATTGTGGCTGTGTGGAGCGGCGGGTCATGCGGTGTGGATGAAATCTGACAGCTCTTTTTTAATGTTTTTATTCTGTCATCTGTTGTGATGCATTATAATAAGAGTGATCAAATATTCATGCGCTCTTCAGCCGGGTGCCTGTGGGTCGAGGAGCAGCTGACGCTAGAACAGCACCCCAGGGAGGGTTACCATGCTAAAGAGTTACTCTGGATCATTTTTAAAGAGGATCATGTAGCAAGATTAACAAAGTTCAGTTAAGTGTAACACCTCGTTGTGGTGTTGGGGTGCAAAAGTCTGAGACCACCCTGAAAGTCTGGAATTGTTTGATCGTTCGAGGTGATAGAACACATTTTTGGATGATGGAGGTGATAAAACACAGTTTTGGATGATGGAGGTGATAAAACACAGTTTGGGATGATTGAGGTGGTAGAACACAGTTTTGGATGATGGAGGTGATGGAACATATTTTTGGATGATGGAGGTGGTAGAACATATTTTTGGATGATGGAGGTGGTAGAACACAGTTTTGGATGATGGAGGTGGTAGAACACAGTTTTGGATGATGGAGGTGATAGAACATATTTTTGGATGATGGAGGTGGCAGAACACAGTTTTGGATGATGGAGGTGATAGAACATATTTTTGGATGATGGAGGTGGTAGAACACAATTTTGGATGATTGAGGTGATAGAACAGATTTTTGGATGATGGAGGTGGTAGAACACAGTTTTGGATGATGGAGGCGATATAACAGATTTTGGATGATGGAGGTGATAGAACAGATTTTTGGATGATGGAGGCGATAGAACACAGTTTTGGATGATGGAGGTGATAGAACAGATTTTGGATGATGGAGGTGATGGAACACATTTTTGAATGATGGAGGCGATAGAACAAATGTTTGGATGATGGAGGTGATAGAACACATTTTTGGATGATGGAGGTGATAGAACACATTTTTGGATGATGGAGGCGATGGAACACATTTTTGAATGATGGAGGCGATAGATCACAGTTTTGGATGATGGAGGTGATAGAACACAGTTTTGGATGATGGAGGTGATAGAGCACAATTTTGGATGATGGAGGTGATAGACCAAATTTTTGAATGATGGAGGTGATAGACCACATTTTTGGATGTTGGAGGTGATAGAACACATTCTTGGATGATGGAGGTGATAGAACACATTTCTGGATGGAGGTGATAGAGCATATTTTTGGATGATGAGGTGATGGAACACATTTTTGAATGATGGAGGTGATAGAAGAGATTTTTGGATTATAGGGGTGATAGAACAAATGTTTAGATGATGGAGGTGATAGAACACATTTTTGGATGATGAGGTGATAGAACACATTTCTGGATGATGAGGTGATAGAACACATTTCTGGATGATGAGGTGATAGAACACATTTTTGGATGATAATATGACCCTTTATTAGTCCCACAGGTGGGACTTTTGCAAGTGGAAGCATGACAGAACACACTTTTGGTTGATGGGAAGGCGATAGAATAGAAACACCTGTGAAACACATTACATTTTATGTCCATATAAGATAAATATGTAAAATGTTATGGTTATTTTTATTCACAAATAAAAGTTCTCCAGAAAATGCTTAATTGAACCAGTTTACTGCTTGGTGAACTAGTAATGAGCAGCCCGTTAGTGAACACCTGCTGGCCTGATGAACGTGTTAGAAAGTCTCCTGTACCACGGCGTTGCTAAGAAGGTGCGGCGAAATGAAACACGTCTGGGTTTCAGAGTCTAGTCTGAATAAATGGGGCTGTACGTTATTTTTCCCCCGCCATTAATTTTTCCACAATTTGTCAAGAGAAAGTTCTGGAGCTTCCAGTGAAGAGTTTTCACTGTAGAGTCTTGTGACCTAATGGACCTCAGACTCTGGATCCTCCAGAGAAAGGCCTGTACTGCACTGGGCAGAGCTTTACCTGCTGCTGCCCTCTGGTGTCTCTGTACAGAACTGCAGGAAAACATTCAACACCTCAGTGACCAGAGACACATCAGAACAACAGCTGTGATTAAAGTAATTAAAGTCGTTAAAGTGACCATTCTGCCATACATAAACACACCACAGCACAGCACAGAGTGTGAACAGCACGAAATTCCTCCTCAGTGTTTAACACATTTAACCCATTCACCAAGAGAAGCAGAGGGCAGCCAGGAACACAGAGGTCGGGGAGCAGCTTTTTGAAAGAAGCTCAAAAAATAACATCCAGAATGAGGTTCTAGTGAAATGAATATCCAGAATAATGTACGAATAAAACTAATATCCAGTATAAAGTTCAAATAAAATTAGTATCCAGAAGCAAGTTTTATAACTAATGTTCAGAATGGGACTCTAATACAGTTAATATCCAAAAGGATGTCCTGAAAAATCCGTATTCAGAAGTTGTAACAAGTTATTATTTAGAATGAGGTTCTAATAAAATTAAATTCCAGAATGAGGTTCTAGTAAATTGACATTGAGAAGGAAGTTGTCATATTAATGTCCAGAATGATGTGAATTTGTTTTAAAAAATTATTTTTCTCTACCTTGTTTTATTCAGGCACTCCTCAGGGGAGCCTGGACACCTCCCCCTCCCCCTCCTCCAGCACCTGTCCCCCCCTCACCAACCCACCCAGCAATAACAGTGACGAGATGATGGGGACCTTTGACCCCGACCCTGCGGACGTTGCCCTGTCGAGTATCCCGGGTCAGGAGGCCTTCGACCCCCGGCGGCACCGCTTCAGCGAGGAGGAGCTCAAGCCCCAGCCCATGATCAAAAAGGCACGCAAGATGCTCGTCCCAGACAACCTGAAGGTACACACTCTCAGTGACCAGGGGTCCGCTTCTTTCTGGCCCCCCCGCCAGCTGTCAGTCCAGTCCAACATCATCCATTCAAAGTATTTTCAAATAAATATAGAATTCTATAAATGTCAAAATGGTTAAAAAAAATTATCATTTTTACAAACAATGAAGGGAAATTATCATATTAAACAAAAACATTTTCTAGTGGGTTAAAAGCCACATGTACTGAGTCTGATTTCATCAAAATTTAAAATAAGTAAATAGAAAATATATAAGTATCTACTCTGCACAACAAAAACAACATTTTAGCCACTAAAATTCATTCATCAAGGCAACAAATGTCTTGCTATTCTTATCTAGATTTTTGCATATTGTTTGCGTATTTCTCTTATAAGAAAAGTAAATTTCAGTTTTTGCAGTGAACCAACACAGAACCGGTTCTCTAAAGAACGGTGGTTGGATGTGTGAAGAGTGTGAAGAACCTGAATGTTTTATGCCAGTTTTTCAGTGTCCTTGCGTAAAGGCCAGGAGTTAGATGTGGGGACTTTTATTTTGTAGGAGTGTGGAATAGTAATAATGAAATTTGTGTGTTGTGGTGCTGCCAGTGGTGGAATGAGACTAGAACCACTAAAACCACAGTTCAGCTCAGAGGAGAGACTGATCAAACAAACCCAGTCTTCTCTTCCTTCAGAGGGTTTCTCAGATGTAACCTCACGCACCGCTACCACACACACACACACACACACACACACACACACACACACACACACACACACACTTACTTCTGCCTCATGCAATTTGTGGCCCCAAGTTTCACTTCAAAACCACATTTTTGAACATCTGGCAGCTTCAGAAAGCAGCTTTGTGAGGTGTGGGGACAGAGAGTCTTCTGGTGGACACCGGATAACCATGAAGAATAACAAAACATCCCCATAGAGATGACTGACAGTGTATAAGAAGCAGGAATGTACTTAACCACTAAGATGTAGAGTCAGTAGTTTGAAGCAGTAGGACCTATTAGAATCTTGTCAGTGGAAGCAGCTCTTGAGCAGTGGTTTTGGTTGAGGAGGGGGTGGTTGAATGGGGGGGATTCATTATTAATATATTAAGTATGTTAATAACCTCCAGTCCAAAATCAAAGAGACAAACTTCAGACACTAAAACCATCCAGGATGACCAAATACATTAGTTTTGCTTTTCCACTGGCACAAGGAATTGCACCGCACTGCGAATAAACACTTCACCGAACCCAAGCCGTGCCCAAGCCGTACACGCCGGGACACGGCCAAAAGCGGGCTGCAGCCTAACTGTGTCACTGATTGTTAAACATGTTGTCATAACAACAGACGGAGCCATAAAAAGGCAAAAAATAACAGAGATACAAAAGGTTGTGAGCATTTGATGTTTTCAATAACCTGCCTCTCTTGTGCCTCTCTGTCTCTGTTTCTCAGGATGAGAAATACTGGAGCCGACGCTCGAAGAACAACGAGGCGGCGAAACGCTCGCGGGACGCCCGGCGCCTAAAAGAGAACCAGATATCCGTCCGAGCCGCATTCCTGGAGCGTGAGAATGCCGCACTCAGGCAGGAGGTGGCTGACATGCGCAAGGAACTGGGCCGCTGCCGGAACATCCTCAACAAATACGAGAGCCGGCTGGTGGACCAGTGAGGAGGAGGAGGAGGAGGAGGAGGAGGGGGCGAGAAAGAGAGAAAAAGAGAGACTGAGAGAGAGAGAGACCACTGAATGTGTTAAAGGACGACAGTCATAAGCTGCCACGCTGAGAGGAGCGCTGCAACAGTTATTCCATTATGGGAAAAACGACAAGAGCGCTCCATGATGCTCTATAACCCTCATATGGTCATTGTGACAGATTGCAATACACTACAGGAAACATAGGGGGCGACATTGTTTCATATAATGTTCAGGAAGACGTGACGGTTCAATTCAAATCGAGTAATAGTCCATAGATTAATCGATTTTAGAAATAATGGTTGCGTTCCAGTTCAGCTGGGAGAGGAGTGAACAGACAGACTTTAAATCCCTGGAGATGGACATTGATGCCTGTTTTGAACCGTGGACGAGGACAAACGTTGGCTTTTGATATCGGAGAGAATTGTATATTTTTATACAACAGAGATGTGATATGGAAAGAGTAAATTTTTGAAAAAATATACAAAAATATTTTCTATATTTTCCATATGGCGAGGCTGTTGAATTAAAGCGCGAGGTGGAATCTTGAATCGCTTTGAAATGGTATTTTAAGAGCAATTAGCACTTAATGGGGCAGAACGGAATATGGTGAATTTCAGGGGTGAGGCTTTGTGGGAGATGCTGTAATATAAATCAGATTAGTTTAAAAAATCATGTGGATGCATTCAAACACTTAATTTGTCACGTAGTTTCTCACACATTTGAAAGCAGGGAAAAAAGAGAGAAGAGATGCTTTATTTTCAGGAGGATGGGACTTTTTCATACTGCACAAAAATATCTCTTAAATCTAGCCAAAATGTATGATATTTGTAATTTTGGGGTGTAGGAATGTTATAAGTTTATTTAACTTCCAGATGTTTCTGCTTGTTTTAAGCCACTTTACTAACATTGTCTCAAATGTTTAAGCCAGTATGGCTAAAGATTTTATGCAAACAAGCAAGATGATTGCTATAAATATAAAAGGTTTTAAAACTAAATAGCTGTTCCACATTTGTCTAGTAAACGGCCTCATAAACACCTAAGAGGTCACTGTCAGTGGAGTTCATTAGTAGGTGGCTGAAAATAGAGAAAATCCCTCAGGAAATCTACACAGTAATGTCTTATAGACGGCTACGAGCTGCATAGCCCACGGAGTAATACCAGTCAGGTGAATTTTTGTGTCTTCAGCCTCTAAATGAGTGTCCTTTTAGCATCAGTTAGCTAGAACTCAGCCTGATAGCTCCATTGGGCCTGCTATCTTAGCTAATTCACTAAGATGCTACAAGGCACAATAATTTGATCACTCAGACTACAAACATTAAAGGGTCTTGGGTCTGCAACCACCATGTCAAAATTCATAACAGTTATGAGAATTCTCCACTGTCTGAGTTGGGCAGGCTAAGCTAACACAAGCACAATGGAGGACATTTCAGCCTCATATAAATGCTGATTTCTGGCAAATGTGTCTATCTTTAGGGCTGGCGCTTACCTTGCAGGTTACAAGCCCCATAGAAGAGGATACATTTCACTTTTCTGTAGCTCAGCCTCTGATTTCACCTTTTGTTTATTTGTACTGAGTGGAGCGATCATGCTAGCTCATGCTAACCGCCTCCTCTCCTCTGTTGCAATTAGTGGCACCACTTAACATTTTCCATAGACAGTCTGACATTTAAAAAGCTAAAAATGACTGTGCTTAAACACTTTTACATCTTGTGTGCATCTATAGGTGTGGAAAACCCAAAAGTGAAATTGAGACACTTGATAAAATGGCTTAAAACGCGTTGAAATAAGCTAAACAACCACGTAACACTCTTACAGCAGTCCTGTACTGATGAATATTTATTCTGTTTCTTAATGAAATCTAAGTATAATTCATAAATGAGATGTCCTTTGGGATTCTGATTAATAGAATCAATGTTCACTGTTGCAGGACTACAGCTAAGTAACCTTATAACAGTCTTACCGCAGTCCCATCCTGAGAAATGTAAACTAAATTTCATTCAGAAATAAAAGTCATGTTTATTATTACATTCTTCCAACAGTCCCATAATGATAAATATGATTTTTATTCATTATAACTAGACTTCATGTATAAATACAATTAATCGTCATTATTCCTGCAGTCCCAGAATGATGAATATTAACTGTATTTATGGAACTAGATCTAAGGTCATGTCACATGTCAGGATATTTTTGCAGTGTGTTGTTTTCTCTGTTTTAATGGCGAGAGAGAGGGGTGTGTAAGTATCGCTCTATCGTGCATGAGCCTCTTTTTTCTTCCTCCTCGTTTCTTTGACCCATGAACTGACTGTGGTTAGTGTGAAGACCAGTCTCAGTTACACGTTTCCCAGTCCCACCCTCTCCCCCCCCCCGCGCCGCCCAACACTACAGCAGACGTCTCGGGACGACGAGACCCTCACCACCCCAGCGCTGGAGGGTGCCACCGTGTTTAAGTTCCCTAGTGTACTTGAACCCTCTGCAGAAACTATCCTTGCTGTGCAAAGCATAGATCTGTACTATATTGATACAAATAGCAGGAGTTGCCCTTCTTTTGATTGTGTAGGAAATATTGTCTGTATTGTACACAGATATCTGTATTTTTCAATTTAAAAACAAAAGAAAAGAAAAAAAAATACAGGTTTGCATGTGGAACATTTTTGGAACATTTTGGGGGATCTTTTCTGTTGCCACTTTGTATATGCAAACCGGGTGGGGGGTGGGGTGGGGTGGGGGGGGGCACGTCTCTGCTTTACTGGAAACGCCGTTTGATTCTCAGAGACCAGCGGGAACACGACGAGGAATCAGCTGCTAAAGACTTGTGGAACTTCTGTGGTTGAGGTTCTAAGCAAAAGATCGCGTTGCCAGAGGCTCGGTTAATCTGTTTTTGTTTTTTGTTTTTGTTTTGTTTTTGTTTTTTTGACATCCTCTAGTCATCAGTTGCCCCCCCTGCTCCTCTGTGTCTTGTTTCTTTCTTCAGAAGGCCGTTTCCTTTGAATCCATGCTGTTCTATGATTGTTATCACTTTTAATATAATGATTAAATTTTCGTTCTTCCTTTGTTTCGCTCTCTTATTTCTTTATTTCGGGAGAGAACACGGTCCTTTCAGTCTGTCCCTGCCAAGCCAGAAGGTCCGTGGAGCTTCAGAAAAAGATCTCTGGCCTGCGCCTGAAGACCACAAATGACTCAAAACATTTCCGCGGTGTGAGGTGCCGTTCACACTGGGCTTCTTCTGAGGGCTGAAAAACACAAGGAGTACTGTGCTGCCTTTTTTTGGGGGGGGTTTACACTGCTTCTGGCTGCACATCTCCCTGTTGCTAAAGAACCATGCCATCATATCTGTCAATCAGGTGCCTGTACAAGATACAATTCAGTGGTTTATGTCACGTGGGTTTTGATCGGCACAAGTAAGCTTCCAAAGCTACAATCAGACAATCAGTTTTTGTGGGAGGGGCTTAGCGAAGGGTCAGCCAGAACAGTTTTAATGCCTTTTCCTCTTTGTTTGTTGGACTGTGGGCGTGGCCATGGCAAGCCGGTGACCTAAAGAGTGTGTTGGAGACTCTGAGACACTTCCAAGGTGGTTCTTTTTTGCCAGTAGTGAAAATGGTCCCGTCAAAGGAAATGAGCCACACTTTTTTTTATTTCTTGTAATCAGACAATCGTATAAACCAGTTTCCAGCTTATACACATTTCTCTTTCCTGAAGGTTGTTCATGTTTTAGCTTTGTTTCCTTTTTTTATCTAACTGTTATCCAACTAGAGACGATGTGATGTTCCCAGGTGGGTTTTGGTTGATGTAGTTTTTAAACCCCACCCCTTCACCGGACGGGGGGGTTATCATATCGTACCCCACAGTGCACCAGGGACCGCGCTGCTCCGAGCCAAAGTACTGCAGGGGAATGTAGTCTTTTCTCTGAAAAATGTGAATAAACACCTGTTCCTACTCACCAGACCTAAAGTGTGTTTGTTTAACTTCTCCAAGCTTTTTGAATTTCATGCTTTCCTATACCAGGTTAAAAAAATCCAAAAAGAAATCATTGGCATGGATTAGCTTTCACATACACACTAGCAAAACTACTCAAAATCCACTTTATCGCATTAGTGCCTTCATACCATCGCTAATGCCGATCCTGTAGTATCTATGCTGATGAGTCTTTTGACTTTCATCTTCTCTTCCTCATATTATATCTCCAGATACTTTGCTCCATTCATGTCTTATTCATATTTAGAGAGAAGCAACACCATGCCTTGATGCCACCTCCACCAAACTTCGCTATGGGTGTGGAATTCATGAGCCCCACCCTTCTCTCTTCAAACATCTTTAGAGAAATTTCTGAATTACTGTATCCATGGAAACTCAAAATTGCCCCAGTTCATGAAAAATGAAAGAATGTGCCTCATTAAAGTTTCAAAATGTACTATTCCCTCCTCACCACTCCACACAAGCCGGTAAATGGAATTCGTTGTCTTTGCGATGTCAAAAACACATATTTGCCTCCGCCCAGACTGCTTTTTGAGTGAGGCACAATGAGGCGGGCCAATCAGAGCAGAAGTCATTTAGGGGTAAAAAAAGGTCTGAAAATGGTCACAAACATTATAAATGGGAAAAAAAACGTGTTGGCTCAAATTGAGGCGAGAAGCATGCAGTTAGCACTACACTAACTGGATTAAGTAAGATTTCTTTGCTTGTTAGCTACATTAGCCTCCTTGCTCCAGTGCAAAAGTAAACAAATTTAGACTCTAAATTGACTAGTTTTGTGGGGAACCTTCTGGAGTTCTTCTCCTTTAGGGTTTTCTGTGTTTTTCTGACATTAGTGATGCTGTTTATCCCAGCGAGGTCTGCAGGGTGTTTAGGTCTTTTCTGTGTCACTGTTGAACTCATGTCTTGTGTTGGTCAATCAGAGTTCCAGAGATGCTTGGCAAACTCCAAGCACAAACACTCTGCTCTGATATGAAAGGACGCTTTCTTACGTGCTCCTAACAGTTTGCTGGCATGGAAGTTGGGTCATGGTGACCTGGTGATGCAAGCGGCTTCTGCAATTCTGCCCCTGAGAATCATTCTGAGGGCGAGGCACGTTCCTCTCAGCTTCACTCATTTCAGTGTCATGTTTTTGTCAAAAATCTAGAGAGAAGCTTTTTTTTGTGGGCAGCAGTGCTGGACTCTTTTTGCCTCTGCTCAGGAGCGCCCTCTAGCATCCGACAAACCCAGAATTGTCGTCTTTACCAGTGTTCTGGCTCGGAGGCCGTCAGAATCAGACAATTCCGTGGCTGGATTTCTCACTTTCAAGTCAAACTTAAACGTATTCAGTTGGTCAAGACATGCTTAGTGTCTGATTTTAGCTTCTAGCACTGGAGCTACAGGTGATTCCAGGTTTCCCATTGAGAGAAACAGCTCAGACCCAGAGATCCTAATACAAGAATGATGCGGTTCAATCTCTAGTCAAGTAGGTTTTATTGTCATTTCAACCATATACACATAGTGTACAGTGAAACCAAACAACGTTCTTCCAGGACCAACAGAGAACAGAAAACCACAAGACAAGACAATAAGAGAGTGCAAGAAAAAAAAAACACAAGAGCATCAATACACTCAGACAGAGCAACATTTAGTGCTAAAGTCTGGATGAACACAGTCTTTTGACAGGTACTGTATTTTAGCAGCAGAGGGTTGTGTGCAAAAAAATGCAGAACCGAGTTTAACAGGAATAAATATTAATAAGATACATCAAATCTAATAGACGTGATGTGGTTTCTAATTCTGTATTATTCACTGTTATCCACAAAACAAACAGAGACAAATATTGTGGCATGAATGTTTATATACAAACAATAAAAGGTTGGGATGGTATGGACTACGCAACTAAAAACAAAGGCGTTGTTATTCTTAAATATACATTTAAGAGTTTTAAGATATTTCATATTTTGTCAGATCAGCGTTATTTCATTTGTTAATATTAGAGGTGGGCATAGATTAGTTTTATTAATCTCATTGTAATCTTGCCGTTAACGGCATTAATGGCCGTGCGAGATCCCCCCCCCGACGGAGATACCGAGACAGGTTTAAAACATGCGCAAACCGGAAAAGTCACTGAAATATCAAGTTGAAATTCATCATACCTTGCGTAGTATAGACCAGAGTTACTCTAACTTATTTGTCCTGGGGACCACTCAAGTCAGACTTTTGGGCTTCAGGAGTTATTCACCCACAGGAATTATTTGGCACAAAAAAATGTAAATCAACGTTTTAATGTGAAGGGTGTGTCTGCTTTCTC
>JBBIGB010000006.1:1105591-1115737 GCA_037577075.1 Alestopetersius hilgendorfi
TGTGAAGGTGTGTATGATGGTGTGTGTGAAGGTGTGTATGATGGTGTGTGTGAAGGTGTGTATGATGGTGTGTATGATGGTGTGTTTGAAGGTGTGTAGATGTATGATGGTGTGTGTGAAGGTGTGTAGATGTTTGATGGTGTGTGTGAAGGTGTGTATGATGGTGTGTGTGAAGGTGTGTGTGATGGTGTGTGTGATGGTGTGTAGATGTATGACGATGTGTGTGAAGGTGTTCCTTCGTTTCTCCTTCACGTTGTTTGGATTTTGCGCAGTATGGGATGCTGATAAATAGGGTTATGCTGCATTTTGTCTGGTCAGTCGTTGTAGGTCTTTGAACCTCTGAACCTCTCTCACAGTATGACAGAAAACCACTGTTTAGGATCCATGACTAAAGAAATGTTGCATCTGGGACAGAACAAAATCCTACAATGTATAAAGATCAGCTTCTCAGAAAATGGATGGATCAATGGAAGACAACACTCAGCTTTACTGCATGTAGTGTTCATCTCTGCTAGATAGATCAGATCTGCAGTGCCGGTGTGTGCTCGGCTTGTTTAAATGCTGTCTGAAATAGAATAAAATATCTCAGATTGGCTAGCAGTGCTTCTGCGTGAGATGCGTATTGAAAATGAAAATGTTTTTTTAAGACTATAGATTGAATTCTAGACTAGCTGTTTTCACCTGGTTGGACATGTGTGTGGATCCTGTCTTGCGGCACGTTTTTCAGATCTGTCCGTCTGTCACTTTCACCGACAGGCTCGCAAAACTCCACATCCTCAAACTCGCCTCTCCTGTTAGAGCTTGCTGCCTTTAACAGTTCAGGAGACGCTGATTCTGAGTTAACCACTCTAGTGGGTAAGCGCACAAGGCGGTGGAGATGTGGGCAGATGAACGGACAGTCGGAATGACCCGGGGAGACAGGCTGATGACAGCAGGGAGCAGCGGAGATGTGAAGTTGACAGGCAGGCAGTCAGGTAAACTGACAGGAGAGCCACTTGCTGGGAGTTATTGATACTTTCTGCACCGTGCCTTGGTGAGGTGGTTAGCTCTGGGGCTTTGTGCTGCTGTTGAAGTCATAAACCACAGAGTCATGAGACCCAAAACCTGACCTTCTTTTTCACAGGGGCCAGAGAGCTGTACTTTAAATTAGGGGTGCTACCATTACTTAAGTACAATCAATTACTCATTTAAAAATATTGATTAAAGGGCCTTTGCGTTGCATTTTTCTTTTGTTTTTAATCCCCTGAGGTCTATTGATGATATTTGTGTGGTACCAAAATCAGTTTTTAAATGACCTCCTTCCAGCCTCTCTTTATCCTTCGGATTTTAACTGGCTGTTTTTGATACTACCTTTGATACTACCCTGCCTTTTGCAATAAACTTGCAGATAGATATAAATAGGCTGGTGTTTGTGACATTGTGACAAAACAAATTCTGCTTGGTTTCCATATATCGACTGAATGGACTGGAGTGATTGGCATTCTTTTAACTGTTTACACACTACATTACTGTATTACATAACTATATTGTCACCAAAAAGCAAGAAAGGTTCTTCATTAGGCTTTTATTCTTGGCCCTTTATAAAAGAAAGTAAAAAGGATTACTCACTTAATCAACAAAATAATTACTAGATTACTAGATAAATGACATAATAGATAGTGGCAGCCCACTTTAAATAAATAAACCTACTGCGTCTACATGTATCTTCATCATCCAGTCATAAACCTTTGCTGTTTGTGTTCGTATGGTTAATCCATTAATCAAAGTAATCGCTAATCAGTTAAGATAATCTGTAGATGCTCAATTACTGATATAATTGAGGAGGACAGCCCAGCAGATAAAAATACATTTACCTGACCTTCATTTCTTTATAATTGGTTTCATTGTGTTCTCATTTGGGGTTTGCAGAACACTTTTGTGTGTGTGTGTGTGTGTGTGTGTGTGTGTGTGTGTGTGTGTGTGTGTGATGTCAGTAAAAGATATAGCGAGTGAGCCACATGAAAGACAAATGTGAGAACAAACACTGAAGGGAAATTTATTCTATATGTTCTTGAATCCCTATAAGTCAGTGTTGTGGAGTCGGTGGTGTTGCTGTTGAATTTGGGGTTTGAAACTTAACTCCACCTCCATGACTTAGGCTCCAGTCTGATCGGCCCCTGTCTGTAGGGAGCAACGCGCTCACTGCTGCTAGGAGCTTCTGCTTTGTGGTCAAACCTCAACAGTAGCTTGCCATCAGGCTGCTACTGCAATTACACATACACACACTTTCACACAAGCACATGCACTCTGCACACGTCTGGGAGGGATGTGTAATATAGCACAGGAGCTTTTCAGTGTCTGTGGCTGCTGAATGGATCGAGCTGAAAGCTGCAGGTCTCCTGATAACTGTGTCCATGTACAAACGAGTCAGGGATGTTACCTGGGGCCAAGGGAGGCGACCCGCTTGGCCACACTCTTTGTGCACTTGCAAAAAGATGCAAAATATGTGCCCCTCACAAGATGCTGATTGAAGTGAATGCTAGGGCCTGAGCAGTGTGAGGATTACCTCACAGAGACCAATGCCAGTTTAAAAGCCAGTGAGGCTGCAGGTAGGATGATATACTTCTGTGATATTCTCCTATGGTTTTAGTTATGGGTGTAACGATGCAGTCAACTCACAGTTTGGTTTGATTCAGTGCCCACGATTCGATACACTCATGATATTTTCAAGTAACACTGAAAACTTCAATATTCTCACAATATTTAAGATGAAACAGATTATGAGGTGAATGTGCTGATGTGGGTTGTTGATTGGTGCTATAAATTGTGCATTTACATCAAATATCATAAATAAAATGTTCATACTATATGATGCATTGTCACATTTCTGTATTGTTATTTCATATTTATATTTGTTTTGATGCATTATTACACCCCTAGTTTTAGTAAAACATTGCAGTCACAGATGTGAAAAAAGCGATTTAGAGCTTCTCCTGCGTCAAAATAATAACACGTGACACTCTCTCCAGAGTACCTTAATCTGTACACTCCCTCTGAAACCACATCCAGACCCCCTACATTCTATCTGATTTTAATCAGCCATTTTTAAACTTGAAGCTTACCTTGTGGGGGATGACTAAACACATGAAGCACACAAGCACTTTCTCTTAGCCAAAGCTGCAACATGAATAGCACTGCTTGTTTTTCAGCGAGCCAAACCTGATCTTAAATTAAACAAACAATGAGTTGCTTGTTGGGGTTAGAACCCACTTAAAGCAATGAAGTCCACAAAGCCTTTTATAGGTCTCTGATATTACTTGTTAGGTGGCATGGTGGCGTATCGGATAGCTCTGTCCCCTCACAACAAGAAGGTCCTGGGCTGCGGGCATGGGGTCTGTGTGGAGGTTGCAATCTGTCAGTGTTTCTGCCTCTGGTTTCTTCCCATTGTCCAAAGGTATCCATGGAAGGTGGACTGCAGATGCTAATTTGCCCATCGGTTTGTGAGTGTGTGTGTGTTTGCTCTGTAGTGGACCGACAACCTGTCAGAGTGTTTCTCAGCATTTCGCCTCATGACTGCTGGATGAGGTCCAGCTTCCCCGTGACCCTGGTTTTGGATGTGCAGTGGAAAACAGCTGCCTTCTTGATGGCTCCGGCCTCCAGATCTTCCTGTGACAGTCAGATGAAATCCCCTAATCGCTGTGAGCTGTCAGCACCTGGCGGCATGTTTAGTTGTCTGAAAAAGCATGAATGTGATTTTTTTTTTTTTAAATTTAGACAAAACGATCAGTGCATTATCATATCATATTTCATGGAGGGCACTGCAACGTGGCGTTTGTCTTTTATTTTAGTTGCAGTTTCTATTTTATTCACAGAATATTGAGAAAAAAAACTAAATATATATACCGATAGCTAAATTGGAAAATTACTGTTTGTCAGATTGTGCAGTTGCTTAAGGTTAAACTCAGTAAATGAGCAGTAATTGGGCCTTAAAATGAGCAGACCTGTGTTGACTGTAAAGGATGAGTACTTATATTCCCAAAATCAACAGAACATAAGTGTGATATGACTGGGGGCGCATGCGACTCTATCGGTCAGGCATTAATGAACGTGTGGGCAGAGGCAGAGGCAGTGGTAAGAATATGATGAGAGTGAGCTGTAAGGACACCATGCCATCTGTGAGAACAGCCTGACAAGACTGAAACTAAAGGGAAGGTGCTAAAACTGTTTATTGTTCACCGTTTTCCTCCCAGTCAGGGAAGCGGAGGTTTCTCTGCGCTACTGTTGAGTGTGAAGGCTTCTCCGCGTTCAGTCCTGAAACTCCTGCCGACAGCAAATTTGACCCATTTTTTTCCGGGTGTGATTTACTGACGGATTGCACACCCTGATGCAAAGTGATACGCCGGCGCCTCCAGCACATGGCTTTATCGGCGCCGCTGATAAGACCCACCACTGCGGTGTCATCAGCGAATCCGAGCGGTGTGACGGCTTCGGAGCCGGCTGGAGCACGAGGCCCGGCGTAATGAGGAAACACACAGCCTTCGTAGCGCTCCAACGTTCACAAGCTGACAGTTTGAAGGGCCCAGACACACGCGCAGCTCCTGCTGGTGTTATCTCATCATGTTAGCCCACTCGTTACCGGGCTAATGGTTTTCATGCCTAATCGGCGGAGCTGACATTTTAAGGCGGTCTTCTTGTAAGATTTTCATTCCTTCGGCTGTTTGTTTTATTGCCGAAAAATATCCCATTATCACGTTGTTTCGCTCGTTCGGCTTGTGGAGTATTTAAATGAACTGTCATTCGAGGCCTTTGATGATGTTTTCCCATCTAGAACACGTACCGTCCACTACGGCTGATGAAAGAGTCTGCTTTCCTTCAATGTAAATTTGCTTTTAGATCGAGTTTTCATCCAGATTTCCGTTTTTTCCGAAGGCCCTTAAATAAAGCTAATTAGTTCTGCGGGGACATCTCGCAGGATCTTATGGAGAATTGACAAAAGTCAGTCCATTGGAGTTGGACGGCCCAATCCGGACCCTTTACCGCCCTTTACTGCCTGCTTTTCCTGCAGTGTGTGTGTGTGTGTGTGGGTGTGTGTGTGAATTATCATCACTTTGTCTGCGCAGACCTTTGAGACTCTGTGGATTAGGAGTGAATAAATCAAGCTTAAAGGTGAGTGGCTGCATATACAAATGAGGTTATTTTACCAGCGCTGTAATACACACTCGCTGTTTGCCGACCACCAACACACTGAAGATGAATCCAGCGCTGTTTCATTTTTTTTTTCTCTTCGGACCGTCCGCACGAGCAAATGAGCTGGCCTTAATAGTGTTCTTAGTAAATCAAGCTCTCAAGTGTTGGTGTGACCTTTTCCTCACCGGGCCAGCACTTAGCAAAAAGACTTCCAATTCCTCTCCGCAGGCTCTATGCCTCTTCAGAGAAAATGTCCCGGTGACCAGCGATAAAGACCCGACTCTCTCAGTTGTGAGAGTCTATAGAAAACTACTGAGTAGATCGTCACTTGTTTTTTATAGCTTTCACCCGCTCTGCAGGCACACTGACACAGAGCAGCATCATTCCCCTCCAACTGCCTGCCTCAATGACACCCGAAACAGGGCTTTTTAAAATCAGGCTTAATGGGCCGGAGTTGACCCCTGACTCCCATGCATAGGAGATTCACTGTTAATAGAGAGAGTGAATGCACAAAAGAAAACGTCCTAGTCTGAGGCGGTCATTGTGCCTGGAAATACAAACGAGGATACTTCACTGGACTTCTGCACAATCATGTCTCTCTGAGGTGCAGTCGCACACTCGGTGAAAGCAGTGCCTGTTATTTTTTACCCTCTTTTACAAATGATCCTTGACTTTACTATGGATACCATCCACATTTCTTAAACTATACTGTTATGATTAAAGGTCTTTAAGTACAAGGTATTAACGGTACAGTGAGACACAAAATCAGCTGTTGCCATGTTGTCATTCTAAACACTCACACACACACACACACACACACACACACACACATTTTGAAGCGCTGGATTCAGTAAACCGAGACTAGGATCAGTCCATCCTTTAACCTGACCCTGTGTTTTGTTGTGTTTGTGTGTGGTCTCAGGTAGGATGGTGGGAGAACGGTGTGCTCCGGCTGCGTTACCCTGCCTGGTCTCGTTATGGCCCCTTCCTGCAGCCGCCTGATGATGCTCAGCACCTGAGGGTTGTGACCCTGGAAGAGCGACCCTTCGTCATTGTGGAGCTGGCTGATCCCGCCTCTGGGACCTGCATCAGGGATTCTGTGCCCTGCAGGCGACCCCTCAATGCCACGTCAGTAGCATGCCCACTGACATTATCATAGAACTTATTTAACTCATGACTCTTAGGTAATTTGGTAGATAATTTCCCTTCATACATTTGCTCAACATGAGAATGAATTGTACTGATTTTTTGTAGAGGCAAACAGTGTAAGTGTGAGATTCACAAACAAACAAAAAACAAGACAAACATCAACAAGCGTTCTGGGGTAGACATATATATATGTGAGAAACAGATATATATAATAACAGTTATATATAATAACAGATCTAACAAAGACATGAGCAAAGTGGCACAACAAGCAGTAACAGTAGCAAAGTTTTAACTGGTTTTACCAGAAGTTTACAACAACAAAGCTCACATGGAAGACAAGCACAAGGCTGGGTAAACAAATCAAAGGCACATGAAAGGGTCGATGTGAACCACAACATAGACAAGAACACTGGGAAGAGACAAGGAGAACCTTAAGGAAATAAGTTAAATAATCTCATAATTATATTTTATCAAAGTCAAATTCTATTAATTGACTAGACATCATTTGCAGTGTACCTCAAATGTGAAAATGTGAAAATGTGAAATTCAGTAAACAGTAGTTGTGATTTTAATGTCCCCAAACTTTTGCACATAACCAGATGCTGGTATAATATAATATTAAGTATTAAACTGAACTTAATGCCTTACGTCACTAATGCTCTTCAGTGGAAGTGAATTCTTGTGGCGTCCTGACGTCTGTTTTAAAGCCCTTCCAAAAGAGTAAAGACTGTTACTCCACATTAAATCCACATTAATGCCCTTAATTTTGCTAGAACTATGGGACATGCAGTTACTGCAGTTGAATTTGTACTGAAACGTAACCGAAATGTCCCGAACTGTTATTGCCATTAAACCAAATGAGCTAACATTAGCATGTTTTGTACATTGCATTATCTGGGCTTATTTGTGGCATACTTAGATAAGCATACTCAAACTCAAATCAAACTAGTGCCTCAAGTATGAACCAGTTTACTGCCCACTGCTACAAGCAGGTGTCCGGATACCTCTGAACAAACGGTGTCGAATCCTCTGATGGTTGTTTGGTTCTGGTGGCTCAGTCTTGAGCTTTTTCATTTAGTATGTCCTCTCATCCGCCATCTTGGGCCGGAGAGAGAGTAGAATCTCTTTTGTAGCACCATTTGTCACATTCTTTCATTTTCCTTTCCATTCTGTCTGTGTGTCTCACTGTCTTTGCCAGGTTAGGGCCAGGCGGGGCTGCGGGAGTCCCGGGGCTACGTTCACCGCTGCTGTTTTCCCATCGATCTGTCACTCTCACTCCCTCGTTCTCCGCCTCATTTTTATGTGTTTGCCTTATGGCCATCTCTACCACACTCGCTCATCGTGTAGCCTGTCAATCTGTTCGAGCGCTTGAGGTATTAATATGTCTCATATGGATCCTGCTTTACTGTGCACATACTGGTCCTGTGTGTGTGTGTGTGTGTGTGTGTGTGTGTGTGTGTGTGTGTGTGTGTGTGTGTGTGTGTGAGCGCGTGGCCCCGTGCTGACTACTGTCTCATTACACACCTCTAAAGGTTCAGTAAAGCAGTGCGCAACACTTATGCATGCTTTCTGCTTCTCGCTTTCCTTCTTCATCTCATTATTCTCTCCTTTTACCTTCCTCCCACTCAGTCAGACTGATTAAACTGTAGCACTCTCTCTCCCTCTCCCTCTCCCTCTCATTTTTCATTTTTTCCCGTTCTCCTTTTTGGTCCTAGGCATAGAAGTAATTATTAAGATGATACATTTTATGAGCTGGTGCAATAAAGTTAAGTAAAAACTCTTTCTTTGTCCCTTCAGGGATTGGACAGTTACTGATTTGTTTGATAATCATGTTAATCATATAATTGTAATTTTTAAACATGAGATGCATCTTGTATTTGAAGCTGCAGTGCAAAGTATATGCCGAAGCAACATGTTTTTTATTATATAATTTATTCGCATTGTAGTTTGAGGGGTTTGATAAAATTTCAGTCAATCAGTGTAATACCTGGGAATAAAATGATTTCAGGTTACATTAGTGCTTTTTATTCTCGGTGCATTTGCACAATAAGTAAACTGTCATTTTTGGCCACTAATGTCTAAAGTGTTAATCTCTCTCTGCTTTCTTCTTCACTTGCAGGGCTCTTCAGGAGGGTGTCGCTCCAGTGAAGCAGTGCTGCAAAGGTTTCTGTATCGACATACTAAAGCGTCTGGCAAGGATTGTGGGCTTCACCTATGACCTCTACCTGGTGACCAATGGAAAGCACGGGAAGAAGATTGACGGCATATGGAACGGGATGGTTGGAGAGGTAATGTTCCACAGAGCACTCTCTTATTGAACCCGTTTGACCAATAAAATCGGACAGAGATAAATTTCCACCGGTTCACTGACATCAGCAGAATTCCCACTGATAAAGCCCTGATATTGTCTCTTTAAATCTTGTAGAAGAAGATTATGTGTGGTGCCACCTATACTGTCGATCCTAAGGAATCAGAATATTTGAAAATTAACCAACATAATTTTAAACCTTGTTTCTGCAGGACTTTTCTAACATTTAAAGCCTTAAACATTGTGTAATAGCTAGTCTCATATCCTTCTTTTCAGGACAGTCTAACCGATATAATAAAAAGGTTATTTGTATCATTTAACCAACTGAAACGGGGAAAACCTGTTATGAATTTCTCTTTTGTACTGTAAAAACCCTCAAAAATATACATTAAAACTTTATAAATATTCAGCCCACACACATTACTACTATATTAATATATGTTGAAAAAAACAAAATCACTGTTTACAGTTGCTAGTAAGTCTGTTCCAGGCATAGCTTATGTATTTTCGGTTACTCTCTGTTTGCGCCGAGGAGTCAAAAGACTCGATTATGCACAGCCCCACCTTCACTCACCACACTCTCACACGCGTGATTGGGCTCAAAACGTCATTTCAAAAACCATAAATATTTTACGTTTGAGATCTATTGATCTACATGACATATGATAATAAAACAGGGCTTTCTGTGACTGAAACTGTAACTCCACCATCGACCCAAACACATGGAAGCTTAGCAAAATTATCAGTGATCTGAATTTTTATCTCCCTAAGATCAGTATCACATCTGTGACATTGGTTTGGGCTTAGTTTTCTATATTTCCCTGTATTTGCCTGTCCTTTCCCACTCTGCTGATGAGAGAGGGAATTTGTAATCGGGTGTGCTGCTAACTCAGCGATATCTATGGCAAGGCTCTGCTCCTGCATGTGTGAATAAAGGCATTAAGCAGAAGAGAGCGTACTGATTAAAGCCAGGCTGCAGATCCCTTCGGTATTAGCACTCGTGATGATCAAACAGTGGGGATTACAGGATGGAGGGGGACCTGATGCTGGATCTTCCCGTGTGTGGCTGCAGTGAAGGAAGCATGTGGATGCTGAGGGAACGTGCGTGTGAGTGAGAAAGTGGAGGTGCACCACACGCCTAATACTAGAAGCAGGAACTGGCACAGAGATGACGATACAACACTGTCACATTATTAGGGCCGCAATGCGAAATTAGTACATGCCTTTACATTTGACGATACAGCAAGTATTTGTTTTGTTATTTCTTTTTTCATGTATTATTAGAATGCATTATAAATCACATGACTCATTTCGTCTCACTTGAATCCTCTTGAATTCTTTTCCAATTTCCACTGTGACGCAAGAGAAGAATCATGTGGAAGCAATGCTATCAAAGTAGATATACAGTACAGGCCAAAAGTTTGGACACACCTTCTCATTCAATGTGTTTTCTTTATTTTCATGACTATTTACATCGTAGATTCTCACTGAAGGCATCAAAACTATGAATGAACACATGTGGA
>JBBIGB010000006.1:1127040-1137719 GCA_037577075.1 Alestopetersius hilgendorfi
TGTTGCCGATACTCTTTTTGTCTCTCCCTCTCTCTCTCTCTCTCTCTCTCTCTCTCTCAGGGAATGTACAGCTGTTGCAGTTTTGAGGATGAAACTGTGCAAGGTGGAGCCAAAGCCACTGTTTCCACCCACCATCTTTCTTCTGTGGTATCAGCCCCTCCCTCATCCCATGTTGTCACAACTGCTGGTGGCAATCCAGCCATTGCATTGGTTCCGCAGCAGCAGCAACAGCAGCAGCAACAACAACCACAGCCTCCACAATCCTATAAATCCCCTCTTCCTGGTTCCCCCCCTGCCGTGGTACATTCTGGGGCAGCAATGGGACCCTCCACAACACCTCTTATGGGAGCCCCTCTTCCTTGCTCAACTTTCTTGCCCCGCCCAGACCGCAGACTGGCTGTGGTGGACCGCTGGAGGCTTCCCAAATCCACAAGTGCAACCATTGGAGTCAGAGGGGGCCTCACTGATATAGGGCCCTTCGCACAAAAGGTAGCTCCTACATGGGCAGGCAGTGGAGCTACTGGTAGCGGGCTAGATGGATATAAGCGTTACTATGGCCCTATTGACCCTGAAGGCCTGGGTCCATGTGTGGAACAGCAGGCAGGTTCTCAGACTCCCAAAACTGCTCCCAGGAGCCACCAGCCACCCCCACCGGCTAGCATGGCTTTCTACTCAGAGAAGGGCATGGACCATGGATTGGGGAAGAAGGTGGGAGTGGGTACTGGTGGAGGGGGTCAGGGGAAGGGGGTAAAGTCTTTGGGGACTCCTAGGCTGCCCCCAAAAAGCCAGACTCAAGCCCCGCTGCCCCCTAACCCCCCACTGCAGCACCCCTCTCCCCCTCTTCCCTCATCCCTCTGGAGAAAGCGGCGGCCGAAGAAGCCGAAGGAGCCTGGTGGTCCTTTGTACGAGAACATTCTGCCCTTGGGCCGGAGAGGAGGTGGCAGAGATATGGGTCGTAGGCCAAGACCATCCCCCCCACTTCCCATCCCTGTGCCTGTACCCCTCTCCCCAACATACACTCCTCCATCCCCCTCTGCATCTCTTCCTTACACCTCCACCTCATCATCTTCCACCAGCACTAGCTCATCTAGCACTTCGTCTGCCTCTTCATCTAGATCCACATCTCCATCATCCACCTCTACCACCTCTTCACGCAGTACCAGGGATAGAGAGGTAGAGGAGGAGGAGGAAGAGGACTTGGATGAATTAACCGAGGAGTCCAGCCTTCTGCAGGGCCACAACCGAAGCAGAGAACATTCCATTTTGTCTCCCAGATCCCTCACACATGGTCCACCGCCACCTCCCGTTCCTCCACGTAAGCCTCGTGGTCCACATGGAGAGAGAGAGAGTGGAAGAGAGAGAGAGAGGGGCGGCAGTCAGCTTGCCCAACTCCAGGAGTGGTGGGCAGGATGGGGAGATCGAGAGAGGGAACGGAGTGGTGGAGGGTCTGGTGACACAGAACGAAAGCGGGAGAAGAAGCGCCGGAAAGAGCGGGAAAAAGAGAAGAAGAAAAAGAAAAAGAAGAACAAGAAAAGAAAGAAGAGGGAGGAGCGTGAGAGAGAGAGGGAACGGAAACGCCGGAAGGTGAAAAAGAAGAAGAAGAAGGCAACAAAGACAAAAAAGAAGAAGAAGGTGTCAGTTGGCAGGCGCTCAGAGCCAGAGGAAGGTGATGTGGATGTAGAGCGAGAGGGAGATGGGGATGCCGAAAGGGAGGGAGAGTACTCGTCCTTTTCTACACAGTACCGCAGTACTTTTGGAGACAAGGGAAACCTCCCTGTTTGGGAAGGAGAAAGGGAGCGGTCGAGAAGGGAAGGAGGGGATGAGGTGGGCGATGATGAGGAGAGCGGAGGAGGTCGGAGCAGAGAAAGGAGGCCAAAAGGTAGCCACACACGCCACAGGCCATCCAGCAAGCGATATCCTAATCTCAACAAGTTACCCGCCTCTGTCAAGTTCTGGGTCAGTGGAGGAGGTACAGAAGCATCTGGAGGGTCACCTCCCTCCTCCTTACACACCCTTCTCCCATCAGCCAAGAGGCGGAGGAGCAGCGGGGCAGAAAGAGAGGCAGGAGGGAGAGGTGGAGAGCGGCGGCCTCTGCTTCTGCACTATGAGAGGAGTCGAGCGCACACTCGAGAAGGATTATCATTCCATGAGTGGGACTCAGAGGATGAAGAGGATGACGATGAAGACGAAGAGGAACGAGAAAGGGAACGAGAAAGGGAGAGGGTGGAGGAGAGGGTTAGGCGGGTTGGGGGGAGAGGGGCAGTGTCAGAGTCAGAAAGGGATCGAGTCCAAGCAGAGGAGAGTTATTCCGATGATGGCTCCTCCGGGGAGTTTGGACGCTTTGAGAGGTATTGGGAGGGCGGTGGTGCTGGAGGGGCCAGTGGAATAGGAGGAGGGGGCTGGTTTTTTGGAACCTATCCCGCCAGAGAAAAAGGGGGAAGTATCAACAGCAGAGACGATTCCATCCTGGGACGTTCTGAAGGGTGGGGAGGGGGAGATTTTTGGGGTTCTAGTGCAGGAATTGGCTGGGGCTCTGGGGGAGGGAGTGGGGGGCTCGGTCTACAAGGCCCATCTTTTCCCACTTCTCTGCCACCCCCTCGGCGCTATTGGTCAGTAGATAAGTTGCCTATGAAGGGTGAGAAACGCAGTCGTAGTGGGTCTAAAGGTAAAGGTCAAAGGGCTCGGGACAGGGAGCAAGGTGCATGCTCATATACGCAATTTAGCCACAGCAGACCTCATGCCCACTCAAAGCGGGGCAGTGTCACCTCTCGGAGCCAGGAGGAGCTGCTCCCCCACTGCCACAGCTTCAGCGGAGGCTCCCGCCCCAAACTGCCCCCTAAACCTGATGCCTCCAAATCCGGGAGCCAGTCTAACCTCAGCGCCCAGCAGGTCCAGCATTCGGAACCGGCACCTTCCTCTCCTCAAACTTTGCTGCCCTCAACCTCTGCACCCTCCTCTCTCCCCATGCCCATCCCCCCACCACCTTCCACCGCTTCAGTGTCCCCACCACCAGTGCTGTCACCCGGGTCAGCCACGGGTGCCTCCCAGTCCGTGACAGCCAGCGCCAAGCTCCAGTACCAGAGACTGCGCTCCGTGCCCCAGCCACGGCGCTTTTACTCCCCACACCTGCCCCTTAAGGCCAAGAGCCTGTGCTCACGCCGTGGCTCCGCCCACTTTTCCAGCCTGGAGAGTGAAGTATGACACGGGGCTTCGCTGCTGCGCGTGTGTGTGAGCTCTACAGTGAGACGCAGCTGGAGTGTGACGCACATACACGTGCCGCACGGGGACCAGGGCAGCGACTACAACCGCCACGATGGCGACGGCCAGGATGGCGGCAGTAATGTCACGACTGGAGACGGGTCTGTGAAAGCTGTCTCCGTCACCGCAGACACCCCAGCCGTGCTCCACCTCCGGTCCGAACTGAGCATTACGATGTCATCCGTAGTCCTGTCCTCCAACGAGAATGCTGGATAGCACTTATTCCGGAATCTGTGAGTAATGATGTCATGTTTACACACACACATGCACACACACTCTTGTCATTTAAGGAAAAGACTCTTTTCGTTTGTTTTGGTTCACCTTCATCGGGAGTTCTACTATAGACACTGCTGAGGCTAAGGCTGCTTTTTCAATTGGTAATGGTTGACTTGCGGTGAAGCAAGCAATCCATCTAACCTGTGGTCACCGTCCCCTGATTGGCTGCGAAGCAGCCTTTCTTCCTGTGCTTTCGCAGCAGCGATGCAGTGACGTCCCTCCCTGTTTGTGTCTGACCCTCAAGGCCACGTCAGAAAGAGATGTTTGAACTTTGACCTTATCACTTAAGAGACGAGGATCTGTTCAATTTACAGTTGTTTTGTTTATAATGCAAGGACCTCAGCCAAATCATGTCCCATAAGGGGAAGTTTCCCCCATCCCACTGGAGCTTTTCAGACCTCCGATGCTGTGGTGTCTCTAATTTGTGAAACAGGGAGATTACTGTGGTCTAAGGAGACAAGCTTCAACTGAAAAGAACAACAAAAGACAATGACAAAGTACATGTAGCAGTTTTTCCTGTAAGAATTGTTTTGTTACTCCAGAATTCACCACTCCTTTTTATTCTACCTGTTCATTGCTCTCACTGTGTTAGAATTTTAAAAGTAGAGTAAGCTAGCTGTGTCTGAAGTTAAATTGTAGGCTAGTCTTGGATGCCAAATATCAGAGCATACAGATCATTATAGTGGACCCACGCCATTTGATCTCTCTTGTAGACTTAATGTATTTAACACAAAAGCAATACATAATTGTCTTAACCAAAATGAGGATGAATTGCAATATCTATAATTGGCACTAGATGGCTACATAATATTAAAATTAGTTAATAACACTTGCTGATGGGCCTTGTCTTCTAGATTCAATTGTAATTGTGCAATTCCTTTAATAGTCAAAACATTTTGCAGATAGAGATGGATCAGTAACCACTTTAGGTGTGTCACCACCACTCTGTTACTTTGGCAGACACTATTTTCCACTGCTAAGAGGACAAATTTAGAAAGCACAAAAGCTCTGGCTTATGCCAGCATAGGCATCAGCATCACCATTTAATACATTAAAGGCAAACAATGAAGCTGTCTTCATCCAAAGGAGGGAAGAGGCTACAACATGCACCAATACCGAGCACACATCTGGCCTTCAGTTCTTTTAGATTGACCTATTCCACGAAAGCGTTAGCGAGGCTTATTTGACGTCAGGCACAGCTCATTTGCCCTTGTCGTAGTTGAATGTAGCTTTGACATGATGTAGCAAAATGTAGAGACACTTTTAGACTTTGTAGCATTTTTGGATGCTCATGTCACTGAACATCATGGTCACACCTGCGGAGCACTTGCACACGTCATGATTAGGTCACCCTTTACACTTCTGTTCAAGAGGATCTGTGATGTCTGTCTCACTACAACTTAGTGCTTTACTAATGAGGGCTTTTTTTGGGAACAGGTGCGTCATCATTTGCTGTGCAATGAATTCCTTTTCTCTGTTTTAGAAAAGGATAGTTCAGCATCGCATAAAGTAGAGGATAAATGAACATGCTCAGGTATTGAAGTGCGGCTTGTGCAATTGAATAAGGAGCACTGCTGCTCAGTCCCTCGCGCTCTGTGCCCTGTGCTCTAACTGGCTTTTTTTTTTTCTGCCTGTACTCTGACACACTCCGCATCCTGGATGTGGGCAGGCTAGTAGTTCACAGTAGTTGACGTACTTGTAATCTGGCTAGATCAGAACCCTGGCTTGTCACACCACTTGTTTTCTGCACAATTTTGCAATATTAGAAAACCTTTTGAAAAGGCCTTTCAAAAGGCATTTGAAAATTTGTACATTTTTGCCCCCTGCTTGAGAATCACTGTGTAACATTTGCTCAGCGCTGCCCAAACTGTCTAAACCTGTAACCTCCCTACCTGTGAAGTAATGGAACAAACATCAAAAAGCACAGATTAGGTTTAATTAGTCATAAAATAAAGCTTAGACATGAAAAAACAAAAACGTGGAACAGCCCATAAACTGGATGTTATTGCAGGAAAGCACAGAAGACAGCATATCTGTTGTTAAGTTTCTTTATATTTCATCCCTTTAGAAAAGTATACATTTTTAGTGCAAATGGGAGGAGTGCCCAGTAGCTTTTCTGTGCTTGGTATGAAGTGACAGCATCTACTATCAGAACACAAGAACACTGGCCAGAATTCTGCATACTGGCTCTGCAGTTGCATTTAGATTTGATCCCAGGTTCCTGGACTGCTGTTAAGTGTGAACTACTAGCCAGTCCCTGTGCTGGAGGCTTTAGTCAGAATGCGGTGGGGGGTGGGAGTGGGGGTGGTCTACCAGGCCGCAGAACAATTGAACCGATCTGGTGTGGCGTGTGTTCACTTGATCTGTCACTGACACTCGCTGAGTTAAAAGGCGCTAACATGGTACTCTGTGACTGCATGTACAGAACAGAATTTTTTTTCCCATGTAGCTTAATTTTGCTGAGAAAAAAAGAAAATATCTCTATATATACTGTTTTTGGAGAATGTATCATGTTATGCTGTGAACTAACTTAGATATTTGATTGACCATTGTATTAAGTTCTTATTTGAATTCTATCATTTATCTATACAAAATATATATGTACAAATAAATATATATATATATACAGACATATATATATATACATATATATGATATGAATATATATATCTGTATATATAAACTGAGTTAAGTTTGGTATACTTGGAGGAAGTGTTAGAGAAATAGTTTTAAATGTTTTAGCTTTGTAGCAATTATAGACATCGGAAACATTTTTGAATTTCAATTCCTCCTATATGACTGTGAAAACATTAGTGCCTGTGAAGAAGAAAAAAGACAAGAATCAAGTCTAATATCCTCATCCATCCATCCATTCTTCCATCCATTTTTTGTCACTGCTTCTTTAGTATTTGCAAGCAGTTTTTTTCCACTGACTTTAATACTGCTTTAATATATGCTTCTGTAATACTGCCTAAAAGTTTTGGGTTTTTTCCAGGATTCTCACATGTACACTCTTCCATCCATCCATCCATCCATCCATCCATCCATCCATCCATCCATCCATCCATCCATCCATCCATCCATCCATCCTCACGTCTGTGTATCCATCTCTCCATCTGTGGGTACTGGTAAGCTTATTTGTTGTTTTTTTGTCTGACTCAGATACTGTTTCACTACTCTACTCTAATACTACCTAAACTATGAATATCTCATTTTCTTATTTGTTTATGCTCATGTTCAGTGTTTGGGATTAATTTTATATGACTCCTCTGTTGTGTTATTAAATCATTCAGGTGTTTCTTAATATTCATAAAGCCTTTATTTTTACCTCGCCAGTTCTAATAGACTTTCTCCTTCTCCATGTACCTGTTTTTCATTTGGGATTTATGGTTCAACGCAATGCTTTATCCCTCTGTCACTTCTCACAATTAGCAAAAAACAGAGACCAGTAGCTACTGTGTTCTTGCTCCTGTTGATTGATTATTAAAGATGATGATCAATTTGATTCGAATCAAAATGCAATGGATTGATGAATTGATAATGTGACTGAAGAGGTGCTTTCGACTGACCCAAAGAGTCTGGGCTGTACTGTTCTGTACTGTGACCAGAAGTGTGATGGGTAATAAATGTGTTATGGTTAAGGTCATAATTATTAGCCCCCTGTGCAAAACTGAACAAATCTATAAGAAAAATTATTAGTATTTAAAGGGTTCATGAGAATTGCTTCCAAAAGAATAAAAACACAATTTCCAAGAAGTTTGATGAAGATGTTTTAATGGTGCACTTAATTAAAATAAGAAAATCATCAAATTAGCATGGCCATAATTATTAGCCCTCTGAAAATTAATAGCCAATGGTGTAACCTCTCTGATTCACAACTTCTTGCCATAGTTTCTCACAAGGTTTCTCGCAAGCCCTGATCATCTGAGACCAGTGGTTCTCAACCTTTTGCAAGCTGGGCCCCCCCAAAGCTGGTTCACCCACCCCAACGGGGTGAGTGTGGACCTTAAGCTTTAGCTTTTGCTAGTGATGTTTTATAGGATTGAGATCTGGGCTTTTGAGACAGCCACTCAAGACCTCGGTTTTGGTGTTCCTTAAAATGTCCTGGACCAACTGTGATGTGTGCTTTGGGTCATTATTGTACTGAAAGACCCAGCGACAGCCCAAGGCCAGACTGGCAGCAGATTCTTCAAATTATGCTTTACAATATCAATGTTATTTGCTTATTATGCCATATACCTGATTATTCCATGTATCATGTATCCTGTGCCTGAAGCAGCAAAACAGTCACACAGCATCATGCTCCCACTACAGTGTTTAACTGTGGGAACTGTGTTTTTAGGGTTGAATTCCTCAAATCCTTCCATGATGAAGAGTCCTCAGTATAGGTTGTTTTTTTTTCCCAGAAGAGACCATTTCGGTGACTCTTTTGCAGTGATCCAGGGATTCTGATTATTTTCCTCTCTAAAGTCTTTGAATCTTGCACATTTGACCACGACCAGGTTTGTTTCTGACAGACTCTGAATAGGTCACTTTGTATTTTGCAATGATGCGACGTACAGCTGGAAATTTCTGTATAGCCGTGCCCCTTAAGATGAGGATTCTCTGAGATGCGTACTTATTTCTTAGTTTTTTCCATGGTGAAATTACTTTTAACCAAAACTGCAAGTGTGATGTCTCTCACTCTTGCTTTTAAGTACCACTAGTTCTGCTCATTTCAGTTCATCAAGCACGGTGCCAGTCAAGTTCAAGTGTGGTTTACGCAAGAACATTTAACTTTACTGCAATGCGTCCTGGCAAATTCACATGGGGCTAATAGTTTTGACCACCCCAATTTTCAATAAAATTGTTATACAGCATATATAGAAGTTGTCTTTTCAAATAAAAAAATGTACCAGTTGCCGAGTTTCCCATTGATGAATGTTTTGCTTTGTAAAATTTGAATGATGATGCTAAAATTGAACATAAAGGTGGGAAAAGGTCTTATTTCTCAAAGGGGGCTAATAATAATGCAATTAACTGTGCACAGTGTGTTCACTGACTGCTGTAAAGGTGGAGATGGAGATATATTAGCAGTTAAGGTCTTTTAACGTTAGGTGTGGGGGGGGTTTAAAATAGATTTTTAACATAGTAGAACATTTACCTCAAGTACAATGTGCTTTTTTAAACGCTCTAATAATGTGGGGACAAGACAAATAGGGAAGGAAGGCCTCAAGCAGAAAAGGTGAAATATGTATTCTTTTTTAACCACTGCAGGCACACACACAAACTGTGGGTACACCCCAGATCTGTATACACTGGAATTATTATACTAAGGTATTCTTTCACCTGTTGGTCATCATATATTTTCTTTATCCTCCAATTTATTTTACGGTCAGTATGTTTATTTAACCTAATATGTTTGTTAAATGTGATGGCTAAACTTCTTTACTACTATTTTCTTGTGGTTCTAAAAAATATGAGAAAACAGCTCTGTGTTTGCTTGAAAACGTGCATGAACTAAAGTCTGGTGCTAAGTTGACTCCATACCCAACGTCTCTACAAGGGTTCCAAATATTCTCAGTGGCTTGTGTTTGGTGCTGGGCTAGAGCAAGGAACCATGGTTCATGAATCTTTTAAACTGTACAACAATCAGCCACAAAGTTACACCACTGACCCAAAACTGCAGGACCGTGCCACCAGCACTGACCTGCTGAGGCATGAACTCCTCAAGACCTCTGAGGGTGTGCTGTGGTACCTGCACAGAGATGTTAGCAACAGATACTATACTTTAAGTTGCGAGGGGGCCCCAGGTTTCTCAGCAGAACCTTGCCCAGGGTGTCACACTGCCTCTGCTGCCGTCTGTTCCCCAGGTGAGCAACAGACACACACCCAGCCGTCCACATGATGTAGAAGAAAACATGATCTCATCAGACCAGGACGCCGCCTTCTATCACTCCATGGTCCAGTTCTGATACTCATTATAGGAGCTTTTGCGGGTGAAAAGGGGTCAGCATGGGCACTCTGACCGGTCTGCAGCCCCATACGCAGCAGGGGGCGCTGCACTGTGTGTTCTTGCCCCTTTCTATGAGAGCAGCATGAACCTTTTCAGCAGCTCTGCGTCTGCGTCAGTGAGCCTCAGATGTTCATGATCCTATCGCTCTGCTTCCTTGGATCTCTCTTGGTAAATTCTGAGCATTGCATACTGGGAACCTGCTATTTTGGAGATGCTCCAGCCATCACAGTTTGGCCCTTAGATTCTTTCGCTCACCCGTTTCTCCTGCTTCTAACAGACTGTTTACTGATTACCACCCCCAACCCTTTGACAGATGCTACTGTAACCAGATCGTCAGTGTGTACTTGTGGCTGATCAATGTAACAATAGATTCTCTTGCATGGAATATTAAGACTTAGCTGACTACACCAAACTTGCATGTCACACACAACTCTGCATGTCAACTTTTGTGCTCTTCCAAACTAGATAAGCTGTTCTTCTTTGATGCACATAGGTTTGGATTTCCATGAGAAACTTTCATGGTTTCTAATGTGAAAGTGTTTTAGTATGTGTGTGTTTGTTTTCAAAATATTATTTATTTATTTATTTACATATGTTTTTAACCATAAAAATCTGACTTGGTGCAAACGGGCCCCCATCGTCCGCTGCGTAAGTTCTGCAGAGCTCTTCTGCCTGGTGCAGGTTGGTGGATACCGGCGCGGCGGACACATTTTCATGCTGTTGGTGTGGAGGGTGGGCAGGGCGTTTCATGGAGAAATGTCAGTGATGGTCAATATTTGGCTGGAAAAGTTAAACCGTCTATTATGTAAAGTCATGCGCAGGGTGTGTGTTTGTGTTGTGTGCGTGTCTGTGTACACGGATGCATCCAGAAAGCACTGACCCTGCTCATCAGGACACACACACACACACACACACACAGTGCCTCTTAACTGATGGTCAGCTGAGTTTACTCACACTCGTCAACGATGTGGGCCAGATCATCTCATCCACGCTTCAGCTTTTACTGATTTTACTGATTTTCAGAAGTGACCTTGACTATGTGTGGAGATTTGCATTCTCTCTGGTAGATGTTCTGTGTGTGTGCGTGTGTGTGTGTGTGTGTGTGTGTGTGTGTGTGTGTGTGTGTGTGTGTGTGTGTGTGTGTGTGTGT
>JBBIGB010000006.1:1347597-1357965 GCA_037577075.1 Alestopetersius hilgendorfi
ACACACACACACACACACACACACACACACACACACACACACACACACACACACACACACACACACACATTCTAAAATGAACAGAAAATATAATGAGCTGTGGACAGACCTCCCTGCTGTCACAGACCACATTCTAACAGTGTAGAACCAAGTGTTTTCAGAGCATGCGTTCTTAAAGGACCAGTTCAGCAAAAAAAATCTCATTTACTTTCCTTAGATGTAGTAAGGCATATTTGGGAACCACATTTTGCTTCTTTAGATGCAAGCTTAGATTCATTAGATTCATTAGTCACCCAAATCTTTACAAAAACAGCCCCAAAACTCCGGTTAATCCACATCATCCCTAAGGCAGCGCAGACTTGTGAATGTGGTTTAGGATGTATTGCGACTTAATGTGAGCTTTAAAAATGTTAAAATTAATCTTTAAAGCTATTATTTTAGAACTACACTTAAGGTTGGACTGAATTTACAGGTAAACCTTTATTCCAATGAATTTTCAATGGAACTATACATTTGTGAAAAACTAGGCAACTCAAATCTACTGAACTAGCAGGTCCTGCTTCAGGAGCTTCAGGGGCTAGCTACCTGGCGTGCAACTGGATTAATAAATATACTTTGATTTAATCCAAGTTTAAGCTTGACCCCTGTTGATGCGACTCACTGCTGGTTCAAAAGAAGCATTTCAGTCTGTGTCGCACAGAAATAACAATGCACAACATGTCACCTGGGTTAAAAAGGTGCAAATGGATTGGGCCTGGGCTTATGTGTCTCAGAAGTGCAATCCGACTCAATTAGATAAGATGCATAATGGCTTTGCCCTCATGGGTTCATTTAGACTAACAAGGACGGAGAGACACAGAGATCAAGCAGAGTCAGAAGTGATCGCCAGTGTGTCCAATCAGAGGGCAGATTAATGACGGGCTAGTTATGAGAAATAAATGAACATATTCTCATTAATTAGTGACAGTGCCTCAAACGCTCAAATGCGCACACACACACACACACACACACACACACACACACACACACCCGACTAACAAAGCACATACCACAAAGAGGGTGCACCGGACTCTCTCACTATCTGCTGCCACCATTTTAAATGAGCTTGATGAGTGGCAAGTTGCACCTACTCTGCTGCCATGGCAACCATAGTGCAGCCAACTAGGTCAGAGCTGAGCTGTATGAAACGATGCCCTTACACACACACACACACACACACACACACACACACACACACACACACACACACACACACACATCCACCGTGACACTAATACATCAGTACACCTTTGTATATGTACACACATTCTGTAATTAGCCTAACAGCAGAGTTTGTGATTTGCTGAGATGAGGTTTCAGACATCATACATGATCCATTACGGCGGCCTGGTAGAACTGAGATGAACTTAAGGTGGTGGGAGGTGGAGTCGTCTCAGAAGATTGAATGGGGAGTTGGAGAAAGATCTGTGTCTCTCAGGATTTTACATCCACAACAGGTTCATAACTTGATTAGCAGAGGATGTAAACAAAATATCAAATATCACACAAATCTTCAGAATCTGAATTTTCATTTCAACAAAGGAGAAGCGATACTATAAACTGAGAAACTGAAAGTGAGTATGTTATTGATATTACTGGTATACTTTATATTTCTGTTAACTAAAACCAGGAATTAAAAAGAGAAACTGAAACTGAGTATTGGTTAATACTGCGCTCGGCTTCTGTATCAGTATCAGCTGATATCCAGTTTCAGCTCGCCCACCTTTAAATCGAATGAGAGGCTGAGGCGGTATATTCAGGAGTCAGACAGTAGGGATGAAGCTTGGTGAAAGCTGGGTTTATGCATATGAATATTAGGGATGAGCGAGGATCCTTAAGCACTTGGTTAATCTTTTGAGAGTCACATTTCAATACTGAAATCACTACTGCTTTCATCACAGGACCACGGAGAAGACACACTGACCAACAGTTCAGTAAAACCCAGATATTATGAATAAACAGGACAGTTTTGCTAAAATATAAGTGTATTAAATTACACTCCACTACTACAAAACATGACTGTGTTGTCAAGGATGTGTTGTTAAGGACACAACTGGGAAACAGAGGGCTTTATTTCTAACAAGACTAAGGAAGTCGCTGTAGCTGAAGCTGTAGCTCGGAGAGTTGGATTAAAAATGCTCAGAATTTTAACTCTCTGACTTAAATTTCGACACATTGTCCACGCTTTTTGCCTTATCTATGGCAGCTCTCTGTTACTCATCCAGCATGGGAATACATTCCTTTGGGTTGTCTCAGAACAATCCCTCCTCAGCATCTGTACACGTTCCCAATATTTATAAATATATTTATATTTAATGTAAAATATTTCCACCCTTCATAGTTTTTTCACATTAAAATCGCTTTGGGAGGTAGAATCACTGTGTATTGGTGTACTGGCATCATACTGGCATTTTCAATGTTAATAAATAAATAACTTGAATGGTAATACATGCAAATGCTCTTTCCCTCTCTCTCTCTCTCTCTCTGAAGCACTGGATATTCAGCTGGGTTGGTTTGTTGATGGTGCTCCTGGGTAGGCCAGGGTGGCCGACTGAGAGAGCAAAGATCACAGACTCACACTCTGCCTTTGCACAGACCAGACTAGCCGATGGATAGCTGAAGGAGCGTAGGATGGCTCCCACAGCAAGGCTCAGATCCTCGTTGCTAGGATACAGAGTGACAGACGCGAAGCGCAGGTAAGGTAACCGCGGAGTTTCCTCAGGACCAATCTTCACATGAGGGATCTGACAGTAGGAGAGAGAGGGAGAAAGAGAATAAATGAGGCAACGTTCAGGAAGCAAAAAAAAATCCCACTCCAAATTATGCATAAGCTCACCTCCTTCTCCCCACAGATGTGACTGACTGTAGACCCTGAGGCGGGGCTGGAGGCGGGGCCGATCACAGAGACCACACCTTTTGGCAGTATCTGGCACACTGAAAGAAAAAATATAATACAAATTCTTGCTCATCTGATCTATTTTTTTTCTAGACCCTGTTCTGAACTCCTATTTATACACCATGGGCCACTTCACCAGAGAAATACGAAGCCTTATACTAAACTGCAACATCAAATTCCCGCTTTAATTTAGTTTAGGCTTTATTTTAGCAGGTCTAGGAATTAACCTGGGTTTTGAAAACTGACCGTTTGTGCCCAAATAACGTGTTTTCTTTGAAAGTGAGGATATTGACAGGGTAATTGTCTCCCCCTTGCTGTAATAACATCCTGTACTCTTCTGGGAAGACATTGTTGGGAGAATTTGACTGAATTCAGTCTCAGGATGATCCAGTTAGGATGAAACGACATGCCAGCCCTGCTGTGGTGCTGAACGGACAGCTCCCGTCTGCTACAGTGAGAGCGCTGTTTCAGCACCACTGTTTTGGACCAGCTGCCGGTTTAACACAGTGCACCTGATGGCAGTTCCACGCTCACCATCAATAAGACGATGGTGAAGTATATAAGGGGCCCACAGCAGCAGTAAAAGGAGTGACAGTTATGGACTGGCTGCTGGTAATCTCTCTCCCAACTCAACACAGATTCATTTACATTTACGGCATTTATCACACGCTTTTATCCAAAGCGACTTCCATTCTCTAACTACAGGGAGCAGTCTCCTGGAGCAACTTGAGGTTAAGGGTCTTGCTCAGGGACCCAGTGGTGGTGTGCTGAAGGTAGGATTCGAACCCATGACCTCTTGGTCCGGAGGCAAGTATCCTACCCACTGAGCTACCTCCACCCCAAAGGACTGCACCCACTCCCTGAAAAGACATCGGCCGCCCCGGAGCCCCTTCATCCTTCTCTGTGACCCACTTCTGGTGATAGAAAGACAAACGCCTGGACTCACCACCCCACCACCTCCCTCACTGCCCTTTGCTACACTGTTGTAAATACACTGAAGGCAGTTTGAACACTAGAGCCTTGAACATTATATATACATTAGAGGTTATATATAAAGGGTATTGTATAACACATGTGTATGTGTGAGAATGGTACTCACTGGTGTCTGTGGTCTCATACTGAGAGTCTTTCTGCAGTTCAAAGACATCGACGTCCACTCGTGCACGACCCGATCCTTCCATCATGCTGTTAATGTTTTCCCGTGCTAGTGCTAAAGCTAACCGCTCTCCACGTCCACACGCAGAACGGTCGTCCAGGATTGCCGCTGAGCAGAGAGAGGTAAAAGAAACACTTACTCCACAGTGCCCACTTACCCACTAACACAAACACTTAATAGGTTCCACTTATCAGTGTCGAAGTCAGGCATTTAGCAAGCGAATGGTTGACAGCTACTTTACCAATTTGTTCTCGCACAGAATTTGTTCAATATAAAACCAGTTTACTTGCTGTATTAGCTTTACAATGTTCCTTTAAATCCTTTATGCTCTATTTTGTTTCCTATAATAATATGGGGCTTTTACATCAGGACCAGCACATGGAAACCCAAGGTTAAAGATGGCTTGTGGTTCTTTAGGCCTACACAATGAAGCTGTGAAACATGTGGAGCTCATAAAGTGGCCAATGAAAGGAAGGCAGTAGTTTCCAGTGAAGTCTGTGGTGGGTGTGTGTGGCACATAAGCTACACTCGTTTAAACCAACAACTAGGTATATAAGTGTGACTCACCCATCCGCACAGATGACAGGACAGAGGGCTGGCTGAGGGCAGAAGGCGGCATGGTAAGCACGGTAACTAGCAGGAAGTGGAAGTGAATCGACAGCAGCAGCAGCGCTGGCAGTTCCGGCATCTTCTACTGCTCCTCATGGAGATGCCGTCTGCTGCCTATAGCACCCCCCTGCAGGACAGTTTAAACTTAGCATGAGAAGTTGAAAGACAAACATACACATATTCACATATTCACACACACAATCCCCCTTGTCCTGCTAGATAGGTCTCTATCACATGCTGCTGCCAAGGTAAGAGGGTTAGGGCGAGCACTTGATTCTTCAGAAGCGCCAGCACAATTGGTCCTGCTACTGCAACACCACTGTACAGCTCAATTCTGTTACATCAGCTACGCCCATTGGCTTGAATGAATAAGTGATGGGGAGCAGGAGGACCATCCTACCCATTCACTGCACTTACACGCTCTAGTTTAGTTTTCCTCTAACACAATCAACCACAAAAAAATGTTTTTCCATCACAAATACAGCGACCCATACCCGTGATGTTACAGCTCCGCTCAATGGCAGGGCCAAAAGTGGGCTGCAACCAAGCTGACTGCATAACTACTTTCTGATTGGTCAAAACTCATGAGGCCAAATTGTTTTAGTTTTTTACTGCAGTGAAAACAATTAAAACAAAAATGGAGGCACAAACTAACCACTGGGAAAGTCGACAAAGTACAAACCCTACTGCCTTTTTCAGCTGATGATAAATTTCGAAGGGAATTTTCTTTGACCCTAACAAATTTATCTTTAACACTGGGAAACCCGCAGGTGAGTCAAAACATCACTAACAAGTTATTTGTGTTACATATTCATCGGATTGCTGTGGGGAAAAAACTACTGTTCCATTGCAGTATGGTTTAGGTACAGCATGGTTCCTATACACCTGTGGAAAAGAGCCTTTGGACTTCTGGCTACAGTATGAATGGCTGTGGTAACGCCATTATCTCTGTTGGACTTCTCCCAACTATCACCACCAACACTACAAGCATTGAGGTTTACCCAAGAAGCTTTAATCCATATTTGCAAACAGCAATGATAAGGCAATGAAAAGCTCAGTGCACTTAGAAGAGAACACTAGGATGATGAGGGGAGAGTCATCCTACTCACCCAGAGAGAGCAGAGATAGCTGTGCTCTCCGAGACTATGAGCTATGAATGTCTCAACACTTTGCAGACACTCGTTGCCCTGCATGTCAGATGTAAGACACAGTGGAGTTAATGGAATATTTGAAAAAAAGAAGAAGCATGAAATCACAAACTAATAGGAATACGAGAGGAGAAATTCTTGGTCAAAACTGAAATGGTTGGTTGCAAAATGAAATGCCCTGAATTTCATTGTATGATCATGTGACAAAGGCATTCTGTTCTTATAAACTGATTACTCAAGAATTCAATCTATATGTTGGTATTTCACTGTTCCATTTTGTACATGGAAGCTTTGTCTTTATTTGAAATTTACAAGGAGAATTTCAGTGTGAAATGGACCTGGGGTGTATTGAAACATCATAATGAGTCTGAACTTTTGTCGAGTAGCCCACCGTCATTCGCCCCCTGAATTCCGAAACATAGGGCTATTAGCCGATGCTTACCTCAAGGCTCTACTAGGCTCATAATGCTAGCGCTTGGTTGTCACGTAGCCAGTGCAGATAAATTGCTATTTTTACAATATTAAAGCAGCTCCACACTTCTTTTCAGGAATTCAGAGGGCCTTGACATTTAAAACAAGACACTGAGAACTTGCAAGTGCACAGGTAGTTTATTAAAAAAGACAGTTTCTACAAGTTTCAAGTTTCAAGTTTTATTGTCATATACAGATAACAATGTAGCATCATTACTGTAATGTATATATACTGTATATATATATATATATGGAAATGTAATGTATATGTACAAATTTTAGAAAATATGTGCAATATTTGAATATTGTTTAGCATTTACAGAATGGAAGGTAATAATACAGTATTAATATTAATAGACTGTCTAGTATAGATTTGTCTAGTGCAAATGATGCAGTGAGGTATTTAGAATGTGGCAGTAAAGACAGTTTGTACGGTCGGTATAAACTGTTTTTTTAAAAAACACCCTGTGCACTTTCAAGTGGAGCTACTTTGAGCCTGTTAATATTGTAAAAATAGCGATTTATCTGCACTGGCTGTGTGACGCCCCAAGTGCTAGCCTTATAAGCCTAGTAGAGCCTTGAGGTTAGCATCAGCTAAAAGCGCTGTGTTTCATAATGCGGCGGGGGGAATGAAGGTGGGCTACTCGACAAAGGTTCACACTCGTTATCATGTTTCAATACACCCTGTTACGCTTGGGGTCCTGTAGCAGAGGGTGGTACCCTTGGGGAGACTTTGAGGGTTGGGCCTCATTCCTGTTCCATGGCTGGTTGGAATGAGGCCCTTATCAGTGAGCAGGTGTGGGGAATCACTGGGGTGTATATATGTTTGTGACTGTGGGGTTTGTGTTGTGGGTTCACCCATTATGCACCATCGTTCATGTCATTATAGTTCTGTTTCAGCCCTTGTGCTGTGTTTAAGTTGGTATTTGTAATAAAATGCAAAAAAGACCATGAACGTCTGCGTGAGCGCTTCATGTGTGCTGGAGGAGCGACCAGGTGTAACACACCCCAGGTCCATTTCACACCAAACCTCTCCTTTAAAAAGCACAGTGGTTGTTACTGTATTGTAAAATGTAAAAAATAAATATATTCAATTTTTTAGGCATCCACATTACCATGCACCAGAACCAACAACTTGCATGCAGCAGCTGAAGCTAAAAAAGGGAAGGGCTGAAATCCCACATACAGAAGCACTTAATCTGTCACCAGGAAAAACGGAGGAGGATAAAGAATGGAATATTGACTGCCAATGTTGGTGAAAAAATAGTATAATAGTTCTGATTTGGTTATGTTACACCTTTACTGGCCAAGTGGCTGTCTTTGAATGACAGGCTATAATAACAGCTTCTACAGCAGCATACAGTGCATGTTTACTGGCTTATTAATATTAATTATAGTAATGGTGATAATTATAAAACAAATATATTTTAGGGCACATTAGGATGTTATTAAACAAAAAGTCTTTACACATTTCAGTTCACAAACATGTGCCATTGGAAAAAGCTCCCCAAGTCTGGAGTGGACTAATAAAATGTTATGACATGTATAGAGAAATGGGCTGACAGCTCCAAACATTTCCTGATTTTCACATGGCCTCAGCTGTAACACATGCAAAACAGAGGAAAGGTTTATTTGAATTTACTCTGCCATTTCTGTCATTATCGGCAAGTACTTTTACAAATACTGTAAACATATTTATATGCATTTTGCTGCTTTACAGCACGTGGTAAGCATTACAAAGTTTTAATTCCATAATTTAGATTTAATTTCTATCCAAAAAGAGTGTGACATGATCATTTTAGCTGGATGACTGCCAGGAATTGTGTACACTTCCTGAGGTGGCTTGCACACACACAGTCTACAAATGTTCTTTTACCTGGACTTTCTGTGGATGGAAATTCTTATATTTTTATGTCCACCTTTAAATATATTATTGACACAATTATTTTGTTTTGTATTTTTTGACATTCATTTGTTTATTTGGAAAAGGTTTGGATTCCACAATTATTACATCAATGCTACTTTGAATAGCTCCAAAATAAAAAAAACAACAACTCTCTTTAAAACGTTTATACAGGCAAGGGGCAAACATCAGTAAAGGGTGTTTATATTGTATTTATACATAAATCAGTAATATGTGACCTGATCTGGCAAAATGAGACACAGTGACCAAAAAATTAAAAACTGAGGTTTTGGTATCATTGAAAAGACAATAAGCTTTAAAATGATATCTTGGTCAAAGCTGTATCTTAAACGGTTGCCAGGTTACAGTCGTTTGAATGATGGCTGAAAAAACAAGAAAATCACATTTAAAGTTTTTTGTCAGTTTTTTGTTGATATCTTTAACAATCCATAGCATCCAAAGAGATGCATCCAGTATCAACAACAACATTTTACTACAGGCATTTAGATACTTAGAAAAATACATTAAATCAGACTGAAGCTTCAATTATTTCTAAATATTTATGAAATATCAAATAAATATAAATAATTTTTGTAAGATTTGAGAGCTGCAGCTCAGATTAAATAGCCATTTAAGTACATTTTCACAATTATTTCCATGATGAAACTTTGGGAGATTCATTTTGAGGACCATTTCTTTCATATAAGACCAAAAAAGAAAAATCGATATTTTTGATGTTTTTCAGCATAATCGGCCCGTATCTCAATAAATAGAACGCCAACTTCTGACTCATTACGGTAGATCGGGTCACATGTACAGTAGTTAAGATCAACTGCCTAATATAGTGTACATCACCCTTGTGCATTCAAAAAAGTTCTGATCAAAGCATGAACTTCACATGACCTCAGAAGGTGCTGTAGTTTCTGCAATGCAGCAAATCTTTAAAGGCCTGTAAGTTGTGAGGCAGAGCCATCACGAATCAGACTAATTTGCCCCAACACTTTTCTTTAATAGCCACCATTAACATTTCAGCAGGTTGTGTTATATTTTGACTCTCCTGTGGGATCAGAGCAGGTGTGCTTGTCTTTGCTCCCCACACACATCAAAGAGTTTCAGACTCCCACGGCCCAGTCACCGGTTCACTGGTTATTCTTCTTTGGACCAGTTTTGGTAGCTACTAATCACTGCATATCAGAAACGCCCAACAAGACCTGTTGTTGTTTTGGAGATCCTCCTGTCTTGTGACAGTGTCTCAGATCTTTACGTTCGCTTATTTTTCCTGTTTACAACACATCATCTTAAATAACTGACTGTTCACCTTTCACAGAATCCCTCCACTTTCAGAAGCTCAGAAGTAATTGGATGTGTAACTGACAAGCAGTTTCATGGCCAGGAAGGAGTAGCCTACCGTTATTGTCACAAGGACTTTCTTCCTTCTGTCGTCCCAGACTTATTAAAGAAGCCAAACACAGCTGACCATTTTGAAGCTGGCAAACATGACCAATTGTTGGGCTGAGGTCGCTGGAGCCGGGTGTTTTTCCAGCATCGCTGCCAGGCATTATCTGTTGTCATATGGTAGTCTATTCCATAAAGCCTCCTTTCCAAATCTCGCCTCCTCAAGCACACAACAAAGGTCAACACAGATGTCTGCTGACGTCTGTCACAACATCACGTGCCGACACGGCGCAAACAATTGTGAAAGCTTGATCAGAAACACTTCTCAAACAGGAACTCAATAGCCTGGAGGATCATGTTTTCTTCTCTATCGTAGAGTCCCACTGCTAACTGCAAATATATACTCAGAAATCTGAGCATGGGTGATAATTAGCACTTTTTTCTGCTTGAACGCAGTAGGACTGCTGGCACACGAACATGTACATAGCACTTAGAGGAGTGTAGAGACTACTGGAAATGAAAATAAAAAAGTCTCACCCAACCAGTGAAACGTACGCCCATTCCACAAGGCCTTAATGATACATGGCGCAGTGACCAAACAGCGCAAAAACTGGGCTTATCTTTCCAAACATCCTGTTATAACAGTCACTTGAAGCACTGGATAAATGCTTAATTGTAGAGGTCGACCGATGTATCGGTTTTGCCGATTAATCGGCACCGATAGTTGATTCCCGGAACTATCGGTTATCGG
>JBBIGB010000006.1:1368183-1379760 GCA_037577075.1 Alestopetersius hilgendorfi
AGGATGTTGAGGAGAGACTGAGTGTGTTGGGAGGAGGATGTTGAGGAGAGACTGAGTGTGTTGGGAGGAGGATGCTGTATAGAGCTTCAGAGAAAGGGGAGCCCTAGTAGGTGGTTTATGGACGTGGTGAGAGGGTACATGCAGGCAGCTGGTTTGAGAGGACAGAAGGAACTGCAGACCAGGTTTCTGATTAAACACAATAATACTGGAATTTCACAAGAACTCACTGATATACTGAACATAACATCACTGTTTAATGTAGAATGTTACTTGTATTTATCCTTATATATGTATGTATACAGTATATATATATATATATATATTAGAGGTGGGCATCGATTAATTTTTTTTAACACCATTAATCGCATGGAATCAAAATTAAATCCCCCCCAACCTCAGTCTTGTACTGAATTTTTTAGTTTAGGAATTAGCAGTCACAGACAATTGCCTGTTCCCAACTTAGAGAGATTCTATTATTTATCAAACATTCGGCATAATTAAGTGGTTATGATTATGTTCCTTCAAACCACTTTGGTGGCACACATTCCCCCTAGAGGAAATTTAACCAGTCATAATCATTCACAGTCCTGGTGAACAGAAATAGATGTCTGCCTCTAAAAGCTCCCTCACAGTCATTAAATTAAACGGTTATGGTGCCTGATGCCTGAGACAACATTATGCAGAGAATGTGTGTGTGTGTGTGAGAGAGAGGCACTCAGTTTTTTCCCTAGTCAATTAAATTGCCTTAGACATTTATTTCAATTTTGGTCTGAAGGTGTGGATTTTTCAATACATATACAGGTATATAAGACAAACTGTGTCCTAAAAGGCTTATTTCTTTAGATTAGCACTATTTTACCATCCTCAGCTTCACATATGAACACTTGGAAGACACTTGCTAGCTCACTGTGATGAATGACTTTACATCTCAAAGATCAAATTTTGCCAAAATGTACACAATCAGTGAGATTCCCCTGTAAACACACTCCCTTTCCTGTTTTATTAAATAAATATGGTGTAATAAGGATACACGACATAATCCTAGCAGCTAACACGAGCGCATTTCATCTCGTAATCCTCGTTCCCCACAGAAAAAAAAAAATGATCACACCCACCAACACTTTTCATCACTTTATTAATGAGCTTAATTATTTATACCAACAAACAAAAACAGTTTCTCTCTCCCTCTCCCTCCCGTAAATCAGACGTTTATTCCCAGATGAGCTAGGATTGTGTGTGTGTGTGTGTGTGTGTGTGTGTGCACCTGCTCCTTCCAGAACATTCTAGATGCCTGGAACCGCTCAGACAAGTGGATTAAAAATGTCCAGAACTTCCCAAGACCAGTTTGGGATATGAATGTTTATGCAATGACAGATCACACACAAACACACACACAGGTTCCGTCCTCATCAGATTAAAAACAAAACACTGTTGCAATACAATAAATAAAACAATCAAAATAACATTTATGAGAAGGGGAGCACATAAACAAGGTGTGTGTGTGTGTGTGTGAGAGAGAAAGAGAGAGAGAGGGCGAAAGAGAGAGAGACAGAGAGAATGAGACTCAATTTTGTTCAGTTCCCCCCTCCCTAGGCAAAGGGGGTCCGAGCTGAAATGTTATGTACAGCAGAGCGAACAGGGGAGGGGAGAAAGAAAGCAGGAAAGAGAGAAAGAGAGAGAGACAGAGAAAAAGAGAGAGTGGCCAGTCACTACCTGAACCGGCACGACTCCACTAGAAAAATCAAGTTACAAGAACAATAGAATAACAATAATAACAAAAATAATAACAAAATAAAAGTAAAAGGTACAAGGTATTTACATATTAGCGGTGAGAGAAGGGAGGAGTGGGGATGGACAGCGTTTAGGGAGGGACGGAAGGAAAGAGGGAAGGAGAAAAGGCTCCAAATGCAAGACGTTTCATCAGAGAAAGTGTTTCCATTTGATTCCAGTGACAAGGAAGATCTGTGTGTGTGTCTGCGCATCTCTATGATACTTACAATGATATAACTTCACAGATCAGCAGCCATTTAAAACATGTTTCAATAGTTTTAAATAGTATATACACATTTATATATACATTTAAAACATATATATATGTCTTTATGAGAGGGAGACGGACTGGAATGAAGCTGCAAAACCTAGATTTTGTGATCACCAGTAGTCTAAGGAGAATACCATGAATTTTTCAATCCTTTAATGGTTAGAATAAGAGAAGTCAGTCAGGGTGGGTTTGGTGGGAGACACATCATTCTGGCGTCAGAACTATTCACAGCGGTGGGGAATGGAACCAGACGTCTGCCTCTAAAAGCCCCCACACAGAAAGTTCTCATAGTAACAAATACGCTACAAATCTGACATTAGGAGAGATTTGAGAGGATTCTGGCGGAGGGATTGTGTGCAGGGCGTCGTCAGGCAAAGTAGTTCCCAAAGAAAACTCCTCTTTTCGGATTTAACACTTCTTCACCATCAACAACATTCGGCATGTGGTTCACTGGTGGGTTTGGATGGTGAATAAAATGCCTGTATGTCTGTTCTAGATGAGCGTCCTGCTTCCATTCAGCACCACTGTAAAGCAATCAGGTTCTGTACGAAGTCTCAGTGAGAACTGGGTGGAATTCCCCTTTAACGGAGTGGTTGAAGATGTCAAGCACAACAGAAAGACGAGTAATCTGTGCCACCTCCATATTTGTAGGAAAACACACTGGCGATGTGTGTGTGTGTGTATGTGAGAGAGTATATAGAAACAGAAATGAGGAGACACTAAAACAAGTACAAAGTCTGTGTATTGTGAAGTGGAGAAATACGCTCTAGGCTCCTTCCTTTCATTTATATTCACAGAGATGATCCGACACGAACATCCTTTAAAGGAATACTCCAACATCTCTCGGCCCGGACTGTTTCTCGATTTCAGCACGCATAATTTGACACGTTTCCCTGAACAGCAGTCTCAGACTCTAAACACACTCCTATAGACCTCTGGGCAGTTGCTGAAATCATTAAACGTTTACGCAGGACATTTACACTACCGTGGTAAAGTCAGTGCAGACGGTTTGAAAACCTTTTATATTAACATTAGAAAGCAGTAAAAGTATTAAGATTTCTTCTTTTTCAAACAGTTTTGTTGTGTGCCTCTGCAGAGAACACAATTTTGGTTCCAGATTTCTGCTCCGAGACTCCAATCATTGCGTGAATTTATCAAATTGCATAAGTGGTGCAACCTCATGAATCTAATGAAGTGAAAAGAGCTAAACCAGGTATTTGATGGAGCAACAATACAGGGCTTCCATGAGAAAAGAGGTCTGGAAATGGCTGAGACACATTAACTATTAACTGTTAATGTTGTATATTAGTGTAATATTAGTAGTTTAACTTAACATTACAGCCAAGTAGTGAATGGCTTAAGTATTTTTTTAGGGTCCCAAGACTTTTGCACAGTACTGTATGTGAAGAAACATTAGTGTAAATGCTTCTTCCACAGATCGACTAGCTTTCCATGAAGGGATGAGAGGAATTCATTAAGTGGTGCAGTGGAGCGGGCGTGGCTATGGGCGTGGCTGCAACAGGACACCTGAAAGGTTCAGAGAAAGGTTTTATTTACTATGGATAAAGCTGAATAAAACAACTTCTGCTAATGTGTCTCATCCCAGCACCCATGCAGTTAAAGGATGTGTGTTTAAGGAATTCAGCAACTGCTCATCAGCTTCTATTGTGTTTCGGGTCACTTGGTTTTGTGCAGGGAAACGTGCTGAAATGACTGACAATCAATAGTACAGAGAGAGTAAAAGGAGATTAGGCTGAAAAATGGATTCCTTTAACTCGAAGTCTGTTACTTCCAACACTCTGTTATAAGGAGCCCCTTCTCAGTGCTGACAGAGCGAGGGGTGAAAATAAAAAAAAATAAAAAAAAATAAAAAAAGGTTGGGGTTCACGTAGGACAAAAGTCCCAAAGAAGACACCCTGACACTCCTCCTGCTGCTTATTTCGGGCATACATACAAAACTGCCCTCTCAAGTCATCATAAAAATGCTTCGTTTTCACACTTTCCTCCAAGAACATGGTCTTGATTAACAAAGGAAAGAAAAAAAACAGCTAAAATGCATCACATTTTAAGAGAAAACTAAAATGAAAGAATACACCTGCGTTCTGCAGACGCATGAGGTATAATCCGCTCTAAAAACGTAATTTTAAAAAAGGGGGCTGGACCTCCAGAGAGACAGAGCTTTGCTCCTCCTGCCACTAGGAGGCAGAAAATGCCTCAAAGAATCATGAATCATTCTTTGCCTTTAAAGCAAACGAGACAGGCCTCATCAGTTAAAAAAACAAACAAACAAAAACAGATAAAAACATGCTCCTGTAGACAGGTGACAGACAGGTGACGGGAGGGTGCAGAAGCGAAGAAGAAAGATGGGTTTTGGAGCTTGAAGATGGCCGGACAGAGGGCTGGATGACAGGAGGAGAACAAGGGGAGGGAGAGGGAGAAGGAGAAGAGCGGAGAAGTGTGCAGTAACACAGAGGGAACGCTCAGGTGCTGTTGCTCAGGGCTCCTGGTGCTGAGCTGGACTGGGCTGAACTGTCCGACACGCCTTCTGCAAGCACAGAGAGCATTCGTCACAAACGCACACGCACACACAGATCAGACATAACATTAAAAGCACCTCCCTAACAAGACGTCTGAAGATAGAGCGGTGTGGGTATATACACAGTAAACCTCCAGTTTTATGCGGATCAGAGGCACGGACTCAGTCACCAGCAGATTTTTTTGGAGAATAGAACTCCCAGTTTTACGTGGAAATCCCCACAAAGCGGAAACTGCAAATATCCTCCGTCTTTGTTTTGCTTTTTGGAGGCAATAAACATATATTTTTGGATGTTTTCACACAAGGGGACACTAGTCACAGTGGAGGCTGTAGTCGACCTGGAAGCATTTTTTTTTTTGTTTTGTTTTTTAAATCCACACTAAGGTTGAGCCCCTGCGCTCTAAACGTGAGTTCGATTAATCTCGAACTCAAATTGCAAGGTGGAGCCTACAAATTTGTCCCGCATGTTCCACAGATGCACGATCAGACAGAGCTTGGCAGTCTGGAGGCTGAGCCTTAAAGTCTGTATCAAGTTCCTCAAACCATTCCTGTTTGCAGGGTGGGAGGTTACATTATCTGCTGAACTGGACCACTGCCACAGTTGCCACGAATCTGCGTGACTGCAGGACCCACATTTTCCCCAGCAGAACATTGTTCAGAGCATCACACTGCCTCCCCCCACTCATCATATTCCCATAGTGCATCCTGGTGCCACTTCTTCCCCAGATAAGCAACACAAATGCTCCCAGATTTCTAGAACTGACTGTTCACTTGCTGTCAAAAAAAAACAAAAAAGCCCTTGACATGTGCTACTGTAAAACAAAATGATCCAGGTTAATTTCTTCACCTGTTGGTGGTTTTATTGTGTGACTGATCAGTACTATATAACCACAAATCAGTTATATAAATCACAATCGCTTCTGTAATGGGTTCTGTGGGCTGACGACCAACCCATTCTATAAAAAATAAATATTCTATGCACACACCCATAGACGCACACACACACCACTGATACAATAAGAGCAGTGCGTACCGTGTGAGGCAGACGTCGTCTGCGAGCGAGCGTGAGGAGGAATGAGAGTGGAGTTCAACTGCGGCTGGATAGACAGCTCTGTGTGGGGAGAGAGAACAGCCATATACGTTACCAGGAAATGTAGTCGCTCAAATAAATGGAAATTCTCACTCTCCCCGGAGTTTCTCGGGTATTCAATTAAGGCAAGTTACAGTTTGCTGAAACTCTCACTGTCTTCAAATGGGGACTAAAGAAACCCCCTATTCACTGAACTCTTAAAACAATTACATGTTCATATCACAGACGAACACACACACAAACAAATCTGGTAGGTTGATAAGTCCCTTGCGGACAACAAAACAGGCAAGCTCTCTCTGGGTGATCAGCCAAGTGCTGTAAATGTAAATGGACTGAAACAATGAAATGGTGTTATTGCTAAACATCTTTTGAATACGAATGTGAAACTAAGAGCTGTATGTGACCTAAGAAAAATACGATAAATGCATAGAGTCAGTCTGTAGGGTGGCGTTAAATCACATCGCCAGAATCAACGGTACAGTGAAGTACTTTAAAATCTTCTGGAATTAGTTTTTATTCAGAAAGTGTTCGACTTTATTCCTGGAATATTCAAGCTTGTTATGTTTCAAGCAGCCATAAGCCCATCTGTGCTGCGTGTGTGTTGCACTGACCCACAGGGCTGAAATTGAAGAGCATAGGCAGCTCTCGGCCGCTGGGCAGACGGGCGTTGGGCTGGCGCAGCTCGTCGAAGAAGGCGTGGGCGCAGGCCTCCAGCGGGGAGAGACGAGTCACCGGCGTGTACTCCAGCAGACGGGAACACAATGAGATGGCCTCCGGGGGCGTCCTGGGCTTGAACACCTAATGAAGACAGAGAGGCAGGTCAGTGCAGGTCCTGCAGGGCTGGGCTGGGCTGGGCTGACATGCAGGTTATTCGTTTTAACCTTTTAAAGTCCAAGCTCACGTAGCACACAACTTCCACCAAATAACGCACTCAAGTATTACTGTAATTCATTTGTTGACAATACTAATACAGGCTTTGAAGTGAGCGAGCCCTACTTCTTCATTAGCGAGGACTACCGAGGCCTGGACTGCTGTCTTGTGTACTGTTTTGGTGGTGCAACATTCTGAATTAGTTTAATACGTATATGTATATTAAACTAATCCAGAATGGCCGGTATATGTTCAGAACGGGAAGATCTTATTGTACTGAACTATTTATATAAACATTTCAAACAGCATTGCTCGAACATGCCATAGCTTCTCTCTCTCCATTTTGGACAGACTGTTTATGCAAAGGTGGGATAAAAGCATTGCAGGTAAAAGCTGTTTTGTGACTGCCAGTAAAGGAGAATGTTTAAATCCTAGTTGTGTTTTTACAGGTGCGATGTGATAGGAGTATTTAGAACATGATAGTACACAGACTGCACGCCGAACAGTTGCCCACAAACATTAATTATTTTATTTTTATTTCACATACTGCTGAAGAACCCTCTCACTCAGCTGAAGAATACAAGTCTGCAAGCAACAAAGCTCATGGAGAGGTTTCTGGTGTTACACAATGGCGCCACCAGCTGCAGGATTAAGGTTAAAACATGCCTTTGCCCTTTCAGTAACCTCTGATTCAGCTGTTAACTGTTGCTGTAAAATTGGCTTGAAATAAGGATGCTGTAAGCAATTAGACTGTTCAATCAATTAGTGTTTTTGCTGCATGCAGGGTGCAACAAGTCACAGACTAAGACTAATATTTCTGTTGGTGCTTTAATCGAATCATGTAATTTATTTTGGTCAAATTAATAAGGGTCAGTCTGTAACAATGCCGTTACTGATTCTCCAATGTACTATTTATGTATAGCAAAACATAATATGCCCTAATTTAAAACAGAATTTTGTCCATATTGTGTGTCTTTACTGTGTAGCACAAACCCAAACTCACTAGTATTTCACTGCATTGATGGGGAGCAACTGACCAGATGCATCCCTCCGTTATAGACGGCAAATGAGGGAATCCAAATACCCTCAGACTACCTAAGATTTTTAACCCCTAAAAGTGTTCTACAGTGGAGCTGTGTAATTAAAAAGGGCTCAGATGTAAGTGTGGTACCTTAGTCCAGGGATGCGCTTTGATCTGTGGGAATTTAAACTCTGTGTAGTTAGGATTCATTTCCCGGATCTGTTCTCTCGTAGGCGTCCCCAACACCTGCAAAAAGAGAAAGAGGAGTGTTGTGTGTCTGCAACCGTGTTGGATCAACACAATAAAGCAAAAATGTAACAATTGCAATTTCTGTTGTAAATTTGCCTACTTGCCTCCTACAGCGAGGCTGTAAAAGTCTTAAGAATAATTGTACACTTTAAGGACAAAAAACCCCTTCGCTTGAGATCATTTGAAGCTGGGAGAACTGAAGGCAACCTGTTTGGAGTGCCACCCTCACTAATGAATTAAAGCAGCAGATATCAAATATCACAACTGTAACTTTATTGCCATAAAGGAAAACTCGAAGGCTTGGAGATCATTACATGACAATGAACATTTTAGCTACTAATTTTATATGAGAATGTCCCTTTAATTAATTATCCAACATAACTGGGTTACAATTTTACTGACAACTCAAGGAATTTCCTCAAAATGCACAAAACTGAATCAAAGACACTGAAGATAATCATGTTAAGTAACTATCAGTACGGATTAAGGTAAATAACCATAGTAAGCTCAACATGAATTGCTTTGAGAGTTTGGTACTTTTGGAGTAATACTACTGACAGAACACGAGCTAACAGAAATAAAAATAAAAACTCTTACCTTTATGATTTCAACTAGCTGGTCAACACCACTGTCTCCGGGAAAAATGGGTTGCCCTAGCAACAGCTCGGCCAGTACGCAGCCGGCTGACCAGATATCGATGTTGGAGGTGTAATCTGTGGCTCCGAAGATAAGCTCTGGTGCGCGGTAGTACCGTGAGCAGATGTATGAAACGTTCGGCTCGCCACGTACTAGCTGCTTTGCGCTGTGAAGAGAGAGCAGAGGTCAAACCATAACGTCTGAGCGCATTCGATGTTCAAATGACAAATAAAAGACTAACAGGTACAATACATCTATAAATCGCTAATGGTTAGGAAAACAGGTACATGAGTAATAAGCAGAACAAAACAGTTTGTCTACCGGAACCAAAAGAGACATGAAGCAGTCTTGGGGACTACAATCCTTACAGAAAGGTTCAAATTTTAAAGACAGTATTCAATACCGAACATACCTGCCAAAATCACACAGCTTGAGCACTGCTGTGTCTGGGTCCACCAGAAGGTTCTGTGGTTTGATGTCTCGGTGGCAGACGCCTTGGGAATGAATATATGCCAGACTGCGAAATAACTGATACATATACACCTGAGAGCGAGACAGAAAGAGAATGTTTGAGCCATATCTATTAACACCTGTAGAGGGCAGCAGTGAGTAATATTTATTTATTTGATGTTTGTTAACACCTTTTGAGGGTTGAAGTGAGCAATGTTTGTTTATTTGATGTTTGCTAATACTGTTCCTCTAACATATTTATTAACACCGTTAGAGGGCAGCAGTTAGTAATGTTTGTTTATTTGATGTTTGTTAATCAACAGCTGGGAATGCGATATAACTTATAAGCCTTTGTGGCTTAATGATGACACCATCATTTCCATTTACACCAACACTTTTCATTTGTGCTTATCAAGCAATCAATAAACAGGTCTAAATGAGTAATACAGAATGTGACTGAGGTGCAAGGCCACACTCACTTTGACATAGATGATGGGTATGGTGGTCTTGGCCTTGTTGAAGTGGCGCGCCACCCTGTACACAGTCTCTGGTACATAATCCAGCACCAGATTCAGATACACTTCATCTTTCTATGAGAGACAGACAGGAAGAGGGAAGAATGAAGGAACAAAGGTCCTCATGTCATTAAAAAAAAATAGAAATTCACAATCATAGTATGTTATTCACAATATGGTATCTTGTCCACCTCATATAACAAGGAGATTTCATTTTTAAACATTTCAGCAATTTTTCTTCACTGTGGGGTCAAATCTCAGGACTGCGCAAGTGGCAGCTTTGAGCAAGGTACTGTCCCCACTCACTGCGACGCTGGCTGCCCACAGCTTCGCTTGGTGAATGGGTTAAATAAAGAAAAAGGTTTTACAGTTCACATTGCGTGTTGTGGCGCGTTCACACGTAACAATAAGGGCCCCTCCACTTATTTTAGTTGTATAAACCAATGGCTGGAATACATTAACAAGGGTACTGGTAAGAACAATAGGTTGCAATGTCTATACACTACAGTCAATACATACCAGCAGTGAATCTACACATAAAAAAGAGAAACCTGTCCAGTGTGCATCTTTCTGCCTTAAATAGGAGCGAAAAGATGCGTTTCAAGCCAAAATGTTTTGTAAAACTAGTGTCAATCAATGTCTCAGGCAATATGAAATATACATAAACCATTTAATGTAATAACTTTGTAAAATAGCTTTTAGTGGCATTAAACACTAAAAGTTAATATAGCTTTATATACCACGAGAAATATCTATTCTATTGGGGCAGCTGGTAGCCTAGTGGTTGGGGTGTTCACCATGCGATTAGGAAGTCGTGGGTTCCAAGATTCCCAAGACTGCTAAGCCCCTCTGAGGTATCCTTGAGTTAGGTACCATCCCCATACACTGCTCCCTTGATCCTCAAATGACTGAAGTTGCTTAATCTTAACGATTACACAGACATTTTGAAATATCAGTGGAATTCCCCTTTAAGATCACGATGGAAAAGAGCTGAAGTACAGCACAGTGTTTTCAGGGGAACAGCCTGGATACCTTCTCTCCGCTGGAGTAGAAGAAGTACCGTAGTCTAACAATGTTGCAGTGGTCCAGCTTTCGCATGATCTGTAGTTCTCGGTTCTACACAGACAAAAGAGAGGAGCGGAAGAGGAGTCAATACTAACATCGTAATAGCTACCAGTCAGTGCAAATCTCTTAAGGATTCACTAAACAATTTCCCCAGTAAAACAAAAATATATAATTAAACAGTGATCTCTATATGTTGCATGAATACATACAAACACACCACATATCACACACATTACATAGCAAGAAAGTGAGTGAGAGGGAGAGAGTGATAGCATCAGAGCGTGCACCTTCAGCATCCGTGGTTTGGTGTGATTACGGCTGTATTTATCTGTATATCGTTGCTGTGATCAGTCTCACCTTAAACCTCTTGTCCTGCAGAACCTTTTTAATTGCCACCATCTCCTGACTGTCGATGAGCCGGGCCTGATACACCACTCCAAAGGAGCCATTTCCAATCACCTTAATGTCTGTGTAGGACACCTCCTGAGGGCGGTCAGGACCTTGTCCAGGGGTGGCTACCACTGTGGTCACCTTACCACTGTCTCCTGAACACAAGGAGGAGGAAACAGGGATTACAGTCCAACAAAATGGCAGGAGGCTTAATGCACATGCATATCAGATCAATAATGGGCATTGGGATGGTGGGAAATTGTGGATAAAGGGGAATCAATTTCTTATCACAACTTTCAGACAACCTTCCATGTATAATATGAGGTTGTGAAGAACAGAAAACTGAATTATGTAATGCAAAATCATCCCTTCTGAGAATAAGCACTACACATTTCTTCCCAAGAAAGCCACCTATGATCTGAAATAATAGCTTTATATCCATTATAGGAAATTGCTGCAAGATTCCATCCAACTTTCTATCTATGTATCTATCAATGTCAAATAAGAAATCATGCCGAACTTTAAACTGCACAAAGATGAATTATATTTGCATCTTCTATTATGAATAGTGTTGTTCCGATACCGATACTAGAATCGGAAATGCTGCCTCTCTGTATCGGCGAGTTTTTGAGTCCATGTACCGATCCGATACCATTTTCCTAAACATAACCTAGTTATGCCCGCTAGCTTTGCTTAACACTGCAAATCGGAAAT
>JBBIGB010000006.1:1379860-1390280 GCA_037577075.1 Alestopetersius hilgendorfi
AAGACCCTTAACCTCAAGTTGCTCCAGGGAGAGACTGCCCCCTGTAGGTAAGGAATGGAAGTCGCTTTGGATAAAAGTGTTTGAGAAATTGCGTAAATGTAAATGGAAATGGAAGATAAACTGGCAGACGTTCCCTAAACTTGCTGATTGTTGCAAATGTCAATCTCCATACATTTATGACATTACTTCAGCAGTGAAGCCAACAGCAGCCGCACACTCGTGACAGATGCCAGTAGATTTCGAATGCACATTTAATGCTGCCAGACATTTTAAGAGTGAATTTCATCAGTCAGGCTTCTAAACGTCTCTGCTTACTGCTGCACTGTTGGCCCGGTACCATTCTAATACCATTATAGATGTGCTTTTTGTTGAATAGAGTTTTGGATGATATTGATTTGTGACTGGTTTGTTCTTGGCGGGCAGAGGTTTGCGAGGTGGCAGAAACGGATGCTGCGGTTGCTGCGATGCCGATACATTACCAATGCCTGGAGTGCCTGGCCCTCTTCGAAACCCCCGAGATGTGGATGGCACACCGGCAAACACACGGCAAGATCAGCACACACAGCCAGATGTCTGAGGCTGTGAGTAAAAGCACAAACCTTTTCATAAATCTGACTGAGAAAACAAAACAAAAGGATTTTATTTGCTGTATCTGAAGAATGATGTTGATGTGTGTTGCCCTTTTTCTGGGTCATGTTACACATTCAGGAATAAAACCAAAACACATATCATCAGCAGACGTCTTTAACAGTGTATGGTTCTGTTGTGTTTCTCTCTCTGTCTCAGGATTACATTCTTCAGCCGGATGGTACAGTCACCCCTGTGGTCAGCGTGCAGAATCTAGTGCTAGATGAGGAGAGGGCAGGACAGATCCTGACTCTAGCACAGGTAAACCTCAATGAGAAAAGAAGCTTTAACTATTGTTTTATTTACAGTTGATTAATATATTCAGTTCATTTCCCAACTGACTTTCTTGGTTTGTAGCAGAATTTCCGATTTCACAGGGGAATTCCTCTGGTCTGTTAAATGGTTCAGTGCAGGGAAACTTACTAATTTCTTTATACTGGTAGTTAATGGAACCAGAGGTCACTAAATACGTACTGGTGTTTACATCAGGGGGCGTTAAACACTTTGGTCATCTGCTTCCTGTGAACAGTTATGACTCTGCGCGCCGTGACGCATTTTTGCGCGACCAATAGAATCAAAGCATTGAAGCGGGCTAGTGTTCGGTGTGCCCCGTCTAAACACACACATACACACAAAGCGGGTTTGGAGGAAAAGCTCATCTTAAGTCTCTGAGTGTCCAGAATCTACATTTACACCAGCTTTCTCTTGCTGTCTTTCTTGCTTGTTCTTGTTATTTTTTTGGGTCGCACCACTACAATGCTGTCACTACTGAATATTTTGAGCAATTTATCTATTATTTTAATATTTATATAAGTGTTTTAAGCAAAACTATCAAACCAGACTTCACTAAACAATGGCTAGAAGATAAAGACACCCCTTAAAAAACACAGTGAGAAATATACAAGAACATCGTTCTCGCTGTTTTTTTTAGAGGAAGCGCAAACTTCGCGGCGAGCGCAGTGCATGCCGCGTTCGTTCTGAAAGCCGCTGTTTGCTGGTATATGATTGTGATCCTATGTTGATATTAATGGTTTAACAGAGTGGCACAGCAGAAGGGTGCTGGCCCCATAGACCAGAGCTCAGTGGAAAAAAGTTGTCCTGCTATATAGCATATTTATGGGGCAGCTGGTGGTTAGGGAGTTGCCTCTGCAATTGGTAAGTCATGGGTTTGAATCCCAGGACTGTCAGTGACCCCACTGAGGTATCCTTAAGTAAAGTACCGTCCCAACACTGCTCTTCTGGTTGCCAGTTTCTTCCCTTAGTGAATGGGTAACGTGCAGTTTTGTGCAGTTCACACTGTGTGTTGCCCTTTGGTGAGTTCACGTATGATAAATGCACACTTTATAATTTATTGTTTATAAATTTGTAGTTTTATAATTTAATTTTAATGGTTATTTCGTTTTTATTTGCCAGGCCCTTCGAGAGCAGCAGGCACAGCCCCAGGCCAAACCATCTGATCCAGCCAGAGCCACACTTCTGCCAGGCACTGCCTCCGTACCTGGCTCCTCCTCTGCCATGCTCCGCCTGCAGTTCTGTTCTGCCCAAGCCATCGCTGACGGATCCGCCGCCTCGTCACTCCGCAAGGCCAAACTCCTTCCCCCTCTTCTGCCATCAGATCCGATCAGGTTGGAGAACGGCGTGACGACGCTTAATCTGCTCCCCACCGTCGAGCAGGTAGAGTCGGGGAAGCATGTTGAAGAAGAGGTTTTAATCATCCACCCATACGAATGCTCTGAGTGTAACCTGCTGTTCAGCACACCAGAGGACTTTCTCCATCACCAGGGGGAGCACTTTCTGTCACAGGACAAAGAGATCAGGGGCACCAGCATCATGTTAAGTTATGAAGACGGTGTCTGCGCAAAGGACGAAGAGGGGAGGAAAAGCTTGAGCGGAAGGCACCCTTACACCGCCCGGTCGGGGGGTCTGGGCTTGAATTCCTCCATCTCTCCCACCAGTCTCCAGTGTGAGGAGTGCAACAGAACTTTCACCACAGCCAATCGGCTGGCAGCGCACCTGAGGGTGCACGAGCAAGGAACACACGAGTGCCCAGAGTGTGACAAGGTGTTCAAGAAAGTGGGCTCGTTGCATACGCACATGCGCACACACTCTGGGGAGGCCCGTTTCCTGTGTGTGGATTGTGGGCACAGCTTTACAACAGAAATGACCCTCATCATACACAGGTATGGGGCGGAGGACTGATTATTGTGGTGTTATTCTGTTATTTCTGAAAAGGTAATATTTTTCATTGAAGGCCCATAGCTAGAACACTTTGGTCGTTCAGATGCACACAATTAAACCATGTTGAATCAGGTGTGCTTGAGAAGCTAGACACCGGCCCTCAGGGACTCCTGCGATAAGGGAAACTACACACACACCTTTTAATGACAGCGATGGTTTGCTACATAAATGACAAAATATGTTAGGATCATGTTATAATATTTTTCTTTCATTTAACAGGAAGTCGCACACATCTGAGCCTCTCCACAGGTGCCCTTTCTGTGCCAAAACCTTTACCAACATGACCAAGTTCCTGTACCACCGCCGCACTCACACCAACCGTGAGCCAGTTAACCCTGCCACTGTGGTACGTTTTAGCATAGCTGCCAAAATTTGCTGTTCCTGTATAAAAAAAATATGTAAATGGCAAACTGTACGCTTTTTTTTGTTGTTTTGTACAGGTTCCACTGACCCAGCGCTTGCCTCTCTCCATCATGCAGAGGGCAAGAGAACGAGAGGCTACATGGAGAAAAGAGAAACAGGCAGCACTTATGGCTCCTGTAACTGCTGAGCTGGACTCAAATGTGACCATTCTGGAGGCTGCAGCCGCAGACTGTCAAGCAGCCATGGTAGTGGAGAATGGGGTGGACTCTAGACATCCAACAATAGAAGTAGCAGCAAAGTTGCAGCTCACTGCGGACGACCTCACCGCCCAAAATTCAGCCAGGACAGAGAATTCTGACGAACAGGAAGAGAAAGCACAGTCTCCTCTTACTGGAGAGGCTCCAAAGTTCTCTTGTTCCACTTGCGACAAAGTGTTCCCTTCGCAGATCCGCTTGATGAGCCACCGACAGACGGCCCACTCCAGCGAGCGACGTTTCAAATGCAACGTCTGTGGAAAGCCTTTCAAGAAGCAGATCCACCTGCGCAACCACCTGCGTACACACACAGGCGAGCGCCCTTTCCAGTGCAGCGTATGTGGCAAAACCTTTTCCTCGCTAGCCAACCTCAGCCGCCACGGCCTCACGCACACCGGGGTGCGGCCGTACCGCTGCGATGTGTGCCAACGCGCCTTCAGTCAGTCATCCAACCTGCGACAGCACCGCCTGCTCCACAGTGACCTTGCACCCTCACCCTGTCCAGACTGCCCAGCCTCGTTTGTTCGGCCAGAGAAGCTTGCAGCCCATCGCTTCCTACGCCACCCTGGGGCACCGGCACCCTACTCTTGCCCCCATTGCTCATCAGGGTTTCTGCGCAAGCGGCAACGGGACATCCACTGCCTGGAGGAGCATCCTGACCTGACGCAGACCCCAGGGGTCACAGGTCAGCTGTCTGATGGCGGGAACAGGGCCCAGCAGGGTCCTCCCAAGCAGAACTTTGACTGCACTATCTGTGGGAAGCGGTTAAACTCACCTGCTAATCTACGGCTGCACCAATTGAGCCACGGGCCGGGACCAGGGCGTCCGCGGGGCTCTGGCGCTGCTCCAGGAAGGTCGCACCCTTGCCCTGTGTGTGGGAAGCTGTTCATTTCAGCATCGAGCGTCACCCTGCACCAGCGCGTCCACACGGGGGAGAGGCCGTACCCATGTGCTGTTTGTGGAAAACGCTTCCGGCAGAACACGCACCTGCGGGAGCACCTGCGCACGCACTCAGGCGAGCGGCCCTACCGCTGTGAGTTCTGCAGCAAGGGCTTTGTGCAGAGCATGCATCTGGCTGAGCACAGACGCACACACACTGGTGAGAGGCCTCACGCCTGTGCCGAATGTGGGAAAACCTTCAAGACCGTCTCAAACCTGAGAACCCACCGCAAGACCCACACGCGCCCCCAGCCTCAACAGGAGGAGGGGGAGGCCAAACACATTGTTGCCGTGGAATCTACTGTTGAGACTAGTATGGCAACAGTTGCTGTTGTGAATGCCTCAGAAATGAACCTGGCTACTGCAGTTCCAGATCTTTGCCAGCAGGGGGTCCAGCTTGGACAACCGCAGCTCATACAGATCCAGACATCCAGTCTGTCACAGGTAGGTGGGGCTCAGATATTTTTATTTTGGGACCGATTTATTGTCTTTCTGGATATAAATGTTAAACTGTAAAGTACGGTGGGTCGGGTTTTGAAGTTACCAAAATGTTACCAGCCTAAATCAATAAAGGCAGTTGCCACAGGTGACCAATAGTTTAATATTTTACCATCTTCTGTCTTCTCTTTATCTATCAAGACTCAGGGCACTCCTACCATCATGTGTAATGAGTTTGGAGAGACGATAGCCATCATCGAGACGAGTGGCGACCTGGCGGAGGCGATAGAGCTCTATCACACAGCGCTGGAGGGTGGGGTCAGCATGGAGGCCATCACACTGGACAACCTGCAGCTGATGTGATTGAGAGCAGCCAGCTGCATATTCGAAGTGTCTCATGGAACACTGAAGATTGAGGCTGGAAGATGAAGAGAACGAACTGGATAGGGGGAAGCAGACCATGACCTTGACCTGACGGGAAGGTAGCTTGAGGGCATGTGATGGCAGGAAGCAGGATGAATGAGGAGTAGGTTCTGAGGTAGTCTGACTTCCTGATGTCAGAAAGGGGTAAAAGGAAATCTCCAGAATTTCAAACTTGTCTTTGTTGAGTCTGTAGTTGATAACCATGGCCAATATTTTTGACATTTTCACTTGGAACAAAAACACACCAACTGATTCGAAACACATACCTCCATAATGCATGTTTCTGGATTTCTGACCCAGAAATATGGAAATATGTCAAAACGATTGTCCATGGTAACAGATGGTACGGACTATTCTTAAAAAAGTGTTACAGAAGGGAAAGGCATAGCATGACCGCATGACAAATGCAAGAATGTTCCATTTCTGGATTATTCTTTCCTCGGAAAGCGTGACAAAACACATACTTTGCAGGAATGGACCTGTACTCCACCTGACAGGAATACCCCAACTGTAAGGACTGAGAGTAGTCACCTCAGAGACACAGATTTCAGTTTGTGGCTTATGGACGATTTGGGCAAACCTGATTTTGCAGACTGTCCTCTTGATCCGTTGTTGTTCGTCTCTTGACTTTCTTATAAACATTCGTTTTTTTACTTTACTATATGATATGTCAAAAATGTGTTGTAAATAAAACCTAACAGTTTGTCTGTGTCCACAAGCATCTTTAATAAGGTAAATGGAAAACTGATAACTTGCTAGGATCTGAAACGATAGATATATGAAGTATTGTGTATTAAATCTAATCATTTGACTTCATGTTGAGATTAAAGGTTAAACCAGGGCTGCACCCCTCTGACCCTGGAGGAACCACTGCTAACTACAGTTTGGCAACTAACCACCAAACCTGCTAATTTGCATAAGACGAATCAGCTGTTTTGGGTAGGGAAACTGGCGAACTCTGCTTGGACACCAGCCCTCCAGGTCTTACCTTGTGTTAACCCTCCAACATCAATGCAAAAAAATCAGTCAATGCTATTAATAATTTCTCAGTGCTGTTATTGCAAATATATGAATACTATAGACTTAATACTTCAGTGGTACGTTTTGCAATGTGTGTAAAGAAGCCAAGCCGGTTGAAACAGTGAGACACTCATTGTTCTGCTGGGAAGCCCTGGCTCTTGCATTCATGTGTGTGTTACTTGATATGGACCACCTACCAATTCATTGTTGAAGACCAGGTACCCTTCTTCATGGGGGTGATATTCCTTAATGGTATTGCCCTCTTTCAGCAGGATAATGAGCCCTGCCACGCTGCAAATGCTGTTCAAGAACCGTTTGAGGAACAGGCCAAACTAGTCATGGAGGCCACACCTTACAGCTCATGGCTGCTAAAGCCTTGGTGAAGATACAGCAGCACACCTTGAGAGGTTTTGGAGTCCATGGCTTAGAACCACAAATTAAACGTTTCTGCCACTCACTACTAATGTCAAGCTATGTTTACAGTCAGAAGTGCAAACGTCTTAATGGCATATCGATGGAAAAATTTGAACTTTATTCTTTGTACTATGATCAATGCTTAATAGAACAAGTAACATGAACTAACGAAGGGACCACATGATCCATTTCAGGCTGCTTATGTGGTTTTTATTCCTCTATGACACGCATCTATTAACATCTACAAAGGAACATCGCCCAGCTGATAGCAGCAGCAGCAGGCATCCCTTATTTTGGCCGTTTTGATGGAGCGATAAGTTACACTTGCCACATAGTTCTGTGGTTTTGTGGCCAACTGTAAAATAGATGTTTCCAGACTGAGTGGAGTGTTGGCCGTTAACATACAGAAGAGGTGTCTCTGTTTGCTTGAACATCTATTTATTTCATATACTGAGTGAAATTGATACAAACGTAGAGCTTATTCGTATAAATCCTTTCACGTAATTAAAAAAACAAGGAGTTAATATCCATATTTATTTATTGTTTCCTTTTGTTTCACAAGTTCAGTTCCTGTAATAGCATTGTTTAACCTTTAATAATGCTCATTTTTTGCTCCTTAATATGATGTGGAGTCCTGAGGCTCCACCAGAAGTAAGTACAACACGAACAAGCCTCGCACAATAAAAAAAAAATCACCACAGACGTCCAGCCACCTCCTCCTGCTCTCTCTCGCGCCGCTCAACCGAAAGTGATTGAGGTGTAGAAAGACCAATAAAGTGACGGAAGGAAGGAAGGAGGGAGCAAGGAACGACAGAACGGGGAGGAATGTTTCTGGAGAAGAAAAAAAACTTGATCTCAGTGACCGGGGATTGGCTAGGCCACCCGCATAAGATTTGTAATATCTGTGAGTAAAAATGACATGACGGAACACGTTTTTGTGGTTCTTAAGGATTAAAAAAAGGAAACGATAAAAGTCACAAGGGAGGTGCGAGTCGGAGGACAAGCAAAGAGTATTTTTCCTTTTCAAGTCCCCGCTCCCATCTTCAAACTTCAGTCCTTTAGCATGACGAAAGAAAAACGACAGTATGTAAGGTTATACGGATTAAATCCACGAGAACAGTATTAATAAGAACAGTAATGAGAAATTCGATAATTCCATAATTATTATAATAATAATAATGACCTGTAGATTTACGAGTCGATTTAAAAATCAAGTTTTGCCTCCTTTTTTAAAAAACAAAAAAAATTAAATGTCATAGTAAATTCTTAAGAATATATTCCAACATACCCTACCTCTCACGAAGAGTAAAAATGGCAAGGAAAGAGAAAATTAAATATGCCGGTTCTTAATATATATGGAAAACAGAACAAAAAAAAAAAGAAATGTGGCCGTAAAATGTGCCCACTGACTTCCCTTCCAGTAACGTCTCCCTTCATGGCTGGGCAGCTTTTAGCCTATGGCAGCCAATCATTGGAAGAAGGGGCCTGCTAAAGGCTAACATGCTAAGCTAGTCCCTTGCTCAGGCGAATCAGTGCCTTGAAGAATGCTCTTCTGAAAAAGTCTCAGAGAAAAAGGAAAGAAACACAGCGGAAAGGGAAAGAAAATGGTCAAATATCAAAATATAGAGTCCATTGAGTCTTCATCATCAACCTAGCCAATGGAGGCCGGCCTCACAATGACTGGTGGTAAACCATGAGCCGAGGAGAAACTATCTGTGCCCATATGATACTTCCATATATGCCACATAAAAAAATCAATTCAGTCTCAAAAACGGATGCCCTCGTAAGTCCTGCCTTCGTGGCAGCAGCGTTGCCTTCACGGTCTTACAGAACAACCTCGAAGTCCTCAAGTCCAAAAGGAAGCCTTAGCAGTAAAATAATGCTTTAAGTTCAAGTGTAGATATTTAAGACAATGAACAGTGTGTGTGTGTCTGCATGTTGCATTTGTATACGTGTGTGTGTATTGTGACCTATTTTGCTTCATTTGCATTGAAATGTTCCAACAACACAAAATACTGTGTATTCGGTTTAAAAGGCCCAAATCTTGGGCGATCCCCCCCCGAACTTCCCCCATCCAAACATCCATGCCATATTCAGGCTCTGATAGGAGCATTAATGCATCTTATACAGATGGTAGAGGGAGGGGCTTCTGGTCGGCAAAGAAAAAAATTTCCTTTCAGTTTGTTCGTCAAAACTCATCTGGTGGAGTCCAGCGAATCGCCTGCGTTCCTGGCCTCCTCGGAGCTCATTTGCTCTTCCTCTTGCCCCGACTCCTTCTCAGAGCCCTCGGCCCCTCCTTCATGAGCAGCTGGCCCTGAAGGTCCTGGCAAAGAGTCTGGAATCCCGCAGCTTTCAGAGGGTGCAGCCGTCTGCATTATCTTCTGGCGGACCTCGCGGATCTTCAGCTGCAGGCACACCTTTGTGGGGAAGATGTCGGAGTAGCGCGCCTGGAACGCAGCGGTTGCTTGTGCTATGGAGAGACAGGTACACATGCAGAACTTTTAGCAGGGGTGTACTAATGTGAGCATGAACGTATTTTGGTGCCTTATATACTCATCACGCAAAATGAGTTCAGGAATTTGCCCGGCCCTGTCCTGCATATTTCTAAGGCTTTTTTGTTTGTTTAGTTCCTCAATTTTCTCTCCAATCCACCCACCATTAGCTAAGACTCCCACAGTCACACAATATCTTGCAGAGTGGTGCGTGCTTCTGCCGAGTCAGATTAAGTTCAGTCTGCCGGAATAGCAACGTTTCTGAATCCTTCAATATGCTTGGAGGAGCAGTAACTAGAAAATCTATTACATCACTTAACAGATGCCCATCTCATTCACCTAGAAAGAGCATGCAGCCATGGATGTCAGAATCTCCTGATGATAAGACAGTCTCAATATTGCATTAAATAAACTTCAATTCAATTTTATTTATATAGCGCTTTTAACAATGGTCATTGTCACAAAGCAGCTTTACAAAATTAAATAAATGTGAAATAAATGTGTGTGTATGAATGTGTGTGAATGAAATGCCTCTGATGAGCCAAGAGTGACGGCGACAGTGGCAAGGCAAAACTCCCCAAGATGACAACAGGAAGAAACCCTAAGAGGAACCAGACTCAATCAGGGAACCCATCCTCATTTGGGTGATAACAGATACAGATTATAGAACTTCAAGGTTCAGTTACATCACTGTTACTCAGAGGACTGACTGGACTCTAGTCAGTCAACTCAGGAATTTGGTGACTTAAGTATCCGTTCAGCAAAATCGAAAATCAATGACAAATGACTCAAAAAGACTCAAAGTGGAAGGAAGCGTGGAATACAGATATGACTCCATATAGTCAGCTGCTGTTCATGTAAATAAAATGGATGTGTTCCCTGCTGTAGCTTGTCAGAACTCTATCCACAGTATATCTGATATAAACTCCGAACAGCAACATCAAAAAATGTCTATGCTGTTTAAATATCAGTAAGCCTTCACAAACACAAACTCCAGTCTTTGTGCAGAAAATGATCAGAATGATAATTTAAGCTAAGCTCATGGGCTCATGGGGGCAGTTGGTGGCCTAGTGGTTAGGGTATTCGCCCTGCGACCAGAAAGTCTAGGTTCGATTCCCAGGAACCTCTGAGGTAACCTGAGCAAGGTACCGTCCCCACACACTGCTCCCCGGCGCCGTGTTCATGGCTGCCCCCTGCTTCACTTGGTGAATG
>JBBIGB010000006.1:1632841-1643094 GCA_037577075.1 Alestopetersius hilgendorfi
TATTATAAAAGTAACTAGTAAACAGGGAAAGTAAGGACCACGTTACATTAAAAAAGTTGAAACACATTTTTTTGTGTCGATGTCGCAGCAGCTCTAATTTCCTTTTATCTAGGGGAAAAAATTGGTATCGGAAAAATCGGTATCGGCCGATCACACTTACACAAAATCGGTAATCGGAATCGGACAAGAAAATTGCAATCGGTGCATCCCTAGTGTGGGATATTTACAGCCCTGTGTGGTATGATTACAGAGTAAGGGGTGTGCATTTTTCCTGTGTTCAGGAGTTGGGCCAGGTGTTAATCCAAACGCTCCCTGCAGAAGGAAAAGAGGTAGAGGGCGCGGCAGGGCCAGACGGACCAAGAGCGTGTCCAAAATTGTGCCTCAGCCCGCTCCAAACAAAGTGACCTGCGGTAAGACCACTCTACCTTCGTTTTTTTTCCCTCTCTCTCTACCTTTTTACTGTCTCTTCTGCCCTCTTCCATCCACCCTATTCTTCTTTCTGCTCATTTCTGCTCCATTTCAGTCCAGTTTATATTTAATCAGCTCTTCATCCTGACCTGTGTGTGTCCTGTCAGTGTCTCAGCAGTGTGTAGACAAACATCACACAACCCCGACCTCCCCGGATGTAAATGTCATGCCTGTGCCATTTACATATCTCTCAGAATCCACTCATGATAATGCTTGTGTGAGTGGTCACCAACCTTTGCTCTGTCATCACTTAACCTAGTAGCAACGTGAAAGTGGTTCTTTCATTAGGAGGCATGCTTTGGCGTGTCTTAGTACAATCTGTACAGCTGTTGAGGCTTTACAGGCCAGGCCTGTCATTAAAGTGCTGCTGAAAAGCAGTGCAGACGTTTCTCAATTGCTTCGTCCTGTGGAATTATGATTAGATGCAGGGCACAGGTATTTTTTAAACAAAGGCCAAACAATTAATGGGGAAAAAACAGCAATAAAAGATTCACAGCCATTCAAGAATTCCAGAATACTATACATTTACATTTACGGCACTTGGCTGACACTCTTATCCAGAGCGACGTATATCAGTGCTCAAGTAGACCACATCTGTTTCTTAAACCTGCAAAACAACTTAAATCCACACCTGCTATTCAACCAACTGGGGAAAGTAACTATATTGGGGGGAAATAACTGGGAAGCCTTTGAAAACGCTTATTAAATGAATTATATAAAGCAAGGTATAGCAAAATATGTGACGTGTTAATCTGGCTTTTTAAATATAAACTTTTATTATAGTGGGCTGGCACAAATAAGTCAATTATTCATTCTTTATGTAGGTATCTGAGTACCACTATTCTCTGCTGATGGCAAGACTGAACATATAAAATCAGACTCAATGTGTTTGTTAATGTGAGTTCTGCCCGTGGAGGAGGCTGCTACCAGTTCATCATGTTCAGACCGGCCTCTTTGCTCTAAAAACTCCTCACTTTGCCATTCAACTCTATATAAACAACCAATTGTGACCTATGTAGCAGAAAATGGCGCATGAGCAACTGGGCTTCAGCTAAAAAGTAATACTCTGTACTGGTTACATTTTACAGTTCTATCTTGTATATATTAAAAATCAGTGTTTAAGTATAAAATGTAAATGCATATTTTTTATTGGGGGTTTGGAGAATGAGTGAATGTTTTAGGCCTTGTTTGGAAACATTAATGAGCATTTAAAGCCTTTAAAATGTAATGCCAGCCCTATTGGGTGTAAAATAGTTACGCTTACATTGTATCAAATCATATCAAAATGAACTTGGTCAGTTTTCTTCTGTGGTATACTCATATATTCAAAAAACACTTTTAACCATCTCCTACTCACCTCATGGGCTTCAGTGAGCAGCTGTCAGTACTGAAGTATTGTGAAGCTTCTTAAACTCTATTCTGTGAATTTCCCCAACAATAAGGCTTAACACTTGATCATTGTTGTGCTTTTGCATGCTCAGGTTTAACCTGGAGGTGTCAGACTTGCTGATGGTTCATATTTTCTGTTCAAACAGCCTGAAAAAGTGATTAATGGGTAAAGGAGTGGGCAAGAGAGGATGCCTGACCAGCATTACGAATTGCTGCTTTGTTTATTAAGGCTGCTCTGCCACACCAGGTAATGAAACTACTGCAGGTAATGAAACTACTGCATTGATTAAAGCAACAATGGGAACTAAAAGGAAACATTAGCTTGCTGCTGAGTTAAATAATGGGGTGGGGGGGCAACTGTCTTAATTATGGTTACTAGGGGTTGGCAATGATGCAAATATATACGTTTCAAGAAATATTTGAGATCAATACATATCATATTTAGGGGGGGGCTAAAAGAAAGTACATTGTACAGAGAACAGTGTTTCTGATTCAGTGCTTCACACACTGCACTAAACCTAAAACAGTCGTTCAGTTTTTAAGTACAGAGGATGTCACAGATATAAAAATAAAAACTGATATTTATCGTCATAAAAGCAACTGTTTCAACGTAAATTGAATGTGCCATTATATTACAAAGTGAAAGATCCTGGAGGTCTTAACTTTGTATTTGAAGCAAAGAGTTTTAGAGTTACGTTTCGAGCAGTTACTTCCTGAAGTGATATGGTGAGAAGATCAGAGGACTTCTCTGGAGTTCTGAGAGAAAATGCATGAGATGCACTTGAAACACCTGCCCTGGTTTGATACAGCCTATGAACCACAGTGGGGTTAATTAGTGTGAACTTTGTTATAGTAGCCACTAACAGACATGATCAAGTTAAATATGCACATTGAGTGTGAGAATATTAATAGGCATTGCTTTGGTACTGAATCAAATCTACCATTGTAAGGGGCTGATGGGGATGTCAGGGCAGCATTCCTAAAGGCTACACAACTCCCTATTCAAGCCTTATTCCTACAAGCAGAAGCTATAGAGTTCAGTAAGCTTATGGACCAGTGGAAATTCATTTGTTGTAGTCTAGGCATCAGGTTAAATCACTGTAATATTGTATAACTGTGTAATAATAGCTGATATGGCTTCATTTTAAATGTATTATTGCACTCCTCTATGTGTGATTGCATTTGCTCATTTTAACTCATGCTTCTTTTTCATTTCTCTGGTGTAATTGAGAGATGGGCATGAGACGGGGTAGTTGTTACATCACCATCTATTTGTCTGAAAAAACGTACTTCAGATGTTCCCAGTGCATATCTCTCCTGAATCGGAGTTTATAAGTGGCTGTGGATTTCCTTACTCAATGTGACTACGCCTAGAATGGCCATTTTATTTACATGCAAAAATGACCAGCCGCCGACCTTTCTATTCTAACAGAACGATGTTGCAACAAAAAGCATGAAGCAAAATGGTGAACAGCACCTCAGAGGGCAGCAGAAAATACTGTCCTAGCCACATCAAAGAATGTAGAAGATGTTTAAAGACATGGTATCTTGCTCCAGAAGACGCATTGGTGTCATCGACACGTACTTGCAGCCGCTGATGAGCTACTTATACATCATTTTTAAGCAGCTGCCTCATTACCATATCACAAAGTAACAGGATTGAGTTCACTCGCCATGAACGACCCACAATATAAGCGTTTGTTTTAACATTGAGAAAAATAACTCTATGCCCATCGCTAGTCTAATTTACAAAGACCCACAACAGAGAAAGACATCCTCATTCTGCACAGTCACATCACCTTTTCCTCCTCTGCTGCTTCTCTCTCTCTCCCTCACCTCCCTCTCCCTATCCCTCCAAAATGTTCAATACAAATGCTAACATATTAAATGAAATGTGTTTGCTGGAAATGAAACTGAAGCCCATGATGGCCATTGAGAATGAGCTGCACCAGCCTTCAATCTCGTACCTCATTGGTCTCCTTCCATTCAAGAGCATAGCTCCACTCCTCCGAAACCAAACCTACTGACCTGCTGTCAGTGTTCGTGTTCGGTAGAAAAGTTGGGAAGGCCTGCACGGCCTGCACGTCCCATTTCATATGATGGGTCATATCCTCACAGCTCCTCGATATTGATCGATCCATGCCCTCTAAACTTCAACTACTAGCACTGGCTAATATGGATTTTTGTCTCCCTGTAAAGTAAGGCTGGTTCTGTAAGTACTGAAACAGTTTGCCACATTTTGGGTTGCTGATGAAACATTTGAAGCCATTTTTTGTACTTTACTGTAGTTTGTATGTGTTTATTGTTAAGGAATGAAAACGCTTCTGTTTTCATTCTATTCTGGTGCAATTCAGATGTTTTATAAAATTACACAAAAGTAGCTGCAAGAAGTGTTTAGATACGACCGGATTTTAGACAATAAAAACAAAACAACAACTTTTGTTTACTTATTAAAAATATCCAGTTGCATATATTATTAAATGCCATTTTTATGGAATTTGCTGGATTTCTTCAAAATCTGTCCCAAGATTGATTGATCATTTTATCTTCCCCAAATATTCCAGATTGTTGCCTTTGGAGAGCTACACTGCTTGCTTGTAGGGAGTAGTGACTCTGTGGTGGTCTGTACTGTGTCCAAGTAAATTTTGAAGTGTGTGTTTGAGTGATTTGTCTTCTTGCAAAACAGTAAAACACATAAAAGGCTTCATAGTTTCCTGTTCAACCCGAATTAGTACAAACGTGGCTATGCTGTTTCAGTACTTGTGGAGAAAGCTGTACAATGGAATAATACAAAAATGAGGGTTGATGATTCTGAAACAGAGCTTGTTCTTCATTCATTTACTGCTGTGTGCTTTACACGATAACCCAGGAGCTTGGTTCTGAAACTAATACACTTAAAACGAACCTCACTATTTACACTGCAGCCCTGCTGTACCATGAACACTCATGAGCTTTGACTTTCTGTTTCACTCCTGAACTTGCCGAATATGCTGTTTGCTGTGTTGACTCCGAATTTGATTCCAGCAGGTTGACTCAGGAATGGGTAGAAAGAGCAGGAGAATGGATAGAGAGAGAGAAAAGAGAGAGCGAGCGCGCACCTGACTCTAGAATGTGCGCTGTCCTCTCTGTGCTATCGTACACACAGTCGAGCCAAGTGTGTGCTTTCGCACTCTCTTCTTCATGAGGCCTGGTCCATGCCTAAGGTAAAGAGTTTACCTTCCTCGCTCAGATAGGAGGAGGGGTGAAAGTGCTTACTGCTAACTTACCACTGTTCAGTCTTAAACCGTCCACTACCTCAGAGCTTTGCACCCTGCAAACAGCCTTTCTCCCCTTTTACTTACGCTTTATTATTGTGTGTAGACTTGTAGAAACCTGATACAGAATTCTGGAGAGGTTGTTGGCCTCAGAGTTTCACAGAACTGGCTCGAAAACAGAAGAAGAAATAGATTGTTTGGTCATGTGCACTTTGTCCACCTAATTGGTGGGAACGTCTTCAAAAATTGATGACCTTATCCAGTGAAAAGATCTCAAAGATGTACCGAATGCAAACCACCCCAGCCAAACCTTTGCTAAACCTGTCTGAAGAGGTTTCCCACCCTATGCAATGAAGACATTAGCTTCTGACGGTGTCCAGTTTCCTTGTGTGAGCAGTTCTGAGGACAATGACCCAACAGTGAAACCCAGTTACCGTGGCATTGATGATGAAATTGAATTAAAATAAACTGTGGTGTAACATCTAGTCTCATGCTTGGCATGTAGTAGAGTGAAGGATTCAGATCTTCATTAGTTAATGTTCCTCAGATTTAGAAAAAATGACCAGAATTTGCTTCCTTCCACACATTCAATGTTTTTTGAAACTGCCTGCTATCTAAATGACCCCAACAATGGACAAGCCTTTGGAAAACGTTCATCCCAAACTTGCTTTGTCTCTTTCTCTCTCTCTCTCTCTTTCTCTCCTCTGTGTCCACAGTTGAAAAACAGACTGACTCAAGTGTCAGGGACAAAACAAGTTGGCCGTCCACACATTCTAAGAGAGGGAGAGAGTGAAGAGTTAAAGAACGAGACAGAGTGGCCAGTATCGGCCTTAGAGAGCGGTCGGTCAGCCTTCTACTCTCGTTCTCTCTCTCTCCTCCCGTCTTGGTTTGTTGCTCATCACAAAAGAGGAATGGATATAGTGTCGAAGCTCTTCGCAATGGAGCCACTCCGCAAAAATCGGTGCTTAAAGGTTTCTGATTTATTGCATAAAGGAAATATTGTTTTGGTTTTTTTGCCCACTTTATTATCTGATTTCTGTTACAAAGACCTGGAAAATACACCAAAACCTCTCAGTCATAGGTTATTGTCCTGAAGTTCTCTGTAACAGCCCCTTCGTAATCCATCGTAAAATGGAAGCCTCTGTTTGCTGATGTATTTTGTACTGAATCGACTCTAAAGTCCTGAAATGGCGATCATTGTTCTCTTGGAGAGAACCACTGTCCATCCTGCATGACTATGTTTTAAGTTTCCTTCAGATGGAACACAATGGAAAGTGCAATGTGAATGTACCATTTTACCTGACCTTTGGAGAACGTTCTTAAAAAAAACAAAACAAAAGAAAGAAAAAAACAAAAAAAACTTTTGTGTTTTACATTTATTGTGTGCAAAATTGCATTTGATTGTAGCATGTCTGGAAAATATTTTGGAGAAAATGCATTAAAAAATAAAACATTTGGAGTAAAATCATAATTGAAAATTAAGTGAAATGTTTCTGAAGTTTAAAGAAGTATAGGGGAGAATGTTCATGGGGAAAAAAATCTTTTTTTTAATGAAACCTAGCAAAAACATCTCTTCAAGCAAGCAAACTTTCAGAACTGTGCATTAAATAGTCTTCTAGTGTTTCCTCAGCAGATTCAATTATGTCTCATACGCCTAAGAACTACATTGAAAACAAGTTAAAACATCTCATATTTCTCATAATTGTAAAAAGGTCAGATCAGAAAAATATAACTTACCTTACAGGTATTTATTTTCCTTTATTAAATAATTTAGAGAAATTCCTATGCCCTGTTGGCTGATGTAGTTCAGTGCCAACTTTACATGATAAAATGACTCAAGTCCTTTTTAAACTTTTATCAGTTTTCTGGTCAGAATTTCAGTCCATTTTTGGGATTTAAATATTTAAAGTGATTTGTAATCTGATGGGACAGTTTTAAAAGTAATAAAGAAACTGGAACACAGTTTTGAAATGGTGCGTGAACTGAAAATAAATTTGTTGCTGAGTTCGAGTTGCACTGCAGGAGAACGCATCATGCTTGTGTTCTTTGGAGATGTTCATATGCCAGCCTGGTTTTTCATCCTCCTTTCATCTCAGTTGCTTGATTTTTGTCCTGCAGAATTTTCAGCCTCATTTGATGTCAAAGAAGAATGTGTTGTACACATTAAATATACAAGAATGAACGTATGGGGAAGGTACAGTTAAACCTTTATTAATCGCCTGTTTAACCTGTAGTAGTGGCTTTGCAGTATTAATGGCAGAATGTACACTTTTAAATTTTTTAAATTTAAATCTGGTAGGTAATAGTAGCTGGTTCTGATTTGTAATAATTTTTGGTCAAGTAACGTTTACAATTTGAATTTTTGTTTGAATTTTTAGACGCTGTTTTTCGTAACATAAACAATGCTTGATTCCTATCTCAGTTCTTTACAGTGAATAACTTAAAGAATCAAAAGATCACTCTAGTGCCCATATCATGCTTTCTCTCCTGCAATAATGTTGCTGTTTGAGTCCACAAACTTGCAAATCGATTTGGGGTTGGGGGGCGGGGTTAGAGGTTTGGTGTGGGACAGTTGGATTTGTGTTGCAGCAATGTTCTGAAGATCGATGGGTCCACTTCCTCCTCTGACCTCATGAAATGACATGAAAGGAAATGACATCACAGCGAAGCTCTGGTTCAGTATGTATCCTCCAATCGTACCTTGCCGTTTCTGTGCACTGTGCTGTTGCATGACCTCAGTTCCTCCTCCTGTTCTCCAGACCACCACGTGGTCGAGCCCACCTTTAAAGCCGCGCCTTGCTTTTGACTACTGGTCACTTTGAAAGATTCGAAGCAAAAGTCCTCGTTCACCTCGGGGTAGCTGGAATATTTCTTTAGTTCTGGGTCTTAAGATGTTTTGAAAATCAAACAATGTTCCCAGCTTTCCGAAACCATGCCCTACGCCGCTGGACTTTTCAGTAGCTGGAACCCAAAGTTGAACTCTGCAGGCTTTACGATAGCCAGAAAAAGTGACCTGTACTCATTGAAAGTGCTGGAACTGTAAACAAATGATTTGGCCAAGTTATTTCAAATCCTCCATGATGGGATGCATTATTGCGTACACCCATCCACCTCTAGAGACGACCTTATGGCTATGCCTAGAAAGGGTCTTCTGCAAGATCTGTTGTTCACATCCCTGAAAATTTGACCCTTTACCCTCTCACCAGTGCTCATAGACTGGAAACCATTATGGTCCTGTTTTGACTTCTCTCTGAAATAGCGTTGATGAACATTCAACTGCACCCTCTTTTGGACCAGTTGAATGTTCCCATAAGAAATTTAGTTTCATTCTCGGTCCGCAATGTCAAGTTTGTTGCTGTGGAGCTTGGAATGCTTGAAGCCCCTGTATCTCATAGCCAGAGCCACCCTGATAAACACACAGAACTTGACAAGTCCATATGTGTTCTGTCGAGAAATACTTTCGTTTGCGCTTTTGTGAGCCTTGTTGCTCTGAATTGAACATCTTAGAGCACTGTTTAAGATGAAGAACCAAAGTAGCCAATGAATTGTTTGATAGCATGCTATTTGGGTGCTCTAAATGACGAGGACTTCTCTTATGTCTCCACCTTTTACCCCTTTCTTTCAACTGCACCTTGCTTTGATCACTCCTTCGTTCCCATTGCCTTTCCATTTTCAATCTCGCTGCTTCATTACCCTGACATTACCCTTAAACCCCACCTGTCATTCTTGCTCACCTACCCGGTGTCATTTCTTTCACTTACCCATGCTGAAATGTCGTTTATTGAAAATATATTCCAATATATTCCATGTATGTTTCGGAATATATTGACAACATATTCCAATATCACGTTTCTTTGTGGCCGTTTCTGTGCTGCATCTCCATCCTTTCATCCATCTGGTGCTCACCTCATCCCTCATCTCACCTCACCCATCCATCCCTTCCTTCCTTCCTTCCTTTCTTCCCTCCTCCATCTTCATTACAGACATCCGACTGCGGGTTCGGGCGGAGTATTCGGAGCACGAGTCGGCCTTGAGGGGAAGGGTCTCCTCGGACAAGCAGCAGCCCCTGGAGCGGCAGTTCGAGCTGTTCAGTCGCGCCAGCATGCTGCTCCGCGCTCGCGACCTCGGCTCCATCGTCTGCGACATCAAGTTCTCAGAGTTGGCCAACTTGGACGCCTTCTGGGCCGACTACCTGAGCGGAGCGCTCCTTGAGGCATTGAAGGGTGTGTTTATCACGGACTCACTCAAGAGGGCGGCGGGTCAGGAAGGAGTCAGGCTGCTGGTCAGCGTGGACCAAGACGACTACGAGGAGGGCAGGAAGCTGCTGCTTTGTAACCAGGCACAGGGCAGGGCAAACGGCACAGTGCGGAGGTGGGTAGGCACGTGTGAGCGCTGGTTTTGATCTGTCTGCCTCCTTGTGGTTGTTTTTCTTCACATTTTCTCCGTCATTTGGCATTCTGGGTGGTTTGATATGAAGTGATTTCTTATAAAGAAACGTATCAGCTTCTTTATTTCTTTGATAGACTTGGTTCCTAAAGCACACATTTAAGCTACTTTATGATACAAAACCAAAAGGGTCTTGAGTTTTTATGTATAGTGTTGACAATGGTAAAAATGTGGTAAATATGAAAAAAAAAACTTTCTATGAAGGACACCTCTTTCCATTCACCACCACTGTTAACAGTTCTGACATTGTATGTTTTATGAATACACTTTAGGCTACACAAGGCTAAGCGTTCATGCTCGGATTAACTCCTGGAGGCCTTGAATGCTTTGTATGTATGGTTCCTACTGGTACCGGTACCTGCTGAGACACGGTTTGAGGAGCGTGAAACACAGTAATCCCCCAGTTTTACATGGATCAGGAGTCGCAGATTCAGTCACATGCAGATTTTTTTTTGGAGAACTCCGTTTTACATGGAAATCCCCACAATAATGCAGAGACTGCAAATACAGTGGCTTGCAAAAGTATTCACCCCCCCTTGAACTTTTCCACATTTTGTCACATTAACAGCCACAAACATGAATCTATTTTATTGGAATTCCACGTGAAAGACCAATACAGAGTGGTGTACACTTGAGAAGTGGAACGAAAATCATACATGATTCCAAACATTTTTTACAAATAAATAACTGAAAAGT
>JBBIGB010000006.1:1756064-1772926 GCA_037577075.1 Alestopetersius hilgendorfi
GCAACTTGGGGTTAAGGATCTTGCTCAGGGACCCAGTGGTGGTGCTGAAGGTAGGATTCGAACCCATGACCTCTTGGCCCAGAGGCAAATATCCTACCCACTGAGCTACCTCCACCCGGTAGCTCCAAATATAGAGCTTTTGAATTCATAGTGATGTCACAAAAACAATTAAGATCCGCCTCATTGGCTTACAGCAGGTTAGCCCTTTAAAACAGTCATGTTGATACAAGTGTTTCCTTCTGTTTTCTTAAAGGAGATGTGATACAAAGCACCCAATCAGAACAGATGTAATTTGCATTATCTAACCTCCATAACTGCATGGATGTTTCAGTTCATTTGACTTGAGGATTGATGTTTGCAAATGAGCACTGTTCTGTTTGGCTGCTTTGTATTGCACCTCTTTCAGAAACTTCAGTGGGAATGGACAGGGCTTAGCTCCCGTAGGCTGAACGAATAATTCTATTTATATACATTGGGTTTTGTGACATCACAACAAACAAGTGCATTTGAAACAGGCTGTTTTCTGCAGCTGTGTATCTTTGTGTGAACCTGTTGGCGTAATCAGGCTCAGGTGTGCTCCGGTGGTCTGGAGGGCAGAATGAAGTGGAGGGTGGGGCTGCTGTCCATGGTGCTGAAGACTGAAGGTTTAATCCCCACTCTGGGGGACCCAAAGAGTGATCTGGCTCGTGAAGAGCTCAGTTATTATGCAGTCAGAAAGACTGTGCCTTTAAGTTTAAAATATGTAAATGACCTCAGCTCTGATTGGTGCCCTGCATTGAGCCTCTGTAGGCTGTAGCTGTAGTGTGAATAGGAGGATGTGTTACATCGGTGGTTTCAGACTTGGTCTGTTACCCAGCAGTGTAAGCCGTTATCTCAACATAAGGAGGGTTTGCAAAGTACAAAATGCCTTACTAATGTGTATAACACCTCAAAGCAGCATCTGCCATGAATTTGTACAGTGTCTCTTTCTGGTCAAGGAGCCGCAGAGTGAGGAGCTTCACTCCTCTCCTCCTGTGACAGTAAAGAGCTTGACTGAGTCTGATTGATGTAACTAGGCCACGTTCCATTTCTCTCCGACAGGTAGCCGAGGGGCTGACACAGAGGAACGGCTGGTGGAGCATCTCCTAAACCCTGCCCACTACAACAAACTGATCCGGCCGGCGACCAACGGCTCGGAGCTGGTGACCGTGCAGCTGATGGTGTCTCTGGCCCAGCTCATCAGCGTGGTAAGTTCAAGTTCAAGTTTACTTGGTAATTCAATGTGCTTTATGGAATTATATCTAATGTAAAAAATGAGAATACAAAAATGTGTAAATTTAAAGAGCAATAGAAGTGCAAATGTTTAAAAGAAGGGAGAGGGTAGTTTTAGTAGCTGTTTAAAGCTACAGTTGCTGCAGATCTGATACTGATAAGCAGTTGGTTGTATCAACACCATTTCACCATGTTTAGCTTTTACCACTATCTGAGCAGCTCCTGCAGCTCTAACAGACCTACCAGTATTATATACATCATATTAGAGATGTATGTTGATGCAGAACACAAAGTTCTACTAGCGCCCCCTTGAGAATCAGTACACTGACAAACTGCCTAAAACTGCTCAAGATCTTAAAGCACATATCACTGTAAAATCTTCACACTGAAACTTGACATATTTCTTTATTTTCCAAACACACTGTTCATTTCCCCCTCCATTCATGAAGCCCAAATAAGGAAATTAAGCTGCTGTTTCAATTGACTGTTTTTGTGAGGTCCCAAATCCAAGACATTCACATAAATCAGCCCATAGCAGTTTAACTCCACCCATTCAGTGAAGTGTCTCAGGCCAGAGGGTTTTTGCATGGGGTGTGACACAAACAGCCAATAAGAACTGAGCTCATTTACATATATCAGGGTTAAAAACACAATTACATTATTGGCCACATTAAAATGAACTGTGGAACCCCCAAATTATATATATATATATATAAATTAATATACAAAATACTATGCCTCCATTACAGTGAGTGGGTTGTGGAAAATATACACCTATAATATTATCTATAGGTTTAATATAGATAAATTAATACACAAATTACTATGCCTCCGTTAGAGTGGGTGAGTGGTACATGCTGAGTTGTGTAATAGAGCTCCATCGGCTCTGTTCGCTTCTCTCCATAGCTTTATTCCCACCGGCGCTGCGCTGCTCCTATAGTTCTCCTGCTCACTGAACACTCGCCACTCATTTTCCCCACTTTAGCCTCTTCCACGCCTCTAGCCAATGCCCTGTATTGTATCAGGGACCTGCTCAGCCCTGATGGTGGAATGAGGCCGAAATCAAGATGCGCTCAGAAGATAGTGGTGCAGAAACACACTGTTCAGAATTAACGCACTGTTAGTGTTGATGTGGCCGTGCTCATCATCGTCTGTTTTATACTGGAACAGTTATGAAGAGTTTTACTTTGGTGCGTTTTTGTATTAATCTCCACATAATGTTTGTTTTACAGCAGTGACTCTGTATTTTATAATGTGGCTTAAGATCAAATGCAGTTTTTTCCTTTTTTATTTATTTTTCCTTAGTCTAAATGTGGCCAATCAGCCAAAACACAAGCAAAAATCATTGGCAGTTAGTTTAATCCTTAAGCTTTGTTGTCTCTGTGTGAATAGGACCCCCGTCCCTAGCCAGCATGGGCATCTGTTCGTTGACCAGACAGAATTGTTGGATAGTGTTCTCCTCCAAACGTGTTGAAGCTGTCCTGTGAATAGCGACAGCTGGAGGAAGCACATGCTCACATTCACCCTCCCAGTGATGGTGGTCTTCTATAATTGGGGGAGTCATAGCCTGTGGGTAGAATTGTGATTTATGCAATAAATACAATAATTATTTCACATAAAGTCAAACTTGAATTGGCCACATCTGGATTCAGTGGAACACTGGACATTTGATTTTTTCCACCACTCCATTCTTTTAACCACCTGGTTTTATATCTGAGCACCCCAGTACACCATGTGTTTCAGTTACTGCTTAGCTACATTAGCCTTGCATTTACAGCAATTTGGCAGATGCTTTTACCCATAGCGACTGACAATAATCAGTAACTTTGCGGTCAATGAGTTCACAGGCAAACGTTTTACCCACTCGGCTACAATCACGCCCCGGTAGAAAAATTATATGAAAACCAAAGGAGCACGGTCTCTGCTGATGGACCCCATTTATTTGTATTAATCTCAGTCCTATTCTATGTTCTGTTCTAACCATTCTGTACTTTCTCTCTTTGTGTGCTTAGCATGAGCGCGAGCAGATCATGACCACCAACGTCTGGCTCACTCAGGTCAGTTTTGCTTTATGAAACACATCTCCTTTCTTTACCTCCCGCACCGTCCAGCCTTCTTTCTCACACACCAAAGGGTCTGGTGCATGCATGAGTGAACCCAGGGTCTGTAGCACCTGAGGTATGGCCAGGCTGTGCCAGCTGAATCATGCTTATTTGTTCTTCACGCGAAAAAGTGATGCATGGCAGGAGTGTGTGTGTGTGTGTGTGTGTGTGTGTGTGTGTGTGTGTGTGTGTGTGTGTGTGTACTGGTGTGGGAGTAGTATGGGGTGAAGGCTGAAAGGTAATTAATTTGATGGCCTTTTTCCTGATCAAAGCCCAGCTGAAAGTATGTTACATCACCATCACCATCGCCATCACTAGACATTCATTACTCCGTGTGTTTGGGTGTTAAGACGACAGCTATTTGTTATGGCTATTTAACGGCCTCACCCAGTGCGTATTTAATCAGGTCAAATTTATGGGCTGCTGCTCTTGCTCCTGCTTTTTTAATCAGGCAAAATCAGTCTTCACTGAACATCACTGAACGTTAGCATCGGCACGAATGGATCCCTTGCTTTGGCAATTCGCATGCATATTTTTGATCTTGAGGCTGGATGTCTGCTTTTTAATGGCACTTTTATTTCAAGAGCTCTTGCAAAGGGTCCATATCATGATCATTTCTTTTTTTTTTTTTTTTACTAAAACTGCTTGATCTAGTTGTATGCAAGTTTTCATCTCTGGATTGATTGCTCCTGTGATGTCACAAAAGAACAATGCATTTACCCAATCAGAACAGAAGTCAGTTTTTAAAACTACATAAAGACTCATGGTTTCATGGAATCATGGTTTTGGTACAATAAACCACACAGATATAAGAAGTTGACCTAAATTATTGTTTGCATTTTAACCATCTGCTTAATTGTGCAGGAGTGGCAGGACTACCGTCTGACGTGGGTCCCGGAGGAGTTTGACGGCATGAAGAAGGTCCGCCTGCCCTCCAAACACATCTGGCTGCCAGATGTTGTGCTCTACAACAAGTGAGTGTTGGGCACTTCTGTGGTCTGTCAGTTCGTAGGCCTGTGCTGTGCTATCTGAGTATTGGGAGTAGTCATAGTAGGGGTTGCCACTAGTAGGCGCTGTGGTCAGCAGTTGACTAGTCAGGGTTCATGTCTGAAATACAGTGGCAGGAAAAACAACCCAGGAGGAATGTTCATAAAACAGAAATTCTTCCCAAAGTGAATTCCACTGCAAACCACAGAGAACAACCTTTAATGCAGGGCACATCTTGCACCCCAAAACGTAGCACCTGCTGCTAGCAAGTTACCAACAATACTTTTTTGAATGATTGATTCACTCATTTTACAACCCGCTTATCCTAACTGGTCGACAGGTCAAGTCCAGAGCTTGCCTAATTCTGTGATCCCTGCCCTTTTCACTCTTGAGTGACCCGGCTAGCTCTTGCACTCTCTTCAAGACTTTGAAGAGCACATTAGTGACCATGAAAGCTTTACCTTAATCAGCAGTCACTAAAGCCTCTCCTGGAAATCTGTCTGAAAGCTCTCCAGAACTGGAGTCGGACCTTGCAGGACACTAGTTTATATGTGTGTATGTCATTGCTGGAATATGGCACTGGTGACCAACCCTCCTCCTGAGGTTTTACTTTCTTGCAGTTCCAACCCTAATCTAAGACACATGATCCATCTGAGCAAGCTTATCATGGTTTTCAGCGTCAGTATTGGTTTGGATCAGTATTAGAAGATAAGGCTCTGTAGGAAGGCTCTGGTTTGAAAAATTGAAAGGAAAGCCTAAATTGAGCAGCATTGGTCAACTCAGGGCCAAGGGACTTGATTCTGCTCAAGAAGTCAGTTAAATAAAGGTTTTATTTAAAAATATTTATTCTTTTCAATGCTAAGAGCTTATGGGACCAAAATATCATACTTCTAATAGTATCTGCAAGACAGGGGGTGCAAAAATGTGTCCAATCTAATATTTTGTAAAAACGTTGGTAAAAATCTTGAGCACCCAGTATCAGTCTGGCAGAACAAGTTGGACACAGCTTGAATGGAGCTAATTGTGTTCTTCTCTAAAATGTAATTAGAAATATGTATAATGATGAATGTAAATGTATAACTCTAGGAGTACTGTTTCAGTTACCTCTTGCCTGTTTCTTTCAGTGCTGATGGGATGTATGAGGTGTCTTTCTACTCCAATGCTGTGGTCTCCCATGACGGCAGCGTGTTCTGGCTTCCACCGGCAATCTACAAGAGCGCCTGCAAGATCGAGGTGAAGCACTTCCCATTCGACCAGCAGAACTGCACGCTCAGCTTCCGTTCCTGGACATACGACAGGACTGAAGTAGACTTGGTTCTGCGAGCCGAAGTGGCCAGCATGGATGACTTCACGCCCAGTGGAGAGTGGGACATCATCGCCTTACCGGGGCGTCGCAATGAGAACCCGTCTGACCCTACCTACGTGGACATCACCTATGACTTCATCATTCGCCGCAAGCCACTCTTTTACACCATCAACCTCATCATCCCTTGTGTCCTCATAACATCTCTGGCCATCCTGGTCTTCTACCTACCTTCCGACTGCGGTGAGAAGATGACCCTGTGCATCTCTGTTCTTCTTGCACTCACGGTGTTCCTGCTGCTTATTTCCAAGATCGTGCCCCCAACCTCGCTGGACGTCCCGCTGGTGGGCAAGTATCTGATGTTCACCATGGTCCTGGTTACCTTCTCCATTGTAACCAGCGTTTGTGTCTTAAATGTGCACCACCGCTCGCCCACCACCCACACCATGCCCCCGTGGGTCAAGCTGGTCTTCCTCGACAAGCTGCCTGCCTTGCTTTTCATGCGGCAGCCACGGAACAGCAGTGAGCGCCAGCGCCTTCGCCAGCGACGCCGGGCAAACGAAAGGCGGGAGGGTGGCCGTGGTGGCCTGATGGCCGGGCTGGGCCTTGGAATCCCTTCGGAAAGTGGAGAGGCATGCACATGCTATGTGAACCGTGCCTCCGTCAAGCAGTTTGGATCCGAGCTGGGGGGAGGCAGTGGAGGCGGAGGCAATGGAGGCAGTTCCATGGACGGATTAAATGGGTTGAGGGAAGGTGGGCGCGAGGGCAGGGAAGGGACCTCTACACCCTTGCAAAGCTCAGCTGTGTCACGAGGGAAGCAGCAACAGCAGCAGCAGCAGCAGCCAACCACAGTCCTCACCCAGGCCCTGCTGGGGCAGGCCTGCCCAGGTTTTGAGGAGGCCGTGGACGGGGTACGCTTCATTGCCAACCACATGAAGAGTGAGGATGACGACCGCAGTGTGAGTTGCTTTATACATATAGATTGCTTCAGTCAGAAATGCTTATCATTAACACAGTACATGCTCATGGAATAAAAGTAAATGCCAACATGGAAATCTTTGTTGGGGATCTGAGTGCCATGGCCTAAAGGTACACCCACCATTGCTCCAGGTGTTCAGTTGTGCATATAGCCATGTAATATCCATATGAGAGCAGTTTCAAATAGGATGAATTTAGACCAACTACAAGCTCAAGTAGTTCAAAATCAGTCTCCAAGGTGTAAGGTGTAACTAGGGAGCAGTGGAATTGCATTTTCTAGAGTGATCAAGCACTATTGAACTAATGCTCTTGTGGCTGAATGCAAAAAGACCCTAGTAGTAGCAGTGTTCCAACATCTCACACCACCAAAAACAATAATAATAATAATAATAATAATAATAATAATAATAATAATAATAATAATAATATGAAGAAGAAGTAGAAGTTGGAATTTTATAGCAGCTTTTTACATTCAAGGACACTTTACAACATAAACACACACAAAATACACAAACACACACTGATTCCCAGCTGGCAGGTGGTCTCTGATTGTACTCAGTAGTCAAAGTTCTTTGTCAGACTGTCAGTCGCCAATTCAGAGACTAGTTACTGTCCCCTGCCACAGGTCAAGTCCCCTGCTTGCGTAATTGTCAAACTTCGTTGCCAAAGTGAAAATTCCACATCAGTATGGTGCAAGAACCCTGTTTTGTGGTCCAGTTCATTCCACTTCGCCTCACAGCCTGGTTCAACTGCACCAGCGTGATGCAAAGACTGTGGCTCATGGTCCAATCAGACTCCACCGTCATCATGCACGGACCCTTCTAGCAACTCTCATGGCTCATGGCCTTAAAGTTCAAAACCAGTCAGACTCCATCACCACAGGGAAGGGTTTAGAGTGATGGGTATGTGGATGCTTTTGAACATATAATGTGTGCTTTGATAGGAGCAGTAGAGAACAGAATACACAGTTCAGTGTCACCTACAAATCAAAGTTACTAGATATGTTTTTTTCTTCATAACACTTGTCTGGCATTAGATTTTTTCTTTGCTGCTGTTCATCTGTCCACCTTCTGGACCTGAATTTGCCGAAGTGTAAAAAAAATTGTAATCATTCCCCTCAGGTTATGTTGCGCTCCGGAAGAAAAATGCATTGACCCTAGCTGCCCTGTTACCGCCTGAAGTCGCCTCAAGTGTGAGGGTGTTTTTCTGCGGCACTGACCCGCAGCTATGTCCTTATTGAAAGAGATCACACTGCAATGCCACAACACTGCAGAGACCTAACACTCTGCATGACTCATGGAGCACTAGGTAAAGGGTGGCATCGCAAAGGCCTGTAAAAGGATCTCAAATCTAAGTGCCTGTTATTAGGCAAGGCAACATTTCCAAACAGTGTCCAATATTCTTACACCTACCAGGAAAACATGTTAGCCATACTGCAAAGGTAGCACATGGAGGAGGACATAGTCATATCCCAATGGTAATAGGTAGGACGTTTTAAATAAGACTGAATTCCAATTTGTCGTGCTGCAATGGGAGCCGTGCCAATCTGAGCTTCTTCTCTGTTTTCCCCTCCATCCATTTTTAATTGCCATTGTCCACATATAGTGTTCAGCTGCATAGATCCATCTGGTCACATGGTATCACTAAGCGGGGACTGTGGTTTGATGAAGCAGGGATGTGGAGGCTGTGACAGGCCGTCTCAAAGCATTAAACAGCACGGATATGTGCTCTCTCTCCCCCACGGCACTGTGCATCACACTCACTTGCTGGCTTTTAAATAGCATACAGCCCTATACTTCTGAAGGCAGGCTCACTCGGAGTTACACAAACAGAACGATATAAATATCCAGGTAAATTTGGAGGGAGGATGTAATTCACCTGTGGTCGACTATAACTGTAGTCCTTGTCTTGGCATAATACCTTATCTGTCAATAGTCAGGAACTCCACAGGAACCACAGTGTGGATCACACACAGCTGTGTAGCCGGACTGAACACCTCATTGCCACTATACTGAAGGAAACAAAGTGTAAGGATCTGAGCAAAATTGTGATGACTGGGCTAGAGTATCTCCAAAACAACAGTCTTTGGGGGGTGTTTTCAGGATGCAATGGCCAGTGCCAACCAAGAGGGGCCCAAATAAGGATGACTGGTGACCCAGTGCAAGTGGTCCAAAGGTGATCAGCGAAGGCTAGTCTGTCTGGTCCGATCCTATAGAAGAGCTGCTGTAGCACAAACTGCTGAAAAGGTTGCCTATGATAGAAAGGTGTCAGAACGCACAGTGCATCACAAGTGCTGCGTATGGGGCCGTGTAGACACAGACTGGTCAGATTGCCCATGCTAACCCCTGTCCACCACCAAAAGCACCTACAATGTGCTCTGGGCAAAGGGTCCTGGAATACATGTGAATGGCACTTTGAAAGCACCTACCTCAGCATAGTGCAAAGAATACAGACAATCCTTCATGGCAGTGTTCCCTAACGGCAGATGTGTCCTGCCTCACTGCAAACACTGTTCAGGAACAGTTTGAGGAGTTTTGTTGATTTGTTCTGTTGATTTGGCCAAATCTGAGTCTGATCAACCATGTGATGTAAGTGCTGGACAAACTCGTCTAAGCTATGGAGGCCCCACCTTCATATATCACTAAACTGCATCACTAAACTGACAGCTCACCATAAGTACATATATATATATATATATATATGTACTTATGGTGAGCTGTCAGTTTAGTGATGCAGTTGAATGTGAGAAATGATCAGCTTTTCTTAAAGATCAGGGTTAGCATGGGGTTCCCTTCAGAGAGAATTAAGAGGCTCTGCTCATTCTGCCCATCATCTGTACTTCATCCCCATGGTTACGGGTGGTCTCCATGCCGACCCTCTTTGGCAGCCATCGCCGTGGTAACAGTGCAAGTCCCTCCGTGTCTCACCTCATTAGAGCAGTGTGGCGGAATGAAGTCTCTGTGCACATTAACCTTTTCCCTGACCTCTCTCTCTCTCCTTCCCTCTCTCATTTTCCCTACAACACATATCTCACTCCCACTCTTTTCCTCCGTTTCTCTCTCGCTTCATTTTTCTCATTACTCTTTTTGTACCTTTTGCTTCTCAACGTTTTATCTCGTCCTCTCTGCCTCTGTCCTCCCATCCTCTCCTCCCGCTCTTCCTTCAACACTGTCCGAAATCTCTCTCTCTCTCTCTCTCTCTCTCTCTCTCTGTCTCTTTCTCTCACAGGTGAGTGAGGACTGGAAGTATGTTGCCATGGTGATTGACCGCCTCTTCCTCTGGATCTTCGTCTTTGTCTGCGTCTTTGGCACGGTAGGGATGTTTCTCCAGCCGCTCTTTCAGAACTCGTCCAAGACGCTTATCAACACACCCGGCTGACCGGTTGGCCATCTGAGGCAAACCTTTGGACTCTTCACGGCCCATGTGGAGGCTGAACGGACGAAGGGGAGAGGGAGGGCCTGCCCAGGGGGAGGGGGACTGGGACTGGTTTGCGTGGGGCTTTGGACTGCGCCCATAATCTGCTAGGTTTATATGATGACTTTTTGGAATATCTAAACACAAACAACTACCATCATTCGTTTTTTTTGGCCCAGTACACCTTTTTCCAACCTCTCTCCCCTCCCTTTGAGTGACAAACTCCAGAAGCCGAAAAAGAGAGAGAGACAGGCAAAACTTTGCTCTACCAGCCAATCGGTGTCGAGATTGAGCCACTGACGCCCACAAAGCTCCGTCTTCTGACCGCCACCAAGCATTACAGACTTGTGCCCGCTTATTGTCATTGGCGAGCCCATCAAAGAATGGTGGTCTTCCCACGTTTATGCGATGGCATTTCTTATCTCCACTCATTCTGAACGGATTTGTTTCTCATAGTCTAGAGGCCTAACACACTTTTAGTGCATTGCAGTACCGGCGTCATTGTTTCCTGTTGCGTGATCCTTGTTTTTGATCGAGCTATTGGTCCTTTTTGGGCTTTGATGCAGTATGTATTATTCTAATTAACCTACTCAGAATGTGTTATCAAGTAACCACTAATGACCATACACATTGATGAGAAAATTAATGAGATGGGGACAAACAATGTGAGGCAGCAGATGGACGTAATGAAGGCCGTTGAAAGGGGTTGCCAATTGATCAGGGATTGCTACATACAAGAGGATCTCTGAGGGGAGTATGACACATTTTGGGGTGCTGGGAGATCTCAGCTCTTATAGAAGAGACTACACAGATGGAGAATCAGGTCAGATTTTCTGAATTAGACAAAATGCAAAACCTTGAGAATCTACCTGCATAAAAACGCTTGGTTCTGTTACAGCTGTGGTACACATATCAGACTGAAGCAATTTTGCACTGTTTTTTGTAGGGCCTGACCAATAAAAAATTGTCCTTATTATGCATTTTAAACTGCTTTGGCTGACCAATATGATTGTGAATGTTAATAACAATGTGTTGATCACTGATCAGCTACAACGTTAAAACCAATGACAGGTAACAGGTAACACTGATAATCATGTTACAGTGGCACCTGTCGAGGGGTAGGATATATTACATAGCTGATGTGAGGATATGCGTCAGGATCTAAGCACCTATGAAGATGACTGGGTAGATAACTGGGTCAGAGGATCTCCAAAATGCCAAGATTTTTCAAGGTTTGTTATAGGTATGCAATAGTTAGTGGCCCAAGAAAAGAGGACAAGAAGGCTAGCCTGTTTGATCTGCTCCCATTGTAGCATAAACTGCTGAAAAAGTACATGCTGGCTCTGACAGAAAGGTACTAGAACACACAGTGTATCCACCTTGCTGTGTATGGGTCGGAGTTCCCTTACTGACTCTGGCCATCACCAAAAGTGCCGACAATGGACATATAAGAATCAGAACTGGACCATGGGACAATGGAGGAAGGTGGCCGGGTCTAATGAATGGGTGCATGTGCGTCGGTTACCTGGAGAAGAGGTGGCATCAGGGAAGAAGGCAAGCCAACGAAGGTGTGATGCTCTCGGCAATGATCTGCTGGGAAACCTTGGGTCCTCACATTGATTTACTTTGATACTTACCACCAACCCAACCTTTGCTGCAGGTCTAGGACACCCCTTCATTGCAACATTGCACCCCTCTTAGCCTCCAAAAGTCCCCAGGGGAACCTACACAATATTAGGCAAGTGGTTTGATTGTTTCAGCTGATCAGTGTTTGAAATTGAAAATGCAAACAGTATTTGACAGAAGTGGCTTAACATATTGGTCAGGGAAGGCCTCATTAGCGCCCCCTTGTGCATGACATTGTGGAAGCTGTTTAAACCTGTTTTATTTATTATCTGTATTTTTCCTAGAGGACAATGCCTTCATTTTGGCCAAAAGATATGTTGGTCAGGCTCTACTGTTTTGCTACTGCTCTCCTTTTTCATCCCGTCCACTCCACTCCACATTTCCTCTCCAGTTCCAATCATACATAATACCTGTGAGCAGCTGTAACTTCTGTTACCGTGTGTTATGAATGAATGTGTGCGCGCCACACAGTGTATTATTAATGATTCTGGTCGATCTCATTTGCAGCGCTGGGTAACAATACACTCCTGCACTACATTTGTACCTTTATTGCACCACTCTCAGCCTCTCCTTTCAACTGTTGTAGCTCCTCGCTTTAATCTCTTTACCCTTTGCCTTCGAGTCCTTCCCTTAGAGAAATATCTTACTACCTTAATAATAAGTATCATGGTATGATTATGAATATCAATACAGCTCTTTATTACCTATGTGCAGGGTATCCTTAGAAATCCAGGCCATCTGGGCCACCGTATCCTGCTCATTCTTTTGTGCCACATCAATTGCAGCAATTTCAGGTTCGAGCTAGAATCAACGTTTTTTTTTTTTTTCATAAAGCAGCATCACTTTGTTAACTTTCTGAGGTCTCATTTTTCTTAGAACTTGAAAGAAGGATTATGTGGTGAGAGTAGGGCTATGATGATTAGTTGACAAAGTCATAGTCGACTCTTTAGAACCACTCTATTACATTCATATGATACACACAGCCATTCTGACAGACTGCAGTACACTACAGGAAGCATAGGGGGCAACGTGGTGTTTTGTTGCACCATCTCCTGCTGCAAGAAGGATCGTGATGGAGGTACTGTAATAAAGCGAGAAGAAATGGCAAATCTTATAATGGTTTGCTTGGTTGATTAATGGAATTACAGTCCATAAATTAACTGATTATAGACATAATAGTTGCAGGTATAGCTGAGGGTCTGTTCCTGTGATTCATCACTGTCCTTCTGGTGCTCCTGCCACTGGTCCTGCACCATGCATTATTGCCTGAGGGATTCAGGGCAGACCAACAGAGCCGTCCACAGACAATACAACTGTACCACTCTGCTTTTACATTCCAGAAAAGGACTCCAGGAAGATATAAGTCTACCTTACCATGAGATCTATGTGTTAGCCAATAAATGTGCACCCCCTATACATATCTTAAACACACCCTCCTTACACACAGCCTTCCTCTGCCTGACCCCTCACCTCACCTTAATCTGTTCAATAAAAGTTGGAGGTTCGTTACTCTCTTTGTGTGTTTTGTTTTTTGGTAAATGTAAGCGAAGTCACTGAGACATCTCTCTTCATGCTCTGTGTCAGTTTTCAAATAAGCTCCAAGAAGATCTTGTGATTCTGTGTGCTATCAAAACTAGAGGGAAGCAGAGTTGACTTTAGGGGTCAACCATCAGGTAATCCCCTCTTAGGTTATTGTTAAAGTACTGTTTATTGTACGGGACACCAGCATTGTGCCCACTATGGCACTGTATCCTGCCCCTTTTGGAGCCGCTTGGACAAAAACCAGTGAGGCCAATAGTGTCTTTAAAATGTGATCTTTATTATAATGTGGAAGAGTGGTCTTACAGTGATCAAAGACAAAAAAAAGGTTTTAAAAAAACAAAGCAAAGAAAAGGGAATGACAATATTCACATATTCAACAATGACCATCATTGAACTGGATCTCACTCACTCCCTCGCTTTTCAATTTTCACTCAAGATTTTTTTTCTGGGAGGGGTTTACAGCACATGGCCACGGCCAGTGGCATATTTCACCCACCTACAGATGAGTGTGTGGTGTTTTTCTGCACTCCTAGGTGGGTAAGGATCGTAGCACATGTCTGTCCCCCCTTCCCTTCATTTCCCCTCCTTTCTCTCCCCCCTTCCCCACCCTCCGTCATTCAGTGGTCAAGTGTTGGCTTGAGTTTAGAGAGACAGGGTGGTAACTAGTCTTTCTTGGTGGCCTTCTTGTTTTCGTCCTGGTGGTACTCCAGGAAGAAGTCGTTGCAGGCCACGGTGAGTGCCCCCACCAGTATAATGAACTCTGTGAAGTCCACCTCACCATCGTTGTTGGAGTCTAAGTCACCCATCACCTTGTCCACAGCATCCTTGTCCTGAGCGTTCTGTTGGAGTGAGTGGACATTAACCCTCAGTGCCAGTTATCACCAGCAATAAGACAACAGCATACGTTCATCGTCAACTCTTTCATAGCTATTTGAAACAAGCGAAGAAATGACATAGAAAGAGTAAAATCTAAACGTTGCTTGTTTAAGGTATTGGATTATATATAATGCCGAAGTTTTCAGAAGAGACTGGTAGAAGGTTTTTAATGTTGTTACCCCCAGGTAGTTTCCTAGCTCCTGTGTCAGCATCTCCTTGAGTTCCGCCCTGCTGAGCGTGTACTTGTCTCCCTCGTTGCCGGAATATTTGTGGAAGGTTTGGATCATCAGCTGCATGGCGTTCTCCAGGGTGGAGGCGTTCTCTGAGTTCAGGACAGACATTCTGTGGAGAGAAGGACCAAGATGGAGGGATTGGTTCGTGCTCAACCGCACTGGCTGAGACTCTGGAAGGTTGTATTTTTGGGGCCTATTAAATATTGAAAAAGGCCAAAGGAGGCTTATTTCGGCCGGACCCTAAAAATACGCAGAATAAAAAAAACAAAGGGAAAGGCTGTTTCCAGGACACCATGCTGACACATACTCTCACGCCACTCCCAGCTGTGTGTGTGTGTGTGTGTGTGTTTTGGTGGTGGGGTGGTGTGGGGAGGAGGGGTCTTTAACTAGAGAAGGGAAATGTGAGCCGTCTGATAAGAGTGAAATCCGAAACCGAGAAAAACACATTCAGATATTGGAGAGCTGGAAAGGAAGCTCAGCTTAACCCTCACTGCATTGGACTCAGATAAGAACACACACACACACACACACACACACACACACACACACACACACACACATACATATTCATACACACAGCCAAGAACTGAGTTGTGATCCCAGTTTGTGAGCTGTTAAGAAGATTGGATTCTGGCAGACATTCGCCGAAGGACACGTGTACATTGGTGCCGTTACAGAGGCAAAGCAACATCATCGGAGCTTCGGGACACATTCAGGCCAGGTATACTGAAGCCAGATTAACTGCAGTTATGTAACTGCCTAAAGCGAGTTTTAGCGCTCAACTTTATATATGCAGGGCCTTTTGCACTTTAAAAGTAATTCAACCCTGTTGTAAAAAATAGAACATTCTAATTCAATAGAAGAACATGAACACAACATGAATTATATAAGATCAAAACCTTGTATCTACAACACGGTAACTTTTCAGGAAAAGCAAAAAGTATTAGGTTAATTTTAATATATACATATATTAGGTTATTATTACTTTTGGACCATGATGCTTTTGTCATGTAACATGCTTCCGCTGGTCTTTGTAAAACAGTCAACATATAATACACTGTAATTTAGAATATAAATGAGTAGATTTTTTACTTAAGCTCTTATCACTAGATTAATGTATCCTTTGGTTTTGGTTCAATGTGGGACTATATTTACAAACGAGTATCAACCGTTGGACAAATAGCACTGATCCAAAATCATGACATCAGGATTTTTCATTCTGTAAAATTCCTATAAAACCTTCTACAACAGGTTTTGTTATCAAAGTTAGCACAGAACGTATTCTTCATACAGATACTCCATCATCAGCTTGACCAGAGAACATTTAGATGGATGCCACCAAAAAAAAATTTCCCTAATATTGTTTAACATGGTGTTTTAAATGCACTATTAAAAATAACAAGTTAATTGCTATAAGATCTGTGGTCTATATGGAGACTCCTAGAACCTCAAAAAAGTTCCTCACACTTGCGTTTCAATGAGGCCTTGAATATCAACTGAGAGGCTTTTTTTTGGCTCTTCTATGGAAGCCTTACTGATACGTTGTGTATCACAGCTACTTCCACATTCTCCATCCCATTCTGCTCACTTCCTCCCTTCCTTCCATCCATCCATCCATCAATGCATCCACCCCCATTCCTCCTCTTACCTGGAAGCTGAAGGAGTGCTGCCTCTTGTCGAAGGAAAAGCGAAGGACGCAGGCTGGTTTAGAGGAGACGAGATTGACACTGAGTTATATACCGCTCTTTCTCCTCCCCTTCCCCTCCTCTTTCTCTCCATCCTTCCATTACCTATGCCCACCTGTCGCCGTTCTCCCCTCCCCTTCTGCTTACGCTCCTTCTACCCATGTTCTACTTCGCCAAAGGCCCAAAAGCTCATTATTAAAACATTACACTCATTTCGGGTGAGTTTTGTGGCACATGTTTTTAACCCTTCGCTGCCGAACAGCAACAGACTTTCTTGATCTTGAAGCCGAGACAAACAGATGACCCTCAGGTGTAGTTATATGTCCTAGCGCTTGTCACATTAAACTTTTAGAGTTGCAGCAGCACCAGCACCCCGATCTAAATGATTAACGTACTGTAATCGATGTCGCAGACATCCCTGTATTCCTCTGAGGGCACAAAACTGGGCCAACACCGTGTCTAAATGAATACAGCTAAACTACATACAGCAGTATACAACTGTTCTCATTTATTCTGTTGTGATTGTGCACATCAGTCACAACAGCAACATACAGCTCTGGAAAAAATAAGAGAGCACTGCAAAACGGTTCAGTTTCTCAGGTTTTATCTTTTATAGGTGCAAGCATTGAACCGAACAGCTTTGCCTTAGTTTTTAAGAACTGCTGACAGTATTTCTCCTCATTTCAAAATAAAAATATTGGTCTTTAAAGGAACATTTAAAAAAATAAAACATCAAAATAAGAGAAATGATGCAGCGTTTACAGAAAACAAATCTCTCATTCACTCTCAAACTAAATGGCAATAATGAGCTTTGAGGAGCTTCTAGTAGTGTTTCACCGTCCAACTGGTCTCAGTGTGAGAGGAG
>JBBIGB010000006.1:1777276-1791274 GCA_037577075.1 Alestopetersius hilgendorfi
TGTTGTGTGTGTGTGTGTGTTTGTGTGTGTGTGTGTGTGTGTGTGTGTGTGTGTGTGTGTGTGTGTGCATGCATCATGAGTCAGAGGAACAGTCACACTGGCTTTGCAGACTACACATTACGTGGAATTCAATCACATTATGACACCATATTGGGTGTGAAAGCGCGAAGGAGAGAGAGAGAACTGCTAGCCTCCATTAACACGGAGAGATTTTGTTGTAAAATGTGTGCCACAGAATAATGACGGAGCGGTAATTAACTTAATTATTAATTTACTTACCATTCATTTATCAAAAAACGTCATCTTACTGATCAGCCATAACGTTAAAATTGCCACCGAATCACCTCTGACTTCTGAAGGTGGGGCGTGTTTTCTGCACCGTTAACAGCTGGCCCTTTAAATGCCTGACTAGAACGTCCAACAGATGCTGAGATCGAACTGAGATTTGGGAAATATGGGGGGACAACTCCTCAAACGCAAAGCATTCCTGAAGAATTATACCCATAGTGCATCCTGGTGTCATCCTTTTCGAAGGTAAGGGACACCCAGCCGTTCACATGAGGATGTGATTCATAACCCTATTCTGTTTTTCCACATTAGCCACAGTAGCTCTTCCCTGGGATTAGGCCAGACAGGCTAGCCTTGGACATCCATGATCCTGTAGCAGGTTGTTCCTCTTTGGACCATTTTTTGGTAGATACTGACCACTGCATACTGGGAACACTCCAAAGAATGTGCTGTTCTGGAGATGCTCTTACTCAGCCATCTAGCAATTTGGCCCCTGTCGAATTCATGAACTGACTGTTCTCTTGCTGTCTAATAAATCTGATTCCTAAACAGGTGCCACTGTAACCAGATATTATTCTTCACCTCTCCTGGCAGTGGTTTTAACACTGTGGGTGATCAGTATTTCTGCGCTGTTGTGGTCCACTGCGCCTTGTATATAAATTCTCAAAGTAATAATAACCTATCTGATTGTGACCAGTGTTAAGGTTAAGACTATAATGACAGTTAGATGCTGGGATAAGGTTAAGGTATAGAACCCTGGTCCTGGTGATCTAACTTCTTGAAAACTCTAGTTCCAACCACACTCTGCAACACCTGCTCAGGCTAATGAACTTTTGCAGAAGTCCCCGATAGGCTGAAGCATTAAGTAAGTGGGGGGGAGGGTATTTGACCCAGGCTGGAGCTAAACAAAGCAAGGAATTGATCTTCAGGAGGAGGGCACCAACCCTGCCCTGGCATACCCCTGCCTCCGGGAAGCGCTTGTTCATTTGGGAAAAACTGTGTGTACCCTAATTTTTTTTTTGGTCTTCTCAATGCTGCAGTGTAATGGTTTTCCAATATAGTCCTGCAGAACCGCCGTCCTTCATAATTTCTATAACTATCGGCTCCTAACACTCCTAACTCCTAATCCAGTTGATCAGCCAATTATCAAGTAAGTGGGTCAGATGTGGTAAGTCAGGAAGTGCAAGAAACAGTGCAGGAATGTGGGTTCTACCTGCTCTGAATGGTGCTGGGAACCCACATTCCTGTGCTGCTCAGAGCAGGGCGGACACCAACATTTGTAGGACTCTAAGACCAAGATTGGGATCCACTACCATAACCTCAGTGCTAAGCATCACCTTCTGCTAGAAAGAAAACTGTTGGTAATTTGGTAAAAATCTGCAGAAGAAAGACATGAAAAATGCAATGAAGAAACAACAAGTAAAAATCAAAAATGGACAAGCTTTAGCTAAAAAGACTGGTCTTACCCTGACGGTGTAGGAGACCCCGGTGGTGCTGACCACATTGTCTGAGTGCAGCCATCCTCGGGTAGGCTTGTTTACAAAGGAGCCATGGCGCGTCCACTCATCTCCACCCAGCTGGCCCCCTTCCACACGGGCCCTCCGTGATGCCCCACCCAGCCGGTTCATGTCCTGTGGGGGGCGAGGAGGGGGAGAGGGAGCAGTTAGGGAGGGGCGAGGAGGACCAGAAGAAGAGGAGGCGGCAGGTGTGTCCTGCATCTCACGGCTCCCAGTTACTTGCTCATGCCGGCTGCCAGCCTTCGGGCTCGGCAGCAGAGTGGCTGACATCCCCAGCCGTAGGGACCCCATCCTGGGGAAGAAGGAGCACAGCGTGGTGGGGCTGTTCTCGGCCCGCCGTGGGGAAGAAGCGGGCGGGAGGATGGGGGCAAGGGAAGAGGAGGAGAGTGAAGAAGGGATGCCTGGAGGAGTGAGGGGGGTGAGAGGAGCGGAGGATGGAAGAGAGGGATTGGAGGCCGTCTCGTCCGTCGAGCTAAAAGAGTCGCTCCTAAAGGGGGCATATTTCGTTTTAGGGACGAGCTCCATTTTGATACGTCTGTCACAGTGACAACTCTCAGCCGAATTGAATACGCTTTATGTCGTCTTTACGTCTCTCCAAGTGTCTCTTTCGAAAAAATCACAAACTGGTCCTCTGTTTTCTGTTTCAGTTTTCAGGTTCTCCACTGATCCCTTCATTGTTGGACCACGGAGACGACAGTGCAGCGACAGCTCAGTTCGTGAACATCAGAAGAGAGATAAAGGTGAGCGACAGGGAAGAGAGAGCCAAAGTAGAAGTGTCAGAGAAAATGGAACAGACAGGGTCTCCAGTCAAATCCCAGATCTCACAGATGTTGACATCAGTGTCGTCACACAGCGTCCGTCAAAAGCCGTGTGAAGGTGTTTGCATCAGATCTTAGCCTGCATAGAGATCAAATATGGTTTACCCCTTATATTAGCTTCATTGCAGAGCACCACTTGCTCAATCGAATCTTAGTGATTGTCGTCGAAATAATACCTGTTTGTTGGTTGCTTTCAAAGGATATGTGTCACAGAGAGAGAAAGAGAGAGGCGAAGCTCAGAGAAACATTTGATGTGTGTTACTGTTTGCATGTGCTAGACTCCACTTCAGTAGTTCTTGTCCGACAGAGTCCCATAAAAAGCCTATTAGATGCAGCTGAGACTAAGAGAAGAGGCTTCCAGCGGACAGACAGATCAATATAGAATGGAGAGGGAAAGAGAGAGAGACAGAGAGAGAGAGAAAATGGATGGAAAGCACTGAACCAGGGAACACTTATCACTTAACGAAAAACAGAATTGCTCCAGTAAGAGAGGATTAGCGAGAACATCGTCCTCCACATGACAAGCACAAAAGGTTCAGAATGTTCCAGTTAAAGAAGTACAAATCACAAAATCCCACTGAGTGGTTTAGGAACTAAACCTAGTCCTAGTTAAAAGTACTATATACACACACGCTAATCATCTAGTCCTGATGCAACATTCGAGAGACTGAGATCACGCAGTCCTCGACAAACAGATGCAGCTGGAAAAAGAAATGGGCCCAGACCAAGACCACAGAAAGCACCAAGACTGGTCTGGGTTGAACTCACTTGGCCAACTTTTTCCCTTCTCTTTCACCGCAACCATGCCTTCTCCTTTCCTTTTTCACTCCCTTTCTTTCTTCCTCCAAATGATTCGGGGTCCCCTGTCATCCAGCTGTATCCTCTCTCTCTCTTTCTCCTCCTCCTCCTCCTCCCTCCTCTTCCAGATCACCTCCGGCTGAGCTTCCCTCCCTCCTTCGGCGCTCTTTCCCTTCCCTCGGTCGCCCTCTCTATCCTTCCTTTCCTGGAAGCCCTCCCTAAGTCTCCAGACTGTGTACTGGGCCCTGGTCCTTCTCTCCTCCTCCTCCCGCTCCCGCTCCCTCTCCTTCTCCCGCTCTCTCTCGATTACACTCGCCCTCTTCTTCCAGATGATCTCTCTCTCCCCCGCTCCCCCTCCCACGTCTTCTCTCCCGTTCTCCAGGCTGCCTCCTTTACTGCTCTTCCTCTTAGTTATAAAAATAGGAAAAGAGCGCCGTTCTAAGGTCCTGACTGCTACTCGGTCTGCTTTCAGACTATAACTAAGAACCAATGATCCAATTCTAATAAGAGTCCAACTGTAAAACAACCCTTGAGTTTCCTAAGTAGATTGTTAAGATCACACATAATATAGGTGTGCATGCATATAGAAATATGGTCGGTTTAGAAAAAAGGTGAAGTGTCCTAACAGCACTACAAACGTTTGTTTAATGTTCTAGAAACAATGTGAAAACTCGCCTATAGAAAAGATAAGGTTGAGCACCATTAGTGGAACTTCTCAGATCGTGGGTTTTAGGTTGAGAAAGAGAGGCCCTGAAATAATCTTGTACAATGAGAACCAGGGTAAATAGTGTCATGTGCTAGAATTACGTTTTGGAGTGATAAACCACCGAACCTCTTAACGACTGAGCTCCCACAGGAATGACAAACGCCAGCTTGTCAGCCTAACGATAATGAGACCTGATTGGCTCAGTCTGAAGTTCCGCCCTCAGAGATCTTGAGCGAGAGGGGCTCATTAAAGGCTGACTGGAAAATCAATCACGCGCTCATTACTCTAAATGACACCTTGAACCCGAGGAACAGTCCCATCAGATGGAGCAGGTCTTGATAAATCAGTTTCCTGAGAGAAAAGCTACCCTGAAAGCAGCTTGACTTAAGTCCGTACGTCCTCGACTTGAGCGCAAACAAAGCCTCGGCCAGAGAAGAAACAGTCGATAACTGCAAATGGTTTGGGAACAGTCTGGAACGGCACTTGCACGGAACAGTCTTAGCACAAGAACAATCTTCTCCCACTACATATATTACTATAATCGGCAAAGCGCTTTCAGTGACTGTAACAGTATCCACACTTCGGAACTCTGCTGGCAGAAGCACAGACTCGCTCGTCTCACTCGTGTCCTCGGAGGCTTCCGCTGCATATTTGTTTTCCGCCAGCACAGAGAAGTGCTGAGCAGCTGCTTTAATCATCAAATAGATCAACGAGATCTTAATCAGATTGTTCTAAAACAGCACCGATGGCTATACCCGGAAAAGTCAGAGCAAAGCCAATTAGCAGTCATAACAGGCGTGACAGATCAGAGACTGCAGGCCCATCGGGTCCGTTGCTGAGCATTGGGACCCCAGAATGCTGTGATTTATGTGTCCACACCACACAGATAATATACACACATCCTATTACACTGTAGGGCCAGTCTCTATGCTGCCACGAAGTATAGTAAAGTTCAGCAGCTCCGCTGAAACTAGTGTCTTTTCAGTGCAGGTCCGAAGAGCTTCAGGTTAAGTGCAATAGGTTGTGGGACTGTAAAATGCACCATTGATTATAAGGACATGGCACCGAATATGAATCCGTGATGTTGTTCTGAAGCAAGTGAGCTGTCCTGGCACTCAATAAAGCATTCAGATACGTCTCAGTGTTATGACTTATGTGTCATGGCACACACAGAGCACAGTGTTAGGGAGAAACAGTGCAAAAGGGGTAGAAATCCCAATGAACAATACAAAAAACATTAAGTAACAGTACAGAGAACCAAGCCTTGAGCAGAGTAAAACCATGGCAGCTCAGATGTAGCACCTGTTCATCAAAAATATGGCAGAATCCCTGTTTGGACTGGATGGTTCGCTCCCAAGATGGAGCGAATAAAAGAGCAGTCCATTAACAAGCTCACTGTGGCGAAGCGAAGGTGAAGTACCGGTATATACGCAGTTAAACCAAAGGCAAGTAAGAGGTAACAAGTCACGCAGAGTGTTACTTAAAGAACGCATGTGAAAAACATTCACACAAAAGACACAGACGAAAGACCTCAGATGTTGGACGTCATCGGTAGCCGGCGAGCGGCTTGCATGCCCGTCTTGGTGGAGGGATGGGTAATGAGCGGCTGGGTTGTTGTTAGTCTTTGCAAAGCTTGTCTATTGTGAGACTTAGTGCCGGTGAAAAATAGCATGGCATGGCTGGCACTCCGTAGAGGAGGCAGAAACCTGAGTTAACCACAACACAATCTCACCCACACACACATACACACAACCTATACCTACCAGGCGTACATGAACGGGACCATCCAAGACAAAAACGGAGACATGTCTCTTTGATGGAACAGATGATGTGAAAGTAAACCAGAGTAAATCCTGCCGGCGAACCCGTTGGTCAGTTTAGTCCTTAATTGCCAGAAAAGACTGATGTGAACTGGCAAACTACAAAAAGTATAAAGACAGTTGACATATTAGAGCACCTTGAAACCTGGCTTGGCATGAAGGGACAGCTTGTGCTTAACTTGCGGGAAAGAGAGAAACCTCAAAAGTTCGGTTCCCAGCAAGTTACAAGACAACAAAGAAGAACTTCAGGGTAACCAGGTTGTTGCCATGGAAATAGACTGCGGAGCAGAATCCTGCCAGACGGAATCTTGACGGAACCCAAACAAAAGGCAGCGAGTCCCGCCAACACAAAACCTGTCAGCTTCGCTCTTGGCCAATCGACACGGACCGAGAGACGGTGACGCGTCACTGGTGCGAGCGCCCAGCGAGACTCTCACCGAGAATCAATAGTCTGCTGGACATGAAGCCACAAGACAGCAAAGTTCTGCCGTCGCCTCTGCTGCCATAAAGCTAATCAGTGTTGACATCTTGACGCCGAGAGCGTCAGACTGCATCGTCATATAAAAGCGAAGACACAAAGCACGATGCACCAGGTCAATGAGAAAATCAAATATTGCTCTAAAATATGCTCTCCATCAGATAAAAACAAAACATAACTAGAAAGGATCTGCCTTAAGCACTTAGCCAACTCACAACACCAGAGAAAGTCTCTTGGTCACAGATTTCATCGATTAACACACAAAGTTTTGCATATAAGAACCTGATTGTTTTCTGCATATACTATTAAGTGACACCAGTAAAAAAAAAAAAAAAACCCAAAACAAAACAAAAAAACGAGAAATTCCTAGTCAGTCACAGACTTTATGTACAAATAATGCAGAAAAGAATTGTTGACATCTTTTGCGTTTAGTTCTGATCAGTTCTGACGGAAAAAAAGTGAAGGCAAAATGTCAATCCTTGAGTCTGTCAATCAAAAAAAGGAGAAATATAAAAAGACTGCATGATTATCTTCAGCAATGCGGTAAAAACGCTCTTATTTGTATCGAATTTGATTAGTGTTACGATCCTCGTCTTGTTCCATCTCTCTCTCTCTCTCTCTCCGTTTCTCTCTTCCCCTCGTTGTCTCGCTCAGTCTCCTCCTTCGGGGAGGAAAAACGTGGTCTCGCTTTTATCCATTGACTGGATAAAATTACAAAGTCATGGTCGGGCTCCGCTTCCTCTCGTTCACATGCAGATCCCGCTCTTCGCCCCTCTCTGGAACGGACGGCCAGCCAATCTGCCTTTGTTCTCCTCTCCTTCCCCCACGCTCTCTCTCATCCTCCTCTTCTCTCCACCTCCATCTGTATTTGAGGAGCAGTGCAGCCAACTGTCCTCTGTATCCTACGCCTCCCTGCCTAAGTGCTCGCTCCCTCCCTCCCTCCCTTTCTCTCTCTCTCGCTCGCTCTCTCTCCCTCTCCGCACGTTCACATGCTGATGCCGCTGCTGATTCCTGATTTCACATCCGTGCCTCGCTCGCCCCCCCACCTCGCCTCCTTGCAGCGTCAGTCATTCATGCATTTGAAATTTATGGAAGGCTGCACAGTACAGGCTCCCATTCTGCAATTCTATTGCTACATACAGCGACTGCACTGTAGGAAAATGTGCCCTCCAACCCTTGAGCTGGTTAAAGAATTTGGACAAAATGATTTGCATTTGACATTATTTTATCACATCATTTTATTCATGGTCTGGAATGTCTCATGATCGGCCAGGACTCGGAATCAGCAGATTTTTGCTCCAAATTTTGGCTGGTATGTTGCAGCTTGATATGAGACTGTAGCATCTATACCAAGATATTGTAGCTTAAATATGCAGTGTGTGCTAAATGTTGCTTTCGATCTCTAGCTTTGTGATTCCGGTAAAGTTATTTAAATAATGAAACCAGTTTTGAAGAGTTTAAAATGTCAGTTTGGTTCATTGAAGATCATAAAGATCATTTATGCTGTGACTGGGGTTTCCACTTGTTTATCTCTGTGGCCTAAAGCAGACTAGATCAAGTCAAGTTCAAGTAATCCACCTGGTTTGTGATTACAGAGACGTGATATTTCTTTGTAAGGCCAATGCAGTAATGAACTAAATGTTGTAGCACATTCTAAACTCTAACTCTGGTCTAATATCAGTCAAATCTAAACATCGGTTCACTACCAACATATTTGTTAAATCTGACACCAGTATGATTCTGATATGATCCCACATCAGACAAAAGAACAGAGAACGCTAGAAACATTAGATATAAATGTTGGTGCATCACACACTTAACCTGTAAAAGGGACTGAAGTAGCCCAGTCTCCTCTCCCTCTCTCTCTCTCTCTCTCACTAATGCATGTACTCATGAGGGGCAGAAGGTTGAGTGGATGGATGTCGCCGCTGATGGCTGGATGGACGAAATGATGGACGCGGGGGAAGCATATGAAGCACCCTCCCTTGGTGACCCAAGGGGTGGAAGGACAAAGGAAGGATCGTAGATGATGAGTTCATCCCTCTTTCCTTTCCATCATGTTTGCATTTCCTGCTCTCTGTTTTGTTCCTCTCCTCGAACCTCGTATGACCTCAACTTCCAGCACCTTGCCATCACATGTGCCAGCAAATGAATGGTCATTTCCTGGACTCAAGGCTAAAGGCACCGTATTATTACAGGTTATGAAACAAACCCAAGGTTAAGCGAAGGATACGCGCTAACTCTTTCTGAAAAAAGGGTCTACATGGTCCTGCCCTCTGGTCTGAGTGAGATTAGCCAGATGCCGGCGTCAGTTTAGGTAAGTGACCTAAATATTGCATGAGCTGACAACAAAAGCTGCGCCAGACTACAATTCCCAGAGTGCACCAAGTGCGAGTCTATTCACGGAGGACACGCGCGCATGGCTGCCGGTCTCCGGGGCTGGAGAGGGACGTCATGTCGGGTTTCATTCGGCTCTCTTAGCCGGTCACTGAGCCGTGCCAAACCGTCAGTCAAGAACGCCAAGAGGGAAACGAAACAGTGAGACTAAATGCGGTTGCATCATGGTCCCTTGCTCCAGGGCATGGACCCAGCAGAGAGAAAGAAAGGGGGAGAGGGAGAGAGAGAGAGAACGAGGGAGAGACAGACAGACAGAGACATGACTAGACAACAATGCACAGTACAATCTTAGTCACCGCATTCAAAACAGAAAACAAATACTAAAGCATAACATTAGCTCACAGTAGAGAACACGAGTGACTGCCTATAATGCAAACAAAAGGAATACACGGATATGAAGATACAGAAGACACAGGACAATGTTCACAGGACAAAATGCATGAGGATTTAGCTTAAGATCGTTATGCAGGGGAAGAGGACAAGAGGACAGTTAAGTTCAGGTGCCTAGACTTTTCGGGATGGTTCTCAGAGAGAAAGGCACGGACGACGGCAGGTTGCCTGGTTTTGACTGTGCTGCATGGTTACTGGTGCCAGGAAAGATTACGCTGATCGTCAGACAAAAAGTCTTTGGCCCACATGGCTGACAACAAAAGACATAACTGGGACCGGCATAAAGGAAAGGAAAAACTGTCCAGAATCAGAACAAGGCCACAGGAACCCACACCAAGTCAGAAGAGCGTCCCATCAAATCCACAGCCAGACAGTACAAGGCCAAGAGCTAGACTGAGAGCCAAACTAGGAGCAAATCCACAGAACAAAAGGAGAGGAAAACAGGAGAGAAAGGGAACGAGGATCCACACAGATGCATCCACATGGTGACGCTTCAGACGGCTTTCCCTCCACCTAGTGCATGCAGGAGTGTGTGTCTGAGGGCATTGAGGCTGATGTTGGCTGTGGGGTAAACAGCAGCACGCAGGACCTGCTGAAGATGAGGCCCACGTCTAACAGGAAGTGACTCAGAGGAGCCGAGAGTCACACTTTGATTAATTGTAGTCCAAGATGACCTACATTCTCAACTCCCCACAGAAACTTTACATGCGGTGTGTGTGTGTCTGTGCGGTGTGTATGGGGGGTGTTTCAGGGCAGAGTCTGTTGTGCTGATGCGCAGAAAAAAGTATGTGCTCTCTGCCGGCACTGGAGCTTTGCTGGCTCTCCTCTGGTGACCTATTTTGCCTAATTCTAAGAGATTTGCTGATATTTCTTTGCACTTTGAAATTTTTGGTCAGTAAAACTATGAAAAAGTGGCGATGATAAAAATGGAGGAAAAGGCGAGAAGCACCCCCTTCAAATTCAAGGCCCGGCATCAAACTGGAGCATCTTGAGGTTAAGGGTCTTGCTCAGGAACCCAGTGGTGGTGCTGAAAGTAGGTTTTGAACCCATAACCTCTTTGTCCAAAGGCAAGTATCCTACCCACTAGGCCCCCCCCACAGGTATCTGTAACTGTAATGCATGAAACTGCAAGTCACTTGTAAACTTATTTTAAGAAAACTGAGATATGAATCAAACTCTCTTGACGGGAGTTTCAGTGAGTGACTATGTGCTGTATTTTAAATTACAGCATGCTTTTGGGATCCTTAGTCCCAATAACTGCGACTAAGGGTTCATGTTCCAGCTCATGAAGAAAGAGGAGTCTATTTGCAACTGGTCCCTTTAAAACCTGTGCTTCAGTTTCACTTTGCAACTAGTAAGACCAGATAAACACGACGGATTAAGCCAGTGCATGCAGGCCCGTACCAACGCCAAACGGCGCTGTGTTCTGTCGGCTGGCTGAGCGCCAAGTGACTCTACGGCTCGCGCAAATCGGGGAGAGTAGCGCAAGAGTAAACCAGCAAGTTAGTTAAGACACGATCAGCCTCTATGCCTCAGGAAGTGTGGGGGTTTGTGTGTGTGTGTGTGTGTGTGTGTATGTGTGTGCATGCGTCAAAAGCTTACCACATACTCCATTGGACACACTCTGCTTTTGTGTACCTGTTTCCCTAGAAACACCACAAAGTGCACACAAACTCCAATTAGCATGGACATAAACAATCACACACTTTCATGCACATGTACTAGACCGTCCAATCACAGAACTTGTTTTGCTTATGGATGCACAACCTGTCGCACTGTCAGCTCAGTCTATCAGTCAGAAATCAAATGCAAAGTCGCAGCTCTGTGTCGACCCCAGCTCTGTACTCCAGACTCTCTGGAAGATTTGTGAGGCTCCATTCCTCACTATCTTTTGGGTCTTGATCCAGATAAGTCTCCTGCACTTCAGCACTGTTAGCCACCTGCTCTCAGTTAGATTTAGTCCCAGCTGTGAGGCTCCTGCACTCAGCAATGTTTCCATTTTGAGCAGAATCCTACAGTTTTAGTGCAACTTTACCCCCGCTCTACTGCAAATAAACTCGACCATTAATGCATGCAATATTTACAAAAATGTTGTTTAACATAATCAGCAATTATCACAGTTTGTTACCAACATTATTACCTGTTAATATTTTACTGTTAATATTAATATTGTCATTATGAAACCAACATAATCAGTATTCAATTTCAATATATGGCTTGAGTCAATTTCAGAATATTAAAAATGGAAATATTCATCTGCTGCAGGTGTAGTTAGCACTGACTGCCCAATGAGCCATTTATGTGAAATTCTCCACAAACAAAACAAAGAAAAAACATTTTTATGGTGAATTTCAAGCATAAGGCAGCGTGAATGGGGTGTGCTAACCTGCTGTAGGCTGAACAGACAGACTGAAAATTGCTTGACATCAAAAAATAGTGAATTCAAACTTAATTCCTCAATTTTAAATGCTTTATTTTCAAACCAAACAGATTTACTCGATTACATTTCATTTTAAACAAAGGGAGAAAATGTTGTTTGCCCACAGTATTTCATAGTGAATGTGAACCATATCGCCCTCTAGTCTTGCCACAGTGTACTGCAATCTGTCAGAACGACAGTGTTTATATTATAAAGCATTTCCATAACCAGCCATTAGTCACTGCAGGCTTAATGCATGTGTGTGAGAGATAGACAGTAAAGTGGCCGTGCTCAGACACACTCTGGAATGACAGGAATGACCGGGGTGGGGGGTGGGGGGGTATTTGTGCCCTGGCTTGCCTGCCTTTCTGTCTCGTAATGTGCACAAAGAGTAACAGGGAACTCATGTTGCAGCCTGTGAGGCTGATAATATAAGCTGCATAGAGTCGAGCAGCTCCAGCAGACAGTTACCAACAGCAACACTTCTGGAACACTTTGGGCTCCGCAGGCAATATTACATTCTTTCACTCGGCCTACCTCCCCGTCATACATCTCTTATAGATCTCTCCTTTACTCCTCTAGACAGCATTCAGCCTCTGAGTTTGCACACACTCTTTCTAGCCAAGAGACAGACATTCATTCGAACACACAAAACAAACAAGTGCGAAATATATGGTCTGAACTGAAACCTCACACTTTTCTCCTTTCTTTAGTCTTGTGCAGGACTGACTTAGCATATGGACAAAATATGGACATAATATTTGCTAAAAATTCAGAATTGTGAAATCTGACAATTATTCTATTTGCAACTTTGTGGGGCGGGGCGTCTTTTCACAGAAGGTCTATATGTATAAAATGAACACCACCAATCAACAGGCTCTTTTGAAAAGCAACTCATTAACACTAATGTTTTTTTCTTTCAGATCAGAGCCTTGCAGCAGAGTTTCAGCTGCGTGTCAGTGATTCACTTCATATTTTTTACCAGTGTCTCGTCACTGCTACCACTCAATGGTTCCTTTCCCTTCTCCAGCGATCGATTGTTTAATAAAAGCCCACCGAAGCTTCAGTGCATTAAAGTCTGTAATAATCACCTCCGAGTCTAAACATCTAAAAGTCCCCATTTACTTTTAGTCGTTTAGCGGACAATCTTATTAAGAGTGACTCACAAAAAAGTACCAACAGCAGCAGTGAAGTGGAATGTAGGGCTGGGCGATTTGGCCTAAAATCAAAATCTCGATTAATTGAACATTTTAACTTGATTACGATTAATGAATGATTATTTTAATTTTTTTAAAAGGGAAAGTAATTGAAATAATCGACCTGCAAAAATTTGATTGATTATAGGTTCTGAGTGTCGATTTCGATTACTTTTCGATTAATCGCCCAGCCCTAGTGGAATGTGACAAGAAAAAGAAAAAATCGAATATCACCGGATCTTGTTACACTAACTCTCCTTCACTTCAGCAGGCTTCACCTACGGAAGGCCAGGACTGGATGGCTTTCACGAATATTTGCAGTGCAAATATGGTCAAGTTTTTCTTCTTTATTTTAAAATCTGGTGCTCTCCAAAGTTCCACATACTTTTGAGAAATAAAGATTACTAACTTCCACTGAGCGCAAATCCCAGGTCACAGTTTTAAGCGGAGGGACATACACCACAGCCTTCTATAATAACAGGGTTTCCGGAGAGGAGAGAGGTGGGCTACGTCTGGGCCGAGGTGGCCAGCACTACGCACCATCTGTGCAGATGGAATCTGAGGCATCTGAGGCACACAGTCATCACGCGTTCACCCGAGAGTGGGCACGGAAGCCCGTGAAGGGGAGATAAATGCAAAGCTGCAGAATCCATGAGGGTGGGAGGTGAGCTTTCGTGCTTTGGCAGCTAGCGAACAGGCCTCCACTGTATCCCAGTTTTAGAACTGAGAATTTACTTTGAGAATGTGATATAGCCATCACAAGAAAAGTTGGTAGAAAAATGTTTATAAATCTTTAAGCTAAGCCCAAACATTCTTTATCAACACAAAAGTGAATAAAATGATATGAGATACATTCATTCTCACTGCACACTGATCTGTGCGTGACAAGAAAGGGCAGGAACTGGACGCTATCTGCACTCTGACTGGCTCATTTTCTTCAGGTCGGTTCTGAAAAATGGACACAATTGTGATTTCTGTCAAATCAAGGACATCAACACATACCACACAATATTACATAACAAGACAAACAACATGAAGTGAATGCCCCTTTAAGAGGAGGCTAAAATACGCCTGATTTACATTCATGAACCTATTAGTGCATGACTATATATTATACAGCTCTGGAATAAAATAGTTTATTTTTAAATCAACTTTTCTATGAGTGACAACC
>JBBIGB010000006.1:1932855-1943561 GCA_037577075.1 Alestopetersius hilgendorfi
GGCGGGGGCGGGGGGTTTAACACCATTAACGCCAAGATTACAATGAGATTAACTGCGTTAAAAAAAAGAATTGATGCCCACTATATATATATATATATTAGCATTTTATAGCTAAATTATCAAGAAAAATATCATTTACTAATTTTGAAAGAAATATGAAAGTAAATTCAGCTACATTTCCAGAGGGTAGGAGGATGTTATTTATTTCTCCTGGCTTCCCACGCTAGCTTTGCTTAGAGGAGGGAGGTTTAAAAGCAGCCCATCCGAGAGCGTTATGTAGAGTGCTGGCAGCATGTTGTAGCACGACTTCTCCGCATGACTGCTCCGTGTCTTGTCTTCGTATTTTAGTGTTTTACATTTTTTCCCCCCAATTTTCAAGCGTTATCTCTGTTTATTTAGTATTAGTAGCTGTGCCCTGTCTAAACATGTGGGGAGGGAGAGTTATTTCAACGTTTTTTTTGTGTACAAGTCTTTGTTTTGGCGCTGCTAATGCTAACTGTTAATGCTAACAGTTTATAAGGGTCAATAAAGTTTTCTGATTATTTATTTCTCCTTGCTGCTGCCATTTGCAGAGTCTGTGGCAGCTGCAGACTGAAATCTCCCCATGAAGCGTCTGTGTTTCTCTTGTTTTTCATGTTGTCCTTCTAAAGCCATGCATTTTATTACTGTAAATGACATTAAAAGAGGCGAATACAGGTTTACCATTACATTTTCTTTAAGGGTAATGCATTAAACTGAGATTAAAATTATATTAAAGTGTTCTTGGAGCATATTAGGGGGCATATTTAGGGGTTACACTATAAAAATAGACATTTTTAGGCTTTTTTTAATATACCAAAACACAACAATGCAGTTTTTCACTAGGCCTGTACGGGGGGCTCTTGGAACATAAGCCATGTATGTAAATACAATTATATAGCTTTATATATATATGCAGATTTAGAAATTTGCATGCACATGTCTATATTTATATTTTTGTATTATTTGCATGGTGTACTTTTTATATTATATTGTTGTTACTTAACTTTTGTTTGATGGTTTTTGCTGCTCTTGCCTTTGTTCTGTCCACCGTAACAATGTCAATTTTATTCTAGACCAGTATTACCCCAAAGACAAGAATAGCACTTGACCAGGGGAAGGTAGTTTAAATCTGTTCTTGTGTAAAAGTCTTGCTGCTTCAGTGGAAACATTGCTTAAAAGTAAAATCACTTTTCAAAACAAACAATTGAAGTAATGGTTGCTAACTGAAGTCGGGACAAATGACAAAGTAGTACAAGTGCTGTCATTATAAAAGTATGTCTGTTTATTTTCACTTTTATTTAAAATACTACTATTGTTCAGCTTATTAGGTGTCTGTCTTAATAATGCTATCGCTCTGCCGACTTGCCAAAATGAGCTAGCTCACCGTTTAAACACTCCGTACTTGTACATTTCCAGGTCTGATTTTTGAGTCTGCATGTTATGTACATTTGTTGACAACTACATTTTCTCAGGATAGGTTTAAACTGATAATATCTTTTTTATAATATATTTTTTTAATGTTTTTCTTTCATTTATTGTGACTAACTGTAAACTCTAACTTGCTGGCTAGAAAGCTAGCAGGGTAATGAAGCTGTATCAGCAGTAATGTGGTCATTTTCTACAAACAAACAAACTGAATGTTACTGTTTAAAGTATGTCTTTTATTAAGTATTTTATGGCTGGGGCATATAGTCCGCCCTATAGTCATTTTTAGGTTGAAAGGGAGGGAAAATGTGTTAGATTGCAGTGATTGGTAGGCTAGTTCTTTTGCTTGTGTCCATCAGATTTCTTTCCTCACAAATATAATTTAAGTAAAAGCATAGCTTGGAAATTAGCAGTGCAAATCCATCAAAATATGACATGTGCCTAAGGAAAGGGGACCACTGGTTTGGGGATTGGGGGATTTTCCTTTAGGACTCCATTGTAGACGGCGCCCTCTGGTGGCCGCTATGTGTAATATCTGATGGGGTCAGTGGGAGGAATGAAAACCGAAACTTATCCTCTGGTGCTCTTTATCTCTACACTTCTCCAGCTGCAGGCCTTCGTTGTTACTCAAGTGCTGCCTGTGCTTTTTAGGTTCGTTTTCCACACGTAATTCTGCGGACATCGCGTCACTGCTGAAAGTATATAAGCTGGGTGCAGGGGGAGGCAGAACAGGTGCCGTTTCGACTGTGTTTTTTCTATTCGACCTTTGTTTTATTACCTGATATTTCCGCTTTCGGTTTAGTGTTTTCGCTCGTTTTTCACCTGCATTCGGTTCGTTTTGTGACGGTTTTATTCTGCCATACCATCTCCACTCCTCTTCACTCCTCCACATTCGCACCACCTGAGAGAGACTCCAGCTCCTGGCCTCCCTCTGCCCACCTGCCGGTACGGACGAGTGTGTGTATGGACGGGAGTGTGTGTATCCACGAGTGTGTGCTCCGAGCTGAAGGCTTGCTATTGTCCCAGTAAAATAGCGTGCGTGATCAGGTCTGATCGGAGTCTGATGGGGCTTAACTGAGTCTGATCGAGCCTAATGCTGCCTGACTGGTTCTGATCGGAGTCAGGGTCTGTCTGGGTCTGACTGAGGGAGATAACAGCTTAAAAATAACAAAGTTGGACAAAAGTTTACATATGACTAAGAATTCAGACTAATGTTACAGGATACATATATATATATATATATACAAACATACATTTGTATGTATTTAGTCTTTAAAAATCGAACAGTGATATTAACAGTGGTTTACAAACATGGAAAAATAGATTGGCATGCATACAGTTGCATCCCTAATACCTTTACTCCACTTATTCTTTTACTCTACTTCTATAGGAAAATTTCTTCACATGTTTTGATGATATTAATGTCTAGAATAAACAGCTTTAAATAGTTTACAAACTTCTAATGCAGCACGTCTGATTTGGATCCAGCCATCAGGAGCATCTGTATCATTTGGATCTGAGTAGAACTACAACAAAACTGTTTGCAAGGAAGTTGCTGCACGCCTTTTAATTAAAAATGCATTGTGCCTCCAGACTTTCGGCCTGCACTGTGTGCGATGGCCTCGACTCAGTGCCTCTACCTCTAAAGCAGTGTAGTCAGGCCAGCGCAGTCCCCTAACTTCATGAATGCGGTGCTACAGGCAATAAAAAAAGAGACAAATAGTTTATATCTGTCTTTTTAGTGTTTAGCCAGCGAAGTACCTGTGGGTGCAGGATAGAAGCTGATTCCCTTCAGGGTTAATCCTGTAGTGTTGTTCTTCTCCCTCTTTCTTTGTCAAGTGTTCCCCTGTAATCGGGTCCACGTGAGTCACGCAGGGCCAAGACGTCAGGGCTCTGCTCTTATGTCACTATCAATGAAGTCTGCACTATTGGGGAAGGAGAATGATGTGAGCACACCAGTGAGTTATTAGGTGTACGAACAGGGACTGTTGACGCGGACATCATAAGTCCTTATCTGGCACATTTGACAAAATGTCTCTTTATTAGTCTTGTGTATTCGGTTATTTCATGTAGTTGTTTTCCAATACGGCAAAAATACATCCTCAGAATTATTAAAGGGAAAATTTTATTTCAATCTTAATGTGTTTAGATTGCTGTTCTGTCATTGCTTATTGTTTACACACTAAAGTAATGTGGAAGTCCATCAGCAAACCAGTGTTCTGTTGTGTTCTGGGTTTGGACTCTTATTTTGGTTACAGTGGGATAGAACGTCCTTGAGTGTGCCCTCGTCCCTCTCTTTCTGATGCACTGTCTCACTTTTCCCTCCCCATGAGGGATTCGCATATTACTTGCTATGCCAGGAATAAATCGTCTGTGTCACTACAAACGTGAATAATTCATCAAGGAGCCTTTTACCAAGTTATTGAGTTACAGTAGTCAGGCCTAGGCCTAAAAGACCTATAAATGTTTGTGTCGCTCGTGTGCAGGGAGAGTGTATGTTCATTTTCATTTTAAATGTAATTTACTATGTATCTGTTATGATCTTAAAACCTGTTTGTGCTATTTTCACCTTCATGTCTACTTGTTTTATTTTTTTCCCAGGTGAAGCAGAGCCTCAGATTTGAAGTCCCCCTGCGTAATTCGACAGTACATCAGTTGCTGATTGCTGAATTGCTCCCTGTGTTCACGTCCTTCCTTTCACTCGAGGCCACTGGGCAATAAGACAGTGCCCTGGACCCTACTTGCCCTCCACCCCTGCGCTATGAGCAGAGGTAGAGGAGGGCCTCCCAAAGAGCACCAGCGATTTTCCCTTCCACCCCATCAGGGACAGTACAGAGCAGGATTTTCCTCTCAAGCATTTTATAGTTACCCCAGAACCCCTCGTGTCCCAGGCCCCAATCCCAGCATTACAAGATTTCAGCCTCCTTCCCTTTATTCATACTCTCCTGAAGCCTTTCCCCGTGGCCCTACACTTTCGTTGGCTCATCCCACCCCTCCTTTGCCTGGGCTTTCCCAAGATAACCTTCATAGCGCTGAGCCAAATGGAGTAGAACGGAGAGACGAAGCAGCAGAATTTCGGCTGCAGCAGGCTCTGTTCCTTAAGGGCCAGAGTGCCCAGGCACCCAAGTTCAGAGAGCCCCCAAACTCCAGTTGGACTCCCCAGCATCAGACGGGGTATCACAATTCCCCAAAGAATAGAGGGGGCTTTAGTCGGGACAGACACAACTGGGAGAAGGGCCCACAACTTGGGTACCCCCCTAGTGGTAAGAAACTATCTGGGTGGGAGTACTCAAAAGGCCAGAATCAGACTATTAGAAGTCACTGGAACCACCAGGTAGACACTGACATCACTTGCTTGTCTACAGATTTTCATAGTTTGTCACTAGAGGGGAACCGCTTTGCCAAGTCTGAGAACTTTGACACGGTCTCATCCTGTAGTAGTTCTGGAAGCAGGGCCTCCAGCTCACTCCCTGCAGTTAGAACTTCCTTGCAGTTGACTCCTGACATCCAGAAGCAGGTTCTTAGTGCTTTGGCCTCACTTGTGCCGGGTGAGACCATCCAGGCCAGGGTCTTGGCCAGAAAGCTTCATCTGCCTAAGAAGATTGTTAACCAAGCGCTTTATGCTTTAGCTAACTGTCAACAAGTAGTGAAGCAAGGAGAGACCCCTCCTCTTTGGAGCCTTCGTAGGAACGGTGACCCCGAGCCCACCACAGGAACAGACAGACCACAGTGCAGGGTTAGATCTCATGAAAAGTTTGATCAGGAGACGCACATAAAGCAAGAGGAGGGCGTTAGCAAAGAAGCAAAACCAGACGACAGTTCGGCCAGTGAGACCTCAGCTGCTGTTGAGGCCAGCTGTGATTCCAGCAAGGAATCTGAAGATTCTGGTAAAGAAAGCTCATTTGAAGAATTAGATTCTGAACAGAAGATATTTTCATCCACGACTCTGGCTGCAGGTTTCACCACCACAATGGCAGTGAGGGATAACAAGGAGCTGATCATGCAGTACCTGTACGAGGCTGGCAATGCCACTGCACTGTTGATTGCCAAAAACCTAGGCTTGCGAACTGCCAAGCAGATCAATTCTACCCTCTATGCCATGGAGAAGCATGGAGAGCTCAGACGTGACACAGGCCATTCGCCACCTGCTTGGGAGCTGACTGACCACCGGCGAGAAAAAATGGACCGTCAGCGGAAAGCCTCGGTTGCAGTAAAACAGGACGAGTTGGAGCTGCTCAATAAACCAGAAGGTGTTCCTGCTGATCCAGCAACCCTGATTACCTCAGAGATGGTGGGTGCGTCTGGATTGTCAAGTGAGCCCGGTGAGAACATGGAGGTGAGCAAGGAGGCCATCTTGGGGAACGGAACCTTTGGGCAGAAGTCACACGCAGACATGGACGGCCTTGAACAAGTCTCCCCGGACCCCACCGATCTCTCGTCCTGCAGCGCTTCTTACTCTAGCGCTGTCCGTCGCACTTCATACTACCATGCGGATGACAGGAACGGCGGAGGGCAGTCACAGTGGGCATCCGATGAAATCCCAGAATACCTGAACACCATCCGGTCAGAAGTGGCCGTGTCGCTGGCAGCACCCCCACCTCCAGTCGAGAGTTCTGAAGCCATCAAGTTACAGAAGTTAAGGGAGGCCCGCAGCAAGAACCCTGTCAGTGGCCTAATGGAGTATGCACAGTATCTCGGCTACAACTGCGAATTCCTCCTGCTGGAGCAGTCAGGACCCTCTCATGACCCCAGGTTAGAAATATCTGTGTATGGGTCAGGGATATGAATCTTTATCATGATGCAGTTACGGTTCTTCTAGAAACAGCCATGAACTTGGATTGGTTTTTCACTGGTTTAAGAATACAGAAATAAAACATACCCTGAATACCCAGACATTTTATGCGGTGCTATATAACTGAAATCAATAACATGTTTATCATTACACTTCCCTTAGATTCCGGATGCAGGTGATGCTTGATGGACGCAGATTCCCGGCAGCTGAAGCCTCAAACAAAAAAGTGGCAAAGAAGGACGCGGCTGCACTGACCCTGCGGGTTCTCTCCAGAGAGATGGAGGGGGCTGAAGGAGTGGAGGAGGATGAAGAGCTGTCTGCTATGGTCATAGCAGAGACGAATGATTTTGCAGAGGATTCATTTGTGAGTGTTTATTCTCTTTGTTCAAGAATTAAATTTACATTGCATTGCCCTACTTTCACATCACCCTGGCTTGCACTCTGATTGGCTGTAGCTTGTAATTGCCAGTCACAGCATTTTTCACCTTACAGGATTAAAGTCAGTTGCTTCATGTCATTCAGGTGTCTGCAAAGCATCAGCAAGTCTCTCAAAAGGTATCTTTGAACAATCCACACATAGCTGTCAAAAGCCAGTGTTCTAAAATGGGGTAGTGTAAATGTGCCTTTAGTCACACACTAAGCTAAAGTGAGGCTATAGTAACTAACAAGGGATGTAGACTTGCACTCAGCACTTTGATGTTAAATGGACATTCAAGTCAAATCAAATCACTGCATCTGTTTGAACATGCCAGTTGAAATACCAGAAAAACCATCTTTGGATGATATAGCTTGAAGGTACAGGAACTTATTTTGGTTATTGCAGTAAGAGAATATTAATGAATAGGTTTGTGTGCTACAGGAGACTGCGTGCCAATAAATGACATTAAACTCCAGGACCAGGCTGGAATACTCCTCTAAATAATCAAATAGACTGACCTATAAGGTGTCTAACAGGATGCCATATTAGTGTCTATGAAAATGACCAAGGCTATCGCCAAAATGATTAGGCCACTCAAAAGTTTTAAGTTTGAATCATATTTTGTTAATTGTAAATGAAAGTAGGTGCACATTCTCTATAGAGGGCACACTTCTGCAAGCTTAAATGCACAATTACTGTGTATTTGCTCATTTTAACATATTGGGACACAATTAAACATACGTTTACTGTGCAAACATAGTAATGGGGAAAAGGCTGGTTAAGTGGTTCTTGCCATAATGTACAGTAGAACCGTAATGGAACAGGATCACTAACTGTGGACCAACCCGACCTTCACAACTGATGATCCCAAACACATTAAGAAGGAGAGAAACTCCTTCCATGTCGATTCCTCATGAATCTGATTGAAAAAATGCTAAGAGTGTGCAAAGCGGTCTTCAGAGAAATAGGTGATGTTTTCAGTATTAATCTGCAATTTAGTCAATAAAAAAAAAGGAAATCGTTGAATGAGAAGGTGTGTCCAAACTTTTGAGGTGTGTGTGTGTGTGTGTGTGTGTGTATTGTCAAAGCTTTTAATCATTGGTTCTCCATAATTGACTTTGCATTGTCTCTGTTGTTCCTTTTGCTCTGGTGGTGTAGGAGTGTTTGGAGGGGCCACCAAAGGCGCTATCTCGCTCCCTTCCAGGAGGAAAGAACCCCGTTTCTGTTCTAATGGAGCACAGCCAGCGAAGTGGCAACGGCATTGAATTCATCAATACAGGGCAGGAAGGACCGCCACATGACCCACGGTAACACAGACACACACACACCCAAAATATCATGTTACTCCACTTGCAACTTCATTTAAGTTGTACTGCACAGCCGTCGTCTGGTAACAAAATACTCCTAAACCCAAGACTGACCATCACCTTAACCACTCAGGTGGAACACTACTCTGGCTCGCCCTCCCCTCTCTTCTTTCTCTGGAGTGTGCTGAACTTTTTATCCAACGTGTTTTTGGTAGAGCTATTCTTATCCCCTCTGTCCCTCCGTATCCATCTCGTTCTCCTTTGTTGATTCTGGCCCTCTCCCTCCCTCGTCTACGAACACCCATGCCTCCAGGCACTAAGTCCCCTCAGGATGCTGTTCTAGAGCTTTGTGAACCCTTGCGGTTAGCGGTGGGCGTGTGTGCACGAGTGTTACCAAGAGCCATGTTTGGTGATGTGGAAAAGCATAATTCCCCGATGAAGGACATGTACTCTCCCTCACCAGGTCTGAACTTGCTCCTCTTGTCATTGCAAATGCATATCCTTAAAGCTGAGGGCAGTTGAAACGCAGGGAGGACTTACTGCAGTGCACTGAAAGATTGTAAAACAGAATTGTCAACATAATAAAATGATCAGGCACTGTGCAGCAGTAATGTGACATTTTCTGATCAACATCTGTTGCAAGTACATACAAATAAGCCTATAATAGCTGTAAACATTACTTTGAGAGCTTATTATATCTTAATGTGCTCTCATCTGACTGTCATGATTAAGTAATAAGCCGTTCCAGGCAGCCTATTACTTTGAACAAATTTAGCAGAATAATTGAATTGCCTGTTAACGAGAACAAAAGCATTAGTATTGGGGAATGTCAGTTTGTTAATCTGTTTATGCTTGTATTCGCAGTTCATAATACATTCATGGAGAAGACTGCAAACAATGAGCAGCATTTGTTTCAGTTCAGAATTTTTAGCTCTTTTCCTTTGGATTCAAGTTGTGTTGGACTATGCACCGTCCCACCTTAGGGAGCAGTTGTGCCGAAGTATAGCTTGTATTGTCAGATGTATGATTATAGTTATATATAAATGCCGTAAATGTAGTTAATATTGCAGGTAAAAAGGCTTGCTGGTGGATTTGGACTGTAGTTCTGCTGTTGGCATCATGACCCTCAGTTCCAATTACCCCCACTGTCAGTCAGTCAGAAATGGTCTCTCAATTTCACAGAATTGGTGGAACTGAAATCGAGTAATATTTTCAGCAAAAGATCAGTAAGCTGAAGGTAAACTGTCTGAGTTACCGGACACAGTGTACCATTTTCCAGTAGTTTTTTTCAGTCTTTAAACTTGTACAACGAATGTTTTAATTACTTGTTGCCTATAATTGCCACCAAGCCACAGAACCATACTGTAACATCAGCAAGTGCACACTGTTTGTATGATTAGCCACGATTCTTTTTGGGTTAGTCACAATCCCCACGACAGTTACTAGACCCACGGCCAGCCGAACATAACTGCACCTTTGTAATCTGGAGTCGCTCATAGATTCAAAATCCGACATCTGCCAGATAATAAAAGCTTGGAAAAAAATTAATGGCGTGATATCCGTTGCAGGATGGCAAAACACTGATCCTGAGGGCCTTTACGTTATGCAGTGTCTCGACGTTATACAGAAGATTACATTACACATTTGCAAACAACAACAATTAGTTGCTTAAAAGCAAAAATGCTTGTATTTGTTAAGATATAGACGGCCATGTTCTTCAGTTTTGCTGGGGAGACCAGAGCAAATTTCTATTCAAACTTAAAGTCCAGAAGAGTTAATGACCCACAAAACAAGATTTTACAGCCAAGCTTCCTGCCCCTTTAATGCTGCCTGCGGTATTGTTGCCATTTGATATTGCTATAGTGGCCTTCATTATGAAAATGAGTGTTTTGACTGTGTGCTGTGGTCATCCTGACAAATGAGTGTGTGTTTCAATGGCTGTTTCTGTGTCATTGATTTTTCAGTACTAGGTTTGTCATCATTCATCAGAGCAGTAGAGTCACAAACCTAGTATTTTGTTCTGTAGCCCATCCAGCTGTGAGGAAAAGGTTTTAAAGGTTTGTTCTTGTTCCCTACCCCTCTCCACTTCTCTCCTTGTTAGGTTCATGTTCCGAGTAAAGGTGGGAGACGACCTGTTCCCGGAAGCCTCAGCACCCAGTAAGAAAGCTGCCCGGCAGCTGGCAGCCGAGGAAGCCGTGAAGGCCCTGATGGCAGACGGGCGACTGCAGCTCAACAAGGTACAGAGAACAAGATTATGGTGCAATGAATGTAAGGGGACCTGAGAGTGTAGAGTAGAGCCCAGAGGAAAAAGCAGACAGTTATCTTTGTGGAAACATTCCCCAGGTTCTGAGGAATATTCGGTGCAGGAATACTGATTCTGAAGGCCTTTACATTATGCAGTGTGTCGATACAGAAGATTTCATTACACATTCGCACACAACAATTAGTTGCTTAAAAGTAAAAGTGGTTTATAATGTTAAAATACATGCAGTCATTCTGACAGACTGACATATTCTTCAGTTTTGGTTCAACCTGAGGCAACTTTCTGTTCAAGCCTGGAAATAATATGCACTAGGTTAAAAGTCCAACAATGTGCAAAACTTTGAACACTCCCAGTAGGGCTGCACAATATATCGCAAATTTATTGTCATCGCGATATCAACACCCGCAATATCCGTATCGCCAAAGACTGACTGAACTGCAGTAAATGGTGTTTTTCCAAAACTCTTCACCCAGAGCCACA